>CAJHZI010000438.1:75000-497500 GCA_905160935.1 Enchytraeus crypticus | reverse complement strand
CGTGACTCGGTGATCATATAAGACTCGGTGATCATATGATCATTATGCTTTATTCTAGTTATTAATTATTAAATATTAATGATAAATTATTAATTATAAATTATTAATTACTAGTTGCTAAACGTTTCTGTCACTAATTTGCCGACCTTTAAAAGTTCAAGAGAGATTTCAGCTAATCATAAGAAGTTATTAGAAATTTGACTAAATTGTTAAAGGAAGTTAAGTGGCTGGCAAGGAAATGTCGAGTATAAAATTACTCCAGGTGCAGCATATAAAAGCTCTACCAGTATAAACCCCACTGATAAAACAGTCTTATCTGACTTTGGAAAAGCGTCTGGAATTCTGCAGGACAAGTTTAAGCTTACATCCTAGTTTCCAGCAAATTTTTGGAAAAGTTGGATCGAATAGTTCGCAGCCATGCATAAAGTTTACAAGCGTAAAGTTTAGGATACCCGACTAATACGAAAAATTTGTCACTTGCTATCAGATTTTTCTGAACAGATTAAGTAAATCTGACAGAGTCCACTCAAGGCCAGATTTATCTGATAGATATCTGATTAGGTATTTTGCAGATTTCTGTTGAGGGAAATCTAAATCACCTACGCATGCTCAAATTAAATTTATCAGGTAAATCTGTCTAGAGAAATAAATCCAAATTGAGAAATACAAACAGATCTTTAGCTACTCGCAAGGTGCTCGCTGTTTGACGAAATACGTTATTTGGGGAATTCATTATATTATCTAAACTTCCCTATCTATTCTTTATTCACCATTATGAGCCTATATAAGACAGATGGATTTATAAAACAGAACGAAACTAAACAAGAAAGAATAAGAAAGAAATTAATCTATAGGCATATAGTTCGTTTAAGCAGGTATTATAGCATATTGCACATCATCATCATCATCTTCCTTAAATCCCAGTTTAACCAGGGTCGGGATACGAATAGACCTTCTCCAGTCCTCCCTGTCCCACACCATATCATCAGTCAATCCTCTGTTTTTCATATCCTTCTTAATTATCGCATCCCAAGTCAATTGTGTTCTTCCTCTCTCTAACTTAGCATCCAGCTCTTCCATCCTAAACTGCCTTTCTCACAATATGCCCATACCATCTCAATCTCGACTGAGCCAACCTATCCCCGATCCCCTCAACATTCAAATTCATCCTCACATATTCATTTTTCATTCTGACCTTCCTATTATAACATATTGCACACCATACAATAAACAGTTAAACGTGTGCTAATCCAAATTACATTATGGCTCAAGAGCTTACTTGAAAATTGGAATGAATAGGGCCTGTATTAAAATATGCGTATATACTCGTTTTAAACAATTGAATAGTTCAGGGCCAAAACATTAAAAGCAATTACTCACCAGATGACAGCAGCGAAGTTATTCTTGAAAGCGGAGTTATTATCTAGATTATTGTGTTTTACTTTCGTTCACCAGGCGGCGCCATGTGTTCTCACTCACTCTCCACTGAAGGTTTTTTGTTTGAACGAAACAAATTAAATTACTTTGATAAGTGTTACGTGAGGATTTTCAGTTGTCTTGTAAATAATTTAGAGTTGTCTACAGAGACAGTGATACGGTTGTTGATCTGTTACTTGCTAATTTTAAATACATTCTTCATTTCCACATCGACGCTACGATCAACTCTCTCCCCCTCTCTCTTAGTGCACTGCCTACTGGCAGGTCCATGGTATATAACGCGTCCACTCTTCTATGTCTTTCGCTTTCCTCTTCATATCCACATATGCGTGGGTCTTTAAATCATCTAACATACCTAATCTCGGTCTGCCTCAGCCACTATTTCCTCCCATTCTACCTCCTATGACCTCTGTTAATAGACCTTCCCCCATTAGGATGTGTCCTATCCATCTCTTCTTCCTATTTTTGAATACCATTATCAACTGTCTATCTGTACCAAACAACAATTATAATAGCTTAAATAGGTCAAAATAAGAAAAGTAATTAAACGATTGAATATCACAGTATTGCAACTCTTTCAGTCTGCAGCTGCTAAGTGACATACAGTATACTCCAGGGAAAGCAAATATTTCTTAATACATTTATTCTTATCTTACAAATATTTGATTGTTTAATTTAATTGCCGTTTTATGTTTAATTTTCTCAAGTTTCCCACATCATCCTGAAACAGTTTTGTACTTTATTTTGCCTTTTAATTGAGTAGGGAAACAATACACGTGCTCGTTTTCTCAAAGACATACATGTAGAACTCGTTCATTATTCAGGCGAATTCCTCCACGCGCTTCAGAATTTGCTACAGAATTTGCTTTAGGATTTGCTTCAGGATTTACTTCAAGATTTCAAATTCAGGATGCGCTTCAGAATTTACTTCAGCTGTAATCTGTAGATTGGAGGGTTATGACTCTCGGCTTTTGATAATTGGAAGGTCAAATTAACAAACGAAGCAAAACATATTTTAATCACTAGAATCAAAACTACATACTGCCAATCTAAGAACTTATGGTTCTTTGTTGAGTCCGGTGGATCTGGAATGAACCAACCAAAACGCATAGCAGTTAGAGTAGACGAATGCATATATTGTAATATAAGTTACAGTCATATTGATCACATGACATGAATCATCAGTAATGTTCGTATACGTGTATACGTGCATGTTAACGCGCGTTGCATTCATAACTGACGAAGAAATATACTTGTAATAGTCTTATTTGCTTGCAGAGAATGTATTTATCATAAATATAAACTTCGTGCCGAAATAATTTATATGATTCGTTTTCATTTCATGAAGATTTTTTAGTCGAAGGTGTTGTAGTTCTAATCGTTATATCATGCCACAGCGTCTAAAGTTCTCGCGGTAGATGCATGCGAGGTAGTTGCAATAACTCAGTTTCCAAATATAACTATTTGCGTGGGATACATAGCGAGGGCTTCCTCGAGGCACAACATTTAAGGATGACGATGTTCTCTGGTCGATTAAGCAATTATGTATGTCAGTTTAACTTCTTAAGTATTTAACAACAAGTGTCTCACATTTTTAACTGTACTAAATCGACATCAGTGTTTCAAAGCAAAGCCAAGTTGATGACGTCCCTGACAACATCCTTGTATGAGGAAACGGACTTTAAACCTTTAATAATAATAATAATAATAATAATAATTATAAAAATACTATTATTATTATTATTATTTATCTATTTATTTATTTATTTATTTTTTACCCCGGTGTAAAGAACCTGGGGTTTGATAAAAACGATTCAAGCAATACGTGCTGAATCGCCGCCCGGCTACATTATTATTATTATTATTATTACTATTATTATAATTATTATTATTATTATGTACATATTTTTTGCTAGTGCAGTTGAATATGAATTGATCAGAACTGCATATAGGTCTATTGAATTAGTCTAATGAGTTCTGTCATTGAAATCGTCTTAAGAATTGTGCTAATGAGAAGAAGAAGTCAAATAAAACCTGAAATAAATCCTGTACAATGTGGTTTTAACGGAGGGTTCTGGTACAAGAAATGTTAATCTTATATTCTGCTTTTTCTTTGAAGGAACAATTGAGTTGAATTAGGATCTACATGTATACATTTGCTTCATTGATTCTACCAAAGATTTTGACAACGTTAGACACAACAAATTAGATAGGTGTAGATGGCAAGAAATTAGGATGTTAAAAATTGCTTTATATTGGGATCAAGAAGTTATAGCTGATGCAATCCTGTGATACGATATGAAAGCGAATATAGCAATTTCTGCAAAATTAAGAGATGATATGGGCAAGGTTGTGTGATGTCAGCGGATCCTATTAATCGTTATAGTGAAAATATAATAAGATACATGAACAAATGAAGGGTTTAATAATTGACTTCTACAATTTTAATATCCGTTACTCCGATGGCGTCCTTTTTGCTCCTGACTCAACAAGATGAACTTCAAGAAATAATAATAATAATAATAATAATAATAATAATAATTTAGCCGATTGATGACCTCGAGTAGCCGGGCGGCGATTCAGCACGTATTGCTTGAATCGTTTTTATCAAACCCCAGGTTCTTTACACCGGGGTAAAAAAAGAAAAAAAAAAAAAAAAAGAATAATAATAATAATACTAATAATAATATTTAAAAAATTTAAAAATTTAATTTAAAAAAAACAATAATAATAATAATAATAATAACAATAATAATAATAACAATAATGCTAGCAATAATAATAATAACAATAATCATAGTAATAATAAAAAGTAATAATAATAATGAAATTTAACGTCTGTTTCCTCACCCAGGGATGATGTCAGGGACGTCCCCACAGTACACATCACTACAGATCAATTCACCCAGACCAATCTGCAAAAGAAATGTGCTGAGGAGAAGTACGGTCCTAAACGAAAGCTAGTCCGGTGATCAAAAAAATGGTCAGGGTAGATTGATTATGTCTACGGTGGGAAAAGGTATGTCTTACATTTTCTAGAGAAAGTTGAAAGAGAAAAAAAGAGTAAAGATTGACTTAAAAATGACTTATACTACAGCATTAGACAGGATATAGGTGGACTATATAAGTATCTGTAAACAGGACGAAAACAAAGTACAGAAAATTCAGAAACAAAAAGTGTCAAAGCCAAATGAAATCAAAGTAGGGGTCAATACATTAAGCAAATACAATCTGTCAATAAATTAAGGACATTCATCATCGAAATGGGAAAAACTATCAAGCGATAAACAAACGAATAGCAATGCTACATTGGCCAGAGGCTTACAATAAAGATAATCTTAAGTTATACATTACCTAGAGATGCAATAAAGACATTTTAGTGCAATTAACTTTGAAGAAATTATTAATAAAATTGTTCGACAGGAGCTGGTGGAGTAAACTCAATAAAGAAGTAAATAATCGTAAAGACAGGAATACGTTTACTTATAATATTAGGCTATTAGATTAAATTTATATCTTATGCAGAAAGTGAGAACAAAATAAGATAATTAAGTTGAATAAGTTTAGTATATCAAAAAGGGTAACATAGAGTCATAGAGATAGGGATAGTGAGAGAGAGAGAGAGAGAGAGATAGACAGGCAGGGGCAGACAGACAGACAGCCAAACAGACAGACAGATAGACAGAGGTAGGGAGAAAGATTGTTAGATTGATAAAAGGGAAAAATAAAGAAATAGAGAGAAAGAGAGATAGTGAGAGTGATAAAGAGAGAGATAAAGAGAGAGAGAGAAAGAGAGTGAGGGATCGAGAGAGTGAGTGAGAGAATGAGAGAGAAATAGAGCTAAAGAGAGATAGAGAGAGTAAGAGAGAGAAAAACTAGTCTAGAAGGAGAGAGAGAAAGGAGAGAGAGAGTGAGATTGAAAGAGATAGCTCGTGAGAGAGTGAGAGAAAGACAGAGAGAGAAAGAGAGAGAGAGAAAGAGAGTGTGCATGAGAGATAGTGTGTGAGAGAATAATAATAAGTGAGAGAGAAAGACAGAGTGAGATAGAGAAAAAGAGTCTGTGTGTGAAATAGTGAAAAAAATGTGTGAGAGAGCGAGAGAGAGAGAGAGAGAGAGAGGGAGAGAGAGAGAAAGGTAGAGTGATTGAGATATAATCTAAATATTAACATAAGACTAATTATTGAATTAACAGTATAATAAATGTATAAATAACCCTTCCTCGCCTCATGCAAGAAAGCTCTGTATACAGTTAACCACGAAGAGAATGAATATAAACCTTGTACGTATAAATAGCTTCATAATAGTCTATGGTATAAACTATATAGCTTCATAATAGTCTATGGTATACATGGAAACTCTATAGCTTCGCATTAATATATGATATAAACTATATAGCTGAATAATAGTCTATGGTATAAACTATATAGCTTCATAATAGTCTATAGTATACATGGAAACTCTATAGCTTCGCATTAATATATGATATAAACTATATAGCTGAATAATAGTCTATGGTATACATAGAAACTCTATAGCTTCGCATTAATATATGATATAAACTATATAGCTGAATAATAGTCTATGGTATACATAGAAACTCTATAGCTTCGCATTAATTTATGATATAAACTATATAGCTGAATAATAATCTATGCTATTAACTATATTATTAAATATTATTGATAATAAAATTATAAAATAATTCTATTCATACATATATAATTATATTATATCATAGATTATTATATTAATCTATGATATAAACAATAAGATGTAGCTGAAGCAAAAGAGGTGTAAAAATGTAATTTTTAATTAAACTAACTGTAGAAATGATACTTGATAAAGTGCACAAGTTGTCCCCTGGTCACCGGTTTTTCATCCATTCCAGTGGTTCTGATCGTTATCATCATATAGACTAAGAGAGAGAGAGAGAGAGAGAGAGAGAGAGAGAGAGAGAGAGAGAGAGAGAGAGAGAGAGAGTAATCTATCATGGACTCTTTAATGTGACGTTAAGGTTATCTTTTATTCTGTCAACTAAACTATTTGTTTCAAAAAATTAGACGTTGTTAAGTTGATATTAGCACATTAATTGAGTCAAAATATTTCTTAAGATTTAGATATTTTACACGTGTTTTCAGATTTTCAGAATGTAATGCTACGCTAGTTCTGGATAAATGCAACAGATCATATGTTTAGTTTTCAGAGTCTACAATAGTAAAACTCCTGAATTTAGTTTCTTTTTACGAGCAACTTAAATGAAATTACTCTCAAGTACCTCAGTGGAATTAAATGTCATTCAAAGTAATTTAATCAGATCATGCGAGTCTTTACGACTATCAATTCTCCTGCCTTTATGACTTGATCACATTAGCCTAAGCTGCCTGTAGGCAAAGGTGGAGGCAACGAAAACGAAATAAAGAATTCAGAGAAAAGTAGAGGTTTATAATAATCCAGAACCGAAGCTAAACTAATATCCACACTAGTAAATATTGGATAGAAAATTCGTTATTTTTAAAACCATTAATGTTAATTTCCTGCAGATCGACAATTAAGGCACACTTAAAATGCTAAATTTGATCATTCGTAGATATGAAATAAATTGGTAGAATTCGGAAAAAATTAAAAATTCCTATATTTCTAATATTATTATTCTATTTTTACATTTCTATAAGGAGCATATAAACAGAATGGAAACTGTGATAATCTTTTTTTTCTGTAAGTCTTGTTCACATCTTAAATAATGGCATAGACAAAGCTGTGTGTTTAAGCTCGAGACGAATGGGAATTAAGCTTAAAACCTCTGTATACTATTTATTGCTATCTTACCTGAGATTCGAACTCTAGTCTTAAGATTCTGTCTACAATTGAAAGGTCTACCAACTGCGCTACAGTCATCAAAATTGGAAAATAGAGAAATACTATAAGATTCTCCCTTAATTTTAGACCAAGGCATAGAAACATGAAAATTTAGAACTTTAATTCTTATGCAACGATACTTATAGTTATAATATATATAATATTATACTATATATATATATAATATATATATAATATATATATATATATAATCTAATATTATATATATATTATATATATATAATATATAACTATTATATATATATATATATAATATATATATAATATATATATAATATATATTATATATATAATATATATATAATATATAATATATATAATATACCATTGCAAGAGAGAAGAGGGTGAGGGAATAATATGATAGGATAGGGTGAGAGAATAGGGTGAGAGAATAATATGATAGTATAGGGTGAGAGAATAGGGTGAGAGAATAATAGGATAGGATAGGATGAGGGAATAGGGTGAGAGAATAGGGTGAGAAGGATATTGTGGATATTAATAATATGATGAATAATTGCTAATATAATTATTTTTTAAGCTATACCACCAACAAGAATGAAAGAATGAAAAGAGGATAAACGGAAAGAGTAGAGGATGATGGTAGGAGAGTGTGAGAAGAAAGTATAAGAGGAGGAAGTGATGGAGTGGGGCACATGGGGGGGGGGGGGTAGATAATATGGGGAGGGGACTGAGGCAAGGGAGGGGGATAGAGTGAGAGGAATGATAGAACGAAATGATGAAAATGTTAGTTTTACTTTCTAAGGGAAATATAAATAACTGAAATTTAATTTCAATTTCATATAATTACAATATAAGAGTTTTTCAGATCCCCTTAATTAAGCAATGAATGATTGAATGAAAGTTTTTGAAACTGAATATCAAATAGAATAGGATGATGTCTGAAAGAGGGATTCAAGATATCTAAAAGCTATAGAGATTATGTCGAACATTCTGCTAACACTTAATGGAAGCTCTTTATGAAAGAAATCGTAAGTGAAACGTCTTGATCACGCTCTATTTCTCTCTCTCTCTCTTTTTCTCTCTCTCTCTCTGTTTCCCTGTCTCTTTCTTTCTTTCTTTCTTCCTCTCTCTCTTGCTCTCTGTTTCTCTGTCTTTGTCTCTTTCTCTCCCACTCTATTTCTCTTTCTCTCGCTCAGTCTTGCTCTCTCTCTCTCTCTCTCTCTCTATCCCCTCTGCTCTCTCTCTCTCTCTCTTTCTCTCTCTCACACTCACTGTTTCTCTCTCTCTCTCTCTCTCACTCTCTCTCTCTCTCTCTCTCTCTCTCTCAGTCATACATAGATGGAGATGAATGAATGCGACTCTATAGATTTTAAATTCTACAGTAAAATAAGTGAATTACATTTTCGCAACAAATGTTGCCGCTTGTATTGCTTCGATATAGAATGATGCGATGGCAGAAAATAGCGTTACTTTAATTAGTAGCTATTGAATTTATTGAAAACAATTCTGTCATGAGGAATCAGAGCGAATCATCGACTAATGTCATAGGTATCAGAATACAGTCAGGTTTGCTGGCTACTCGACTAGCTTAAGTAGAGCATAATTTTAAAAATAAAAATGTCACATGCTCGAAACCATGCTATTATTTGAGAATATCATTTAATAGTGCTTAAACTGGAAAAGATTAGAGAGTAGATTATGGCGATGATGATGATGATGATGATGATGATTATTTAGTGCACTAAGAGAGAGAGAGAGAGAGAGAGATAGAGAGAGAGAGAGAGAGGGAGAGAGAGAGAAAGAGTTAATTAACAGACTTGGAGTTCGTCACATTAAAATATATCTATAGAAAAATATATAAATGTATTTTAAAATTAGACTATTAAATAGTAAATACAATTTCAGTGATGTTATCTTCTTTGCTGTTATTAAATTACTCACTAGAAAATATATTAATGTGCCGTATGGAGTTTAAATTTAATTTAGATTTAACAGCAACTCAAAGGAGAGGAAGGCAGCATTTAAATTAATCTCGATTATGTTTTCATGGTGTTGCACTTTCTTAAACTCATTCGTTTCTAGCTGTAGACGATATAAAAGTAATTATAAAGGAAATTACTGTACATAGAACAAAACTAAATAGGAACCGAGGGAGGCAACAAGAAATCACATCAGAAGCCATTATTCCAACGCTATGGGCAATGGTGAAAGTAGGAATTGAGAGCTAGGGGAGGGGACAGAATTTGTCGAGCCCCTCTGAAGTGTATTTACAGAGGTCTCATAGTATCCAATATGAGCGCTAAGCAGGGAACGAACCTCAGAAAAAATTAGAGCTAGTGGAACTGTATCCCCCACTTTGAATAACCATTGGCATAGTTATAAGCTACATTAGCATGTGAATTAGGGGACTAGCGTTATTGTAGACTGAGAATAGGAATATGTACCTTGGACCTGACAGTTGGCACCAGAGAAAATAAAGAAATATTCAAAAATTGCGAATACCATGCAAGTGTTTTGGTTTTCTAGCTCATAATTAAAAATTTCAAAAATTATTGCTTTAGAGTTTAAATTTAACGTTGAAAAGATTGCAATTGGCTTTAAATATTTCCTTACAACCTAGTTTAACCAGATTAGAGATTAGAAAATTTTGTGAGCTTTTTCTGAAGCCTAGGCACTCAGCAACTGAACGCCCTTTCTGATGTTGGTTTGCATCATAGTGCTTTTTCGCCTTTTACGATACGTACAGTCAACGGTTAGTTAGCTCATCCGCAACCATACCACAACACTGATGGTAATTAGCTTTTTAAGTTAAATTTATAAACCTTGAATGACTTATAGCTTACTACTTATTTAAAACATCACAAATCAAAATCAAGTGTAGATAGGAAGCTGTTATCAGCTCATATCCATAGCTGGGATTATATCGAAGGAATAGCTGCGTGAGATTTCCATTCATAGGATTTTGTTTTGTTGCTCCTGACAATGCTATCTATGTCGAAGACTCTTGTATCTTTGACTTAGTTTCTATTTTCCAATTTTATTCGAAATCCTTCTCGATATGCATTGATTTAATTTAAATTTTACACGCTGATACGGAGGAGCATTAAATTCCGTGGGCTCGGTTCCTATGCCTATGAGGGAGTAAAATCTCGATCATTAGTACGAACGTTTACTAGATAGTGATTACTGGATAAAGTTTACTAGATAGTGCTTACTTGATAAAGTTTACTAGATAGTGCTTACTTGATAAAGTTTACTAGATAGTGCTTACTTGATAAAGTTTACTAGATAGTGCTTACTTGATAAAGTTCACTAGATAGTGATTACTGGATAAAGTTTACTAGATAGTGATTACTGGATAAAGTTCACTAGATAGTGATTACTGGATAAAGTTCACTAGATAGTGATTACTGGATAAAGTTTACTAGATAGTTCTAGAAACAGTATGTTGTGGATGCAGTACACATACGGTACAAATTCAGGAGATATACTGTACGATGCAGTAGGAATTTAGCAGATATGTAGTAACGATATATTACATATATGCAGTTAGTTATGCATAACAACAATTAAAATGCTATTGTCATCAATGACATCATCGAGCACTAATGAGACAAATTCAGATCGGTTAGAAAAACGAAGGGCCAAAACGGTGGAAAAATTAATAAAAACAGAGAAAATTTAAATAAAGAAAAAATCAATAAAAAAATAGTACGCGTACAGCTGACATGAACGCAGTAGCAATGCAGTATACATGCAATCCAGTGAGGACTTAGACAAAGACGACATATGATGCAACGAATGTTAAGTTACAATTTTATAACTTTTCAGAAAGCTTTGGTTTTTATATTTTTCTTGTTATATGATTTTCAGGAGAATTGCGTGAGAAATTCACTAGAATTTTAATGTTACTGGATAATGATTCAAATGAAGCCGCTGGATTTTCTTGAAAACGATCGATGTGAAGACATCATGCTAATAGTCTCATGCTCAAGCTAAGAAGAATTACCACAAGACATTACCATAACTTAAACCTCAACTGTTAACTAAGCTAATATTTAGCGACTGTTTTAAAAATATAATAAATTACCAATACACCAGAATCTGTTCCATACACCAGGTTCCCCTAGCATCTGTTCAATACACCAGGGTACTCCTAGCATCTGTTCAATACACGAGGGTACCTCTAGAATCTGTTGAATACACCAGGGTACCTCTAGAATCTGTTCAATACACCAGGGTACCTCTAGAATCTGTTCAATACACCAGGACTACACCAGTTTCTGTTCAATACACCAGGTTCCCCTAGCATCTGTTCAATACGCCAGGGTAACTCTAGAATCTGTTGAATACACCAGGGTACCTCTAGAATCTGTTCAATACACCAGGACTACACCAGTATCTGTTCAATACACCAGGGTACCCTAGCATCTGTTCAATACACCAGGGTACCCCACCATCTGTTCAATACACCGGGGTACCCTAGCATCTTTTCAATACACCAGGGTACTCCTAGCATCTGTTCAATACACCAGGGTACTCATAACATCTGTTCAATACACCAGGGTACTCCTAGCATCTGTTCTATACACCAGGATTCCCCAAGAATCTGTGCAATACACCAGGATTACCCCAACGTTTCTCCAAAATACCACGGCTACCCAGCATCTATTCAAACCACCAGGATTACCTCAGCGTCAGCTTAAACCTTCAGGGTTACCCCGACATGGAAAGAAACCCGTGTCTTGGTATGAAATGTGGGGAAGCTGGGTGTCTTCACGACATAGAAAGTGGTACCGTAAGCTGTGTATGCGTAGACTCAGACAAACCATTGCTGCCACCTGATGAGAACCTTCGCTGTGGACATAGCTTAAGCCAGCAGCTGGACCAGCTGCTGAGTCAGCAGGAACAACTTCAGGATTTAGATAGGCAGCTACAGCAGAATAAGGAAAATCAGCAACAGCTGCTGGATATATTCGCTCCAGGTATGTGCTACATGCATTATCTGTTAATTGATTTATCTGTCGGTCAATGAATGAAATTGTCAATCAATCAATATTCAATTAATTAGCTGATTAGCAATTAACTTGTTTGAGGTTAGAGTTAGGGTTAGTTTTAGAGTTTAAGGTTTATAGTTAATGTTTCGCATAGATTTCTAGGTTAGAGTTTAAGATTAGGAGTTAGGTTTGAGAAATAATACGTCAAAATACGAATGAAACGTCAATTTTGCATTAATTCAACTATTTATCTTTTTTCTATCTTGATCATGGGTCGCATTAGACATTTATTGATGACAGGCGATATTTAGTGATGAGGGGCAATATTTAGTGATGAGGGGCGATATTTAGTGATGAGGGGCGATATTTAGTGATGAGGGGCGATATTTAGTGATGATGGGCGATATTTAGTGATGAGGGGCGATATTTAGTGATGATGGGCGATATTTAGTGATGAGGGGCGATATTTAGTGATGACAGGCGATATTTAGTGATGAGGGGCGATATTTAGTGATGATAGGCGATATTTAGTGATGATAGGCGATATTTAGTGATGATGGGCGAAATTTAGTGTTGACAGGAACATTCAGTAATTGTGGGCGATTTTTGAGATCTATACTGTTCATCAAAATTTTTCCCTTCACCAGTGCACCAAAAGCTAAACCCCAGACAGAGTAATCTTTTAATCTCCCCCCCGTCAAACTGCCTGTCGTTCAGTATATGTATTGAATTTATTCTGAGATAGAAAGAAATATAAACGAGAGAGAGAGAGAGATAGAGGGAGATAGATAGATAGATAGATAGATAGATAGATAGATAGATAGATAGATAGATAGATAGATAGATAGATGGATAGATGGATGGATGGATGGATGGATGGATGGATGGTTGGATGGACGGGTAGATAGATAGACAGACAGACATACAGACAGACTGACAGACAGACAGGCAGGCAGGCAGGCAGGCAGCCACGCAGGCAGACAGACAGACAGACAGACAGACAGATAGATAGATAAGGAGAGACAGAGAGAGACAGAGAGAGACAGAGAGAGACAGAGAGAGACAGAGAGAGAGAGACTTTGGAGGGAGAGAGGAATTGAAAGAGACATTAGATCAGCTGGTTTCTGTGTCTTTGGGGTGTATACAGTTGATTACATTTATATGATATTTTGAAATATTAATCTGTCATCATCACATCGAGAATCATTTTATCCCTGAGGCTTTCAGCGAGTCCTAATGTTCTTTCAGCAGAGGATATCCTGCAGGAATTGGCTCTGATGTTTACGTTGATAAATTACAGAGAGTGTCACTGGTTTTTTTAATTGAAAAATGTACCGAAATATGAACATGTGAATTTTTAGAGAAAATCAGAGCATTTAGCTGGGTTTAAAGAGGATTAAAACACGTATAATTCATAGCCTAGTCTTTGGGATACTACGCAAGAAACGATCATAGATAAAAGCACAAAGGTCAACCTTTTGAAGCTCTTTTATTTTTTCCTATCTTAAAATTAAATCATTATCTCGGGTTATAACGTTTTAATTTTGATTTTGGCCAATGATTTTTAATTTGCGACTTGAGATGGATGCATGGAAATATTTCCCCTTTCAACATATTATCCCGTAAATGAATTTTATTTACGCAGCGCGTTAAATAAAAAGCGAAAGTTTCATTTAGAGGTTTCCAGTAAGTCGACATTTAATTCGAAGATTAAATGTTGCAATATTACTTATAAGCCAAAATGCCTGGTGAACGTCAGACAGTTATAACTCATTAAACCCTATTACAAGGTCGACAAATTCTAAACCAACTCGTCCAATAGTTTAATGTGACAGATTTCAGAGATAATTTTGTTGTCAGAAATGAAATCTCGTCTATATAATTAGTTTTTTGATAATATTTGAAAATAAAATTTGAAATGGGAAAGTCATAAATAATACTTTACGTTTAGTAATAAGAAATTTCTAGTTAAACACTTAAGTCGGTCGTAGGTGGTTGAAAATTAAAAATATACTTTAATACAGATTTAGATTTACTAAAGTTTAAGTATGTGCGTACGATTTAAAGGGCATAGTGTTTATTGTCGTAATTATTTTAATATTTAATCTCGCTTAATTCACTACTCATAATTAGGCCTAGTATAAATTTTCTTTTTTGTTTCTTAAATTCGGAATATGTTAAGTCCCACCTAGAGGCCATTATTTCTCTTCATGCGCTCTTGTTGTTTTTAGGAAATGACTAAGTTTGTGATCTGCGGAAGACAAATGACACAAATAAATAAAGCATGGCTATTTATTAATTTTACTGAAGCTTCAATGTTGCGGAACCAGACATTGAGCTAAACATTATTCTAACAGTTACAACCCATTTAGTTAAAAAGAAAGCAAAGGAAATTTATTTTAATTTTAACTATGTCAGCGCTTTCACAGTTTTTTTAATGATATAATCTACTGATATCGCGTTAGACTGTAAAGAAAAGATTCCATTTTAGCTTCGAACGTGGCCATACAGCAGTTTTGTTACGTTTGTTTGACTTAAACATCATTAAGTTTTTCCTCGTAAATTAACTATGTGCAACGCTGTAGAGAAATTCTCCAAGGCGACGCAGAGTTTAATTTTTGTGTGGAAATTGAACAAATCAAGGTGACATTCTTTGTTGAAATGAAGTCAACGAATCTCGTTAATATTTAAAGGCAGGCGATGTGTCGGAGGGAGTCACGCCACAAGATGTTATTGTAACAGTAATTTACCACATTGTACTCTGCATCATACGGGTATTACAGACAGTCATTTAGCTTTTTCTGTAGTTTCTGTTAGAGATTAAATATTTTAAAAGATTAACAGCATTCGAGTGATTTCTAACTTGAAGTTTTAATCTTCTTCGTGATTATATAGCTTTTTCATCTGCATGTATTCATCTATCTTTAGTATGCAGTATATATACATGTATATATATATATATATATATATATATATATATGTATATATATATACATGTATATATATATATATATGTATATAATATATATATATATATACATGTATATATACCTATATATATATAGATGTATATATATATAATATATATATATATATAATATATATATATATATATATATATATATATATATATGCATGTACATAAATATAAATAAATACGTATATATATATAATATATATATATACAAATATATATATATATACATGTATATAAATATAAATATATACATATAATATATATATATATATATATATATATATATGTATGTATGTATATGTAGCAACAGTTAAATAAAAAAATGATGCAATGACCTAACAATAAGTGCTAGTGTTACTTCAGAGCTCTCTGACAAATACAATGGAAAATAGCTTCAGATGGCATCTATTTGCAAGCACAAAAATGTAAACAAAAATTATTGATAATATTCTGTATTTGATAAACGTTTGCTTTCTTTTAAGATCTATTTATTTATGTTATTTTTTTTCAACTTACACAATAAAATGGTAAAAGTAAGACATGCAATGCAAAGTCAAGGGTAGACCTACGGTTCTTGCCTCTTATAAGGACCCTTTTGTAAAAAACTAGTACTATAGTAGATACTATAGTAGATTATATCACATCAAACAAATCAATCACAATTCAAATTAAGATGCAATGTCGATGCAATGTGATGCTGTTAGACGAATTGTTGTCCTACAATGAGCGCCATAGTTGACTGCTATTAGGAATGTATGCTTTATATCTGAATACCTAAACAAAATTGCTGAATTTTGGTTCAAAGCAAAAATTTATTATGAGTTAAAATAATATAATAATTTATGAGAGTCTGTACAATTTCTGTTTTCTAGTAGCCGACCACCTTACTAATAGATTCGACAGTTTGATAATTCTTATACACGCTTATCTTATACACGCTTATACACGCTCTTGAATGGATTCTTCAAAGAGACAAAGTTAGAAACTTAGAGATTTTTTAAAGCTGATATCATCACCGCTCAGTGCACAGCTACTTAGTAGGTTTCGTCGTGTAACGTTTAACGTATAACGAAACATTTTTATGTGGCTGGGAGAAGTATATTAAAAGACTTCATAGAAGGTAGAGTGGGAGGAAAAAGAGGCAGAGGCAGGCCGAGATTAGGTATGTTAGATGATTTAAAGACCCACTCATATGTGGACATGAAGAGGAAAGCGGTGGGACAGAGAAGACTGGAGGCGTTATATACCATGGACCTGCCAGTAGGCAGTGCACTAAGAGAGAGAGAGAGAGATGTGTCTGGCAGGACATTTTCTTTATATGAAACAATTCAGAAGCGATGATAACCTGAATTTTATATATCTAGTAATGTTTTTTAATACAAGAGGATCGTGCTCTTGTTAGATCATATTTCCTTCCTATATAGACCTTGCTCGTATGTGGTCCTCCTCCTCTCTTATAGAACTTGCTCTTGTTAGATCATCTTTCTCTCCTATAAAAAGTGCCCCAATAAGATCTTCTATCTCTCCTTTAGACTACCTCTATTCGGTAAAGTCAATGTTAACGCCAGTTTCGTCACTCTAAAGCGATGTCAGTGACGAGTGAGCCCAGGACTTGAGCCCCGCACATACTGATCCGCGGTCGAGTACCTTACCGACATCGCCACTGGCTCCAGCCAGTAACGATGTTGGCAAGATATTCGACCTCGGTATTTGTAGATTAACTATGTGACCTGATTCGAGATTTTCACAAAATCATCTAGGTTACTTAGAGAGGCTGAGAGAAAACTTAGAAGAGTCTGAAGGGATGAGACGTTTCTCCAGCGGTTTAGCTTTAAATAGATGCTAGAGAACTGCACTAGCGAAGATGTTAAAGATTTAACGTAAATCTAAACCGCTGCATAGAGTGAGACTTGCAAGCCTCACTGTCTCCTATTACTGTGTCAAATCGATTTGATGTTTTCTTCGGTTATTTAACGTCCGGGTCTTTGTTAGTTAAAGGCTAATGTCAGGAAGGGATTCTGTAATTTATGACCCTTTACTAAATGTCATATAGTCTGGATTTGGCTACACCGATACTCTCTCTCTCTCTCTCTTAGTGCACTGCCTACTGGTAGGTCCATGGTATATAACGCGTCCATTTATCCCTATCTTCCGTTTTCCTCTTCATATTTATATGTATAGGTGGGTCCCCTATGCCTTCCTCAGCTTTGACTAACATTTACTGGACAGGGGCGTCATTCCCTGAGAAAATAATCCTGTTTGCCCAGAGATACACTAGCATTTGAGTTTTATACAATGGACTGCTATAGTGATGTAAAATGATAAATTAAGATAGAGTTTGTCCGGAGATGAATGTGTTGCTCAACAGTACCGGATCTTTGGAGGCGACTAACCTAACTGCTTCAAATGTACTTTGGTTCAATTCTATGAGATTATTTCAACACACAAACTACATAAATTATGGCATTCGGAGTAATGACTCTAATGCTAAGATAAGATATAAATTTTGGAAATAATTAAAAAATATTTTGCCGCTATGATGTTTCTAGTATATGTAGCAAAATTACCGTATAGTTAATTCACGGGTAAAACTTATTTTTTATATTTCTTTTTTTTCCTATTTCAGTTTAGATTTTTATGTTGTCTTATTTTCCTTGCTTGTACTACTGCCACTTGTTTGGTGAATAAAGATTATACATTTTTTGACTAGTTTCTTTACTTCCATCTCTTTGCAACTGCAATTCTATTTAATGGCAAGTTTTAAGATGGCCATTTTCGCCGAAATTTAATTTTCTTTAAGTGAAATCAAATTAAACCGGAAGCAAGTAAGTATTAATTTGTTAACGTTTAAACGCGTGAGTTCCGCTCTCGAAAATAGTAAACTGATACTACGCAAAACGTCCATAGAACTCAGTTCAACGACACTTTAAAATATTTAAATATCCTCGTCAACTCTGCACCAGTGGCCCAATAAAAGCAAAATCCTAACTACATGGTGCGCCGCACCAGTTTATATTTACTATCAGCCTTGTAATAAGACACACTTTTATTATCGCGTGTTTTATATATATATATATATATATATATATATATATATATATATATACACATATATATGTACAAGGTACATGTATATATATATATATATATATATATATATTTACCTCCCTGACATCATCCTTGGATGAGGTAACGGACGCTAAACCCTTATTTTTATTATTACTTGATGAAACAGTTAAATAAAATTAGCTGACCAAATTAAGGATCCTAGTTTGCAGTCACTGAGAGAGTTTAATTTTCTCAGATGATCTAACAGTCGTAGTTGGCATTCTTTTACTTGACAGAGACTGCGTTTTATCAGCTATGACTGCGTTTTATCGGCTGCGACTGCTTTTTATTGGCTATGACTGCGTTTTATCAGCTATGACTGCATTTTATCGAATATGACTGCGTTTTATCGGCTATGACTGCGTTTTATCGGCTATGACTGCGTTTTATCGGCTATGACTGCGTTTTATCGGCTATGACTGCGTTTTATCGGCTATGACTGCGTTTTATCGGCTATGACTGCGTTTTATCGGCTATGACTGCGTTTTATCGGCTATGACTGCTTTTTATTTGCGGCACTATTGGCCTTACAATGGAAGTTGATATCGTTTGAAAGCCTTACACTGTGAATTGATATAAAACTTGTGCGTTTATTATAATAAATTGATTTTCTTCAAACATTTATTGATTTTTCTCTTAATAAACTTAATTCAGGATATAAATATTTCTTCTTTATCGTGAAACTCTCAATAATATGTATAAGATTTCGATAGTGCTTGACGGAGCTGTTCATATTTAGCAATTTACTTAGATAGGTTTCGATTTCGCTAAAGGTTACGAGAGTTTTGATTGACATTTTGGTTGAAAAGTTATTATTATTCCACGTTGACTGCAATGCACTATCGTTCCGCTTACCGGCAAGTTTAATCATGGAAATAGAAAAGAACTAAAAAGTTTATAAAAACGGCAACTTAAACAAAAAAATTCTGTAGCGCGTGCGTTGTTGTGTGTGTACATGTATATAAAGTGAAGGAAATAATAGCAACGAGATTATGTCAAGCCTCTGCACTGTCATATTTCACGGACTCTCAAATCCACTTCCGTCTGATCTAAACTTAATTTACATAGTCAGTCCATGACAGGTGGTTAGAAATTAATATGTTACCATGATATTAAATTTTTGTCATCTTTTTAGCAAGGTTAGAATATAAAAAAACACATTCATATATTCACTGTGACGTTGTCTCCATGAGTTTTATTACAGTTATGTCTGCAATTTATCTAGAAACCAAACAAATTTATACTAAATGTGAAGTTTATTCCTTGAGTTAGATTACAGTTACATGTATGTCTACGATTTATCTAGAAAATAAAATCAATTTTTGTAATAACTGTGAAATGTGTTCCCTGAACTTAATTACAGTTAAGTCGATGGTTTATGTAAATGTGAATCATACAAGTACTAGTGAATGTCTTAATAGCGCAGGGACAAAAAGCTGGTAAAACTAAGGTTAACGTCAGTTTCCTCACTCGAAAGCGATGTCAGTGACTGGCGAGCCCAGGACTTGAACCCGCATCAACTGATCCGCGGTCGAGTATCTTACCGACGTCATGAAGTTTTCAATGACAGATCCTGAGGTGAATTGAACCGTCGTGGGTTCGAAGATCAGCCGCGCTGATCCGAGAGTAATATCTCGGACATTCACTGGACTGGTTATACGAAAAGTGGTCTAAATGCTAACGGCTTAAACATGTGGTATTAAAAGTTACACATGGTTGATCATTTAATTATAATGCGTGCTTTTAGTGATACAGTGCAGCGATGCTGTGTACGTTCCTTGCATCATCGGCGTATCGAAAACGAAAAATATTTCCTTCTCTGATTGACTATTGACACTCGTTACCTTTTTTGATAAAAAAATTGGTAAAGCTAAGGTCAACGTCAGTAACCTCACTGGAAAGCGTTGTCAGTGACGGGCGAGCTCAGGATTTGAACCCCGCACATACTGATCCGTGGTCGAGTGTCTTACAGACTTCGCCACTGGCTCCAGCCAGTACAGATGCAGATTACAGCTGGCGAGAATATTAGAAACAAATTCAAGATCCTGGGGATTTTTAATTATTAAAACCTGCCAGCATTCGGTCTTCACAAATTTATCGGCTATTCAAGTACTGGCCGAGTCTTACGTTGCTTAACTTAATTTATAACCCTTAAGCTTTGCCGACACGTTAAACCCCAAGCCATATTCTTTCACCTTGACTTGAACCTTCTATCATGCAATACACTTTGTTTAAAATAATCATACACTCTGCAGGTATTTCAAATAAACATTAGTCAGTTATTACAGTCTTTTCAAGGACATCGTTAATGCATCCGGCGAGGAATGCCAGTATTAGGAAGAGGACGCATAAATATAGAACTAATCATATTTGCAATGAAGACTTATAATTCAGCACGTCGCGATGGGCAATCTTCCATTAGGTGACTCTTCAAGCGTTGTCTTTAGGAAGATGTATGTAGGAGAATGGTAACTACATTCTAGGGTCTTCACTAGGTGCTAACACAGTGTGGAACATTTGAGTAAGATTGTATATTTGCTAGACAATCTTACTCAAAGCCCAGGATTTGAACCTCGCACATACTGAACCGCGGTCGAGTATCGTACCGACATCCAATCATTCCAGTCAGTGGTCAGAATGGTTAACGTGCTCAGTTACTTGTTCAAGTTGTAAGTTATTGTCAAACTATAACTTTTTAATTTTAATTTATGAAGCAAGAGTTATTTTCAGGAGGAAAGCAAATATTTTTCGACAAATTTTCAGAAATTAGAAAACGTTTATGACTCGCTGGAACAGGATTATATTTTTATTTCACTAGCTCCTGTTACAAAATACTAACTTTAAAAATACATTCATATCATTTATATATAAACATTTCTTCCAAAAAGAAGATTATGAGGTTTTAAAGATGCAGCGGTATGCATTGCAGTAGTATGCATTGCAGTGGTATGCATTGCAGTGGTATGTCTATGTTGAGAAGCGTAGCGAGCAGTATGTAATGATGAACAAATAGCTCTGACGTACACAATCGAACTAATATTATTCAACTTGTAGAAAATCTGCGCAAGAAATTGAGATAAATTACATACTGTGAGTAGTTGGATTAAACAGAAAAATCCGACAGCTGATGAAATTTACGGATAGAATAATTTTACAATTTCAAATTCTATGTTTAAACAAAACATAAAGGTAAATATAAGCTTAATGAATTATTTTAATCTTGAAAAACTGTGTAGAGATCAAATAAATAAATGAGCTGTTAGCTTTTAGATACCTCTGTTGATTGTGACGTCTGAAATGATGCAGAATTAGATTTTATATCGAAGCTTTATATACTATGCTGCTAAATTTTCTGATTTAGAATGATTATCCCGGATGTGATGGTCATTACCTTCAGTATAGCATGCTTAAATCTCTTGGTAATCCACTATCCCTTTGCCTGTCCTATGAAAGTCAGAGATTTCATTTTAGGTTCACTCTAGAATAATCCACATGATGGTAGACATTTTGATATTCTAAATTTAATGAGAAAGGAAGGAATTAATAAATAAAAAACCTCTAGATAGGCTTATTTAATGTCAGAAAACTAAGTCAGATACAGAATTCTGTGATTTGATATTAAAAAGAAATTAGAGCGAAGACTTTTCCTATAAGTCATTACACCGCACGCTAAGAGTTTTTCCTGTATATCCGCTTCAATTTGTTCACTAATTCCAGTTACTACATTGCCAGTTGCATTAGGCGTTTATTGCGTGGAATGCGAATAACTGGCAGATTAAAAAAATATTGACTTCACTATGACACAAATACATTGAACTTAAAATGTCTGAAAATTTACAATTCACTGACATACGAATATGTTCAGAGTTTTAATGAGTAATGCGGGTTTTTCATAAACAATAAAAATAATAATTTATTTAGAGTTAAACCGTAGGCTATACAAGAGACTCACATTTGAACTTCGTTAATACGTATAGAATGTAACTTTTAAACCTACGCGTATAAAGAGGTAAAAAATATAATCTCACTTAGGTAAATTTATTGCTTTCTACGACACCTAATATATGGTGTAGATCTCTTTGTGTTTCGCTGTTATTCTAGACATCATCAACTTACTCCTTAGTAATTTACCTGGACAAGTAAACGCTTTCATGCCATTAACGTTCTAGGTTGAAATGAGAGTTTTCTTGTGTTACATTTAATTGAAGCTGTGAAAATCGCAGATGGAAGTTTAAGTTTCTTAAAACTTATAAGGTTTAATCCTCAAGTCCATTGTTTATCGGTCATTCATTTAAGTTTAAATTTTTCATACGTGAGCTGCCAATTCTTAGATCAGACATCTGATAGATGGAATAGGAAATAAGAGCAATCAAATGAAAATGATTGCTCTTACGATATTTTAATGATTTTTTACAAATAAAGAATTTAAAGAAAAATACCTCTTGAGTCCATTCAGTTACATTAAACTTTCTGATTATTAAAAAAGAAGTCCAGATTCTAAGCCTGACGCAAGTTCAACGTCGGTTTTCTATGCAATATTATGCCAATAACAGGGTGAGCTCAGGATTTGAACCCTGCACCAACTGATCCGCTGTCGAATAACCTACCAACAATCTACCGTTTCAGCCCAGCTTGGTCTGTTTGAGATCATTCGTTTATCGGCATTGAGGAAACTAGCGGCAGCTGCCGATGCTCAACCTGTGCAACATAAACTTAGACCACCGTTAACTGCATGTGTCGTAGAGACGCTAACGCAAGATCTTATAACAACAACGGAAAACTATCACAGGGGTTTCAGGACTAATTTTTTATTTTTTCTCAAGCTCTGAAGCCCTAAAGCTAAGTTTAACGTCTGTTTCTGACTCACAGGAGATATCATCAGAAGCGGTGTAACTGCAATAATTAAGGATTGGATAAGACGCAGAATAAGATGCGCTTAGTTAATGTATTGCAGGATGAAGCTTGTTTTGGTATAAAAATAGACTAAAGGAATAAACCATTTTGATTCGCTATTTCACAGAACTTCTCAGCATCTAAGATTTAAATTATATTACCGTGCATGATAATAATTTATTCAAAGTTTATCGAGTGTTTCTTTTTGAAACTGTCTAGGGATATTTACATTTTATAGAAATGCAAAGAACGAGTTATATACGTTAATTGAAAGAAATGAAGGTCACTTTCCACTTTAAAATTCCAATTGAACTTCTTACTGGAAGACTGATGTCTGGGTAAGATTCCACGATGAATCTTGTGATGCCCATTACAGGATAGTGAATATGACTGAATTCTAAATCCTGGATCAGAATTGTCATTGATCATTGATCACTATTCTAATATGTACCGTAAATGTCACAATTAAAATTGTAGATCCTTCCAGATCATTGGGTTCAGGTAGTTCTATTCTATCTCTCTCTTAGTGCACTGCCCACTGGCAGGTCCATGGTATATAACGCCTCGCCTCCATTCATCTCAATCTTACGTTTTCCTTTTCACGTCTACACACGAGTGGATCTTTAAATCATCTATAACATTCCTTTTGATATACCATTATTCTTGGGGGGGATTCTGCTTATGACGAGGTGGGCCTCCTGTGCCTATGTAGTTCTTTATAGGCCTAATATATGTTTGATTTAAAGCTAAAAAAAGCTAGAAGCTAAGGTTAACGTCAGTTTCCTCACTCGAAAGCGATGTCATTGAAGGGCGAGCCCAGGATTTGAATCCTCATCTACTGATCCGCGGTCGAGTATCTTACCGACTTTGCCACTGGCTCCAGCCAAATGAGTGCGTGAGCCGGGAGTCGAACCCGGATCAATTGCTTGGAAGGCAACTATGCTACCGTTATACTATATATATATATATATATATATATATATATATATATATATATATATATATATATATATATATATATATATAGTATAACGATAGTATAACTACCGTTATATTTCACAAATACCAGATAAGATTTTTATCACTTTCAAGATTTTCAAAATCTTGCTTAGCGTCAAAAATGCCAAAATAGTTGTAGACAAATTCTAGGTCACGGTGGGGGAACAATTGGGGATTCATCTGTCAGAGCCATTAGTCGCCAGACGTCGCTCGCTTCATAGCAAATTTAGCTAACCGTTACGTCACAAGCAAATTATGAATTTATTCGAACATCTTTGTAATTATTAGCAGAGAAGCTATACATACAAAATGTATAGCTATACATACCTATTGCGTCTTTTGAATATATAACTATTAATTCTTAAGCTTCTATTGACGTAAGAAGCTTTAAGTTATTTAATTTATTGTATCAGCGGTGTAGAGTTGCAAAACAACGGCAGGAAAGGCAACACTTATACAGGATTTTAATTCTTAAAGGAGGATAAATGGTCAAGATACTTCTGTATACTGCTCTATTTAAACCCGCAAGAAGCCAGAAATAATAACTAAAAGTTTAATAATATATAAAATACAATTTTAAAAATATATTCAAAATTACTGGCAAGTTTTTATAGATAAGAATAAATTCTGAGATGGCCCTGTAAATAATTGTTTGGCAATTACTATTTTCTCGAGTTTAAATATAGATTAATTTCTCAAATTAAAATGTTAAATCTCGAGCGCTAAATGAAATTTTCTTTTAAATTAAATGTTTTACATGGATTGAATTTTTTCTGCCTCCATATTTGAATATGGTCATTAGTGAATCCATGCGAAAAACTATAATTTGATTTATTTCCCCTATATGGAAGCTATTCGTTGTTGTATTTTGCTAGAACCCGATGATTTGGCTCAACAATGCTTGATGTTGCTATAGACGAGAGTAACACTTTAATTTTTTTTTCTGCAGTTTTTGCATTTTGCATATAAAATAAAGAAGTCCAATTTAGAAAAAATCTTGACATTAAATATATCTATAGTCTCTCATTTAACGCATTATTTAAAAATATAAAAATTGTGAGAGAGTTTCTAGATATAAGATATATAATACACCCTCTGCGATATCTTCACAAGTATCGTTGTATTACTTGTTGGAGGGTAATCTTATTATATTGCATTTAAATTATTAACAAGATTGGGACTTTCTTACAATTTTTTAAATACTGAAATAATGGTGTTTAATGTCTACACATTCAGAATTTTGTTTACATAATACGTACACAAGACCTTACGAAACGAGATGAGATTGTTTAGATAATACTTTCAAAAGGTATAGAATTGTAAACTAATTTTAGAATTTAACTAAAGGAGTCCTTGTAACGCAGCGGTATACTGTACTGCAGAGCTATACATTTGGTTCCTCCTATTGTTCGTACTTTATTCATCAAGCAAGATACAAATGTCATTTAGGTCTACCTTGAGTTTCCTATCTTGTTACAAGGCTGTGTGGCAAGTTAAACATTTGTCGAGAGAACAAAAGTATTCTTTGACAGGGAAAGCAATGAAGATTAGGTAAAACAATTTAAAAATGCTTATTAGAACTGGGACTCAAATGATGATGATGATGATGATTAGGCTATAACTATTTTAACGCATAATCTTATTCTTTCCAATGGCTAGAATGACTTTAGAATGTCTAAATAACGAATGACTTTAGAACAAAGATATAGAATAAGATAGGGTAGAATAGAGTAATTCGTTATTCTATGCTTTAGAATGTCTCAATAGCGTAGGGTAACGTTATGAAGTTTTAAATGACAGATCCTGAGGTGACTTGAACTCTTGTGGGTTCGAATCCCAGCCGCGCTGATCTGAGAGTAAAATCTCGGACGTTCACTGGACTGGTTATGTGGAAAATGGTCTAAATTGCCTAACGGTTTAAACATGAGATAGTAAAAGAGATAGACATCGACATAGTTGATCATTTCACTATAATGTCTGTTTACTTTACTAGAAATTCGAGACTTGTCTACTGTTGTAGAACAGACAATTAATGTTCTAAGTATAATAGGTAGATAGAAATGCCAGGATTTCCTATTCAATAACCATTAAAAATTGTTTATTATATTTTATTAGGGACGGGTTTAGCGCACTTGAAAAATTGTCAAATAAACGAGGTTACGCAAGATCGGGCCCGGTTGATATTGGAAGGGCTCCCACCGTGGAAGACAAAGACATGACAGCTTTAAATCGAAAAACTAGGAGTGATGGAAGACTTTTTAAATAGTACAAGGCATATAAATAAACATCTAAAAACAGTAAGTAGGTACCTGAAGGAAATCCTGTTACACGCACGATATGGCATTGTATGACCTTAATCATGTACAAAAAGCAAATTTAGCTATAGCCTAAATCTGCCTTTGGTTAGATTTTATTTTAACTGAATAGAAGCAATTGGCAAGAAACAAGAATAAAAAATAGCATGATTTAGAAAACAGAGCGTGATAAACTTGTAAAATGACAAAAAAGAGCTGAATGCTTTTTGAAATAATTAAAATCCAGATCGGCAATTTCTTTGTAAAACTCCATCGCTAAAATAATAAAAGCACTTCCGAAACTGCGCTACGAAATAACACAGCCAATTAATTATCGATCCATTGACAAATGTTAAGCCTAGCGCTTAACTTCTGATAGACTAATTATTCGCAAGGTTTAGACGATAAATTGGTCGAATGATTAACACGTTTGCCTAAAAACAGAAAAAATAGGTCCTAATTCTAGCCGGTCCATCCCTGACAGTATTCCTTATGATACAGAAACAGACATTAAACTTGGCTTTTAAAATACTGATAAATTGTTGAGCAACAGCATCATTTATAATATGAAAACAATAATTAAAATTAACTTTAAACTTTGGTCTTCCTAATCATTAAAGTCTATTTTCTGTACGTTGTTATTAGTACTGATTGGGCAATTTAATTTCTGTGTGCTGTTGTTAGCACTGATTTTATATTTTTTCCATATGTTGATAACACTGATTGTCCATTTTTTCTGTGTGTTGTTAGCAGTGATTGTCTATTTTTTCTATAGTTGTTAGCACTGCTTATCTATTTTTTCTTTATGTTGTTAGCACTGATAATTTATTTTTTCTGTAGTTGTTAGCACTGATTGTCTATTTTTTCTGTAGTTGTTAGCACTGATTGTCTATTTTTTTCTGTATGCTGTTAACATTGATTATCTATTTTTTTTCTATGTTGTTAACACTGATTGTCTATTTTCTTTATGTTTTTAGCACTTAGCCGGTTCAACTACAAATCTGGCAATAGTAATGATGATGATGATAACGACGATCGGCATTCAGCATTGCCATATTTGTCGGTCTGTAAAATAATTTCGAATGCTAATATTAAAACTAAAATTAAAATTTAGTGCCTAGCCAACGCAATGTATATAAAGAGTCAGATAAAGTGATACAATTCCATCAATTCTATGGAGATGGCAAGATCAATTTATGTAAAATAATATCTATGATAATTATGATTGACAACACTGACAACGCTTCTAGAACATGTTTCTATTCTATGCAAGGATCTTAATCTATAATCTTATGATTTTAATGTATAATCTTAATGATTTAATGTATAATCTTATGATTTTAATGTATAATCTTAATGATTTAATGTATAATCTTATGATTTTAATCTATAATCTTAATGATTTAATGTATAATCTTATGATTTTAATCTATAATCTTAATGATTTAATCTATAATCTTATGATTTTAATCTATAATCTTAATGATTTAATGTATAATCTTATGATTTTAATCTATAATCTTAATGATTTAATGTATAATCTTATGATTTTAATCTATAATCTTAATGATTTAATGTATAATCTTATGACTTTAATCTATAATCTTAATGATTTAATGTATAATCTTATGATTTTAATCTATAATCTTAAATCTTGATGAGTGATGATAAATGATTTTAATCTACATCTACCTGTATAATCCTAAACTGTAATTTTTAAATGCTATTAGCAGAGCCAGCAGTCAAATTCCACCTCGTTTCCAGATAATCTCAATCCATTTGAAAATTCAGTGGACGGAATTCCTGAAGGTCACATGCTGAAGGTCGCCAATCAGAGAGGCACAGAACACGCCTCCATTGTAATAGGTTGTGTCTTGGTCGCCATTTTGCTCCTCCTACTCTTGAGTTCGATTCTCTGTAGGCACAGGCTGCGCAAGCTTGCCCAGTTCCTCAGTGGGTGGACTGGTCTGGTGCTTAAATCAGGAGGTTCTGAGGCAGGCGAGAAGTTACCGTCCAGACCTCATAGGATCTGGAATCAACCCTTACCGGTAGAGCTGTGCGTTTAACACGACGTCCCTGACATTGCCTTATGGCGAGGAACCGGACGTTAAATTCGTATTGATTGATTAGGAAATTGATCGATTTGAACAAAGCAATCTTTTGATACAAAGCATCAACGTAGGATAACATGCTGAAGTGCAGAATTAGGGCAAACCTGGGCGCATGGAAATTATAGGGATCCAAATGCTAAACATAATAGTATGCTAAGTAACATTTAGTGTAAATTTCATACCAGTGATATTTGTGCAGTAATTATTATGAATTAAAATGCGTCTGTCATACAGAATCGTGTATCCAGTTACTATATATGATACCTAATTAATTGGTTAAGTCATTGGGAGTGACCAACTAATGGCTTAGTAAGTTCAGGCTTGTGAGAATATACACTGTATTTTTTACAACTGATACCCCTATTTTTTAACAATAAAGTCGTAAGAAGTGGACCGATATTCTTGAAATTTACAGTACTTGACTAGGAGCCAATTCTACAAAAAGTAGAGAAATTTCGTTTGAATATCTTTAATAACGTGAAAGCATAGTTTCGCGAATAGGATTGAGGTCAGATAAGAAATTTCCAATACAGGATTACGGGCGTGTTACATTTAGCGTAGATTATCTCTATAAAAATAATAGCGAACACGTCACAAAATTTCAGCTAATGATATTTTGAAGAGCAATCATTTCTTTGCAAAATGACGTGCTGATAAGTTCTTTTGATAAAGTTGTTGAGCTTTTAATGCATGCATTGCATGTATGGGTGCAACTGCTATCACCACAGCCACTGCAGCGGCGTCCTCTAGCGCCACAGTTAAAATAACTTCTTCGTTTATTCTCTTCATGCAATGCATGCATAAAAAGTTCAATAACTTTGTCAATTAAGAACATATCAGCGCGTATTTTACGTCGTTTTGAAAAGAAATGATTGCTCTTCAAAATGGCATTAGCAGAAATTTTAAATTGCGTGTTAGGTATCATTTTTTATAGAGATAATCTACGCTAAATGTAACACGCCCGTAATCCTGTATTGAAAATTTCTTATCTGACCTCACTCCTATTCGCGAAACTATAACTTTCACATTATTAGAGGTATTAAAACGAAATTTCTTTATGTCTTGTAGAATTGGCTGCTGGTCAAGAACTATAAATTTCAAGAACCTCGATCGAATTCTTACGACTTTATTGTTAAAACAATTTGGGGTATCAGTGATAAAAATCACAGTGTATATTCTGAGGTGGTTTCGCATTGGCTTCCTAGCTCTATGTCTACATTATTTAACCGAATCTTGAGAAAGTTGTAGTGGCACGTTCTAATCAGCTGAAGCCAGTGATGAAGTCGGTAGGATACTCGACCGCGGATCAGTAGGTGCGGGGATCAAATCCTGGGCTAGCCCGTCACTGACATCGCTTTCGAGTGATGAAACTGACGTTAACCTTATCTTTTTAAACACAACTTGAATGAAAACGATCTCTGCTATGCTTATTTCAGAGAATAACTATAACAGAAGAGGCTAACCACGAACGCTCAAACATTTCTACACGTCCACTATCATCTATCCAAGATACCGATCCTCAAAGCCTGCACATGATCCAGTCGTCCATAATGATGACAAATATGACGGTTGTCGGAGTCAATCCCATCTACTATGACACCGAGCACTCTGATGGAATGCTTGAGACACTTCTGGAGGTGTCAGCCCCTCTGTTTCCGTCCAGCAGGCTTCGGTTTTACTCCGAGATAGGTCAGGGAGCTTTCGGCGTTGTCTTCAAAGGTAGTGCTCGATGTTGTCTCGTTTAATTGCAGAGTGGTAACGACATGTACATCTAATTGAGATTCAATAGTACCAACATAATAGTTTTTTTAAACTTTCACATAAATTTGTGAAAAAATTGTTTGAAGCCGTTGACATGTTGGTAAGTTGTTCGACAGCGGATTAGTAGGTGTATGGTTCAAATCCAGTGCTCTCTCCGTTACTGACATGCTGTTCGGGCATGAAACTGACGTTAAACTTGACGTTGGCCTTAGCCTTAAAACAGACCTAATGTGATTGCATTACTTTTAATATAGACTTCAAGATCGACGGCGTTTTGACGTAACATAACTCGAAGCTCTGTTTTGCTTAACAAGGCTGATTCTGAGCATGAATCTACAGGGGGAACTGCAGTCACTCAAAACTGTGTTGTTTTATTTCACAGGAGAGCTTAACGTGGCCGATTCTGAGCACGGATCTACAGGGGGAACTGCAGCCACCCTGGACGTAGCCGTTAAAGTTCTGAAGAGTAACTGTAGCACTCAGATGCGCAGAGATTTCATTCAAGAAGTGCGCACTATTGCCTCTTTTCAGCATGAAAACATTCTGCATCTGATCGGGATAGTTCTTGATGGTAAGAGTTACATTAATTAGCAAAGGGGCCAAATGACGCAAACTTTTGTTTTAAATTTGCGTAATGGATGTGCATAGTTTACTGTCTCGATTTATGCATTGACCACAATGGTTTGAAAATAGCCGGTTTTACATCCCTAACTACAGAAACTGAAATGTGAACTAAAGAGTTCTCATTCAGTTCATAATACATATGTATTATAAAAACATAAATACATTACACATAGTACATATATAATTGTAAAAATCACTCTTGAGCCTACATTGGTGATTTGAAGTTATGCATATTAATAAAGCCTACTAATATTATAGCCTTATTTATTAAGTCCTTTAATATTGTAAGCTTACAGGATATCTTACTATTCAGCATGTTTACAAACTACACCACTCAAATATTGGAGTTCTTAATATTGGAGTTCTTAATATTGGAGTTCTTAATATTGGAGTTTTTAATATTGGAGTTTTTAATATTGGAGTTTTTAATATTGGAGTTCTTAATATTTTTAGTTCGCAAAGAAATTAATAAATCATTACGAAATTAAGAAAGTGTTTTATAAAAATATCCCTCAAAATGAACACATTTTTTAAAATGTGTTCATTTGATGAACACATTTTTCAAAAATGTGTTCATTCTTCAAAATTCATTCTCAAAAACTCATTGATGAACAAAATGAACGCTTTTATTTCAAAGCTAGAGGATATTTTTCAATTCGCTTCTTCCAGTTTTAATAGAGAAAATATAAATTTTAACTTTAAACTCTTAGTTTATTTCACGTAGTTTAGACGTAGACTAAGTGTATAACTCAATCAATCAATCAATCAACCAACCAACCGACCAATCAATCAATCAATTAATCAATCAATCAACCAATCAATCTAATAATCAATCAATCAATCAATTAATTAATCAATCAATCAATCAATCAATCAATCAATCAATCTACCTCTATCAGTCCTCTACCCACCTCTATCAATCCACTATCTGCGGGCTGCGTGCAATCCCTTGTCATCTATTTACCTTACACTACACGCGTCACGAATATTCATGAAACTTTAATTTCCGGAGCGAATCCAATTAACTTAGTCCATCGCTTCACCTTGCTTGTCTAATTGATTTCCGCTGTAGCTTCTCCAGCGACCGCTCGAGAGTGTAGATTATGCTGCAAAACTGTGGAGAAATATCTGTTTCAGTTCTGACGCTGTTGACATAATGGCAGTGTTTTCTATAGGTCACGTGAAGCGATTAGACAGGCGAACCTTAAAATTATCTGCAATCTAAAGAAGTCTGTACTTTTGACTGAAATGAGTCGGGCAAATAATAAATTTCTTGAAAAGTGTATTTTTGTTCATCTCTCTATTCGTCAAATAAAAACTGGCAGGATTACTCATTCAAGTGTAACAAAGCGCTTTCGTTCATACAGAAACTGTCAGGATAAACTGAAATAAGTGCAACAAAAAGGTAAAAAACGATGAACGAAAAGTTAATAAAAAGTTGCATTACCCTATATAGGCTAGCAGTTACAGAGACTTATCTAAATTTTTACTATCACCATATCAATATACCAGATTAACACTTACCGATATCGCCACTTGGCGGTAGCCAGTGGTGATATCGCTAAGATATTCGACCGCTGAATAGTATGTGCGGGTTACAAATCTTGGGCTCGCCCGTCACTGACATCGCTTTTGAGTGAGGAAACTGACGTTTACATTAGCTTTTTAACCAGCTTTATCAATATATTAATACCAAGAATATATCAACATTTTACGGCATCCCTTATTTTAAAGAACTCTAAACGAGGTCAAAATTGTAACGTAGTTCGTTTAAAATTGCCAGAAGCTTTTAACTCATTTTTCCCCATAGCTCTGAATTATTGAGATGTAATGACGGATCTCGAGCGATCACTAATGGTCGCGCCACTGACTTACATAATTAGATACAATTCCAATGTAAAATCTTATGCAAGGCTTCTAAAGGAAACCTTTAAAGTTGAAACGTTACAAAAAATGTAGATCTTCTTTTGCTTAATGCACACGCAACTAATAACGATATATTTGTGCTTCATAGAACGTCTTATGTTGCCTTACATATGATAAACAACTAGTTCGAGGTTATTAAACTTTTGGCCACATTACAGCTACCCAACACCCAGCTGTACAGTGTCACATCACAGCTGTACAGTGTCACATCACAGCTGTACAGTGCTATATCACAACTGTACAGTGCTATATCACAGCTGTACAGTACTACATCACAGCTGTACTGTGCCACATCACAGCTGTACAGTACTATATCACAGCTGTACATTTCTATATCACAGCTGTACAGTGCTATATCACAGCTGTACAGTGTTACATCACAGCTGCACAGAGCTATATCACAGCTGTCTAAAGTAGCCAGCAATCACAGATATCAAGAATCGACACACAAGCTATCGCTCAACTTAGAAATCTTCTCTAGCATTCACCCACTGTCTAAAGATTGCTCCTGATTTATCAATTTACTAAGCAGTAAAATTTTTATCGATTAATAATTTAATATAAATGTAATAATTTCAGGAGGCGTTTCGTCGCCCTACATGATATTCGAGTACATGGAGAACGGAGACTTGGCTTCGATACTTCAGGGCAACGACAGATGCTCGGGGGTTAAGCTGCGACTACGCCTTGATCAAGTGTGTTTACTTGTGTGTATATTCAATGAATTTAAACATAACATAACGGCACACTGGGTCAGGACCCACAGGTGCTTGTTTTTTTAAGACCCATTTCCTCCTTCCTCTCCATGGGTATTAGTAATCGTTGCCTTTTGATGGCGCATCAATTGCAGCCAGCGCGGATTTATTAATAACCTTCCATCACCCTGGGATTTTTTCCTTCCTAAGCTTCTACCAACACTCGGTCTTCCAAGGTGGTCACCCACAAAGTACTAACCGAGGTCGATGCAGCTTAACTTCGATAATTGACGCGCAACTAAACCAAGTGCGTTAAGCCCGCCGTCTGCGCTAAACTTATCTCATGTGATTATCCTAGGGCTGGTTCGAGCCAAATATTTCTCTACGATGTTCCTCCACAAAACTCTATTCTTTGCCATTTCCTCGACGTTCATTCTTTTTCTTCCTTAAGTTCTTCCATAAATGCTAACTCCAGCAGCCTTCAAGTCATCAAGAATGAACTTACAGAAAAATATCAAATAGCTGAAATACATTAAAAAAATCTGTTTAAATACCAAAAACTACAAGATCAGTTTAAATGCATGTTTTTAGAATGATCTACTAAACATGACAGATCATATGCTGTAGATAATCCCTCAGTATATGTTACATATATTTAGGATGATCTACTAAACATGGCAGATCATATGCTGTAGATAATCTCTTATTGCCTGTTATATGTGTCTAGGATGATCTATTGAGCATGGCAGACCAGATAGCCTCTGGAATGATTTATCTGGCCAGTCAGAGATTCGTACACGGGGACCTCGCAGCAAGAAACTGCCTCGTTGGCTCTGCGCCAAGATATCAAGTCAACGCTTTGGGTCAAGGTCACAGATCGAGAAGATACACGGTGAAGATTGCCGACTTTGGAATGTCCCGAGATGTCTACACTAACGATTATTATAAGGTTTATACATCTGTTGTTTGCTTATTATTTGCATGATTTGTCTTTTGTAAATTTATTATAAGGGTAGTACATAAATCTTATTTGTAAATCTTATTTGTAGATCTTATTTATAAATCTTATTTGTAAATCTTATTTGTAGATCTTATTTATAAATCTTATTTGTAAATCTTATTTATAAATCGCATGTGGACATGAAGAGGAAAATGACAGATAGAGATGAGTGGAGACGTTATATACCATGAACCTGCCAGTGGACGGTGCACTAAGAGAGAGAGAGTTATTGATTGATGGGTGAAATAATGCTATACATAGTTACTGACTGATTGGTGAACTAAAACTCATATGGTTACTGATAGGTGAAATAAAGCTCTATGCAGTTATTGATTGATTTGATTGATGACTGGATTGACTCAGGTAGGGTCTAAATGTCTGCTGTCAGTGCCTCTCTGTATTTATTGATTGATTGGTGAATTAAAGCTCTATGTAGTAATTGATTGATTGATGACTGGATTGACTCAGGTAGGGTTTAATTGTCTGATACCAGTACCGCTATATAGTTATTGATTGATTGGTGAACTAAAGCTCTACATAGTTATTGATTGATTGATTGATTGATTGGTTCAGGTAGGGTCTAACTGTCTGATGCCGGTGCGGTGGATGGCCCTGGAGAGCGTGCGCTACGGTAAGTTCACACTGGAGACAGACGTCTGGTCGTATGGGGTTCTGTTGTGGGAGATCTTCTCTACCGGTAGACAACCGTATAGTGGCTACAGTAACAGAGAGGTGCTTTTATAATAATAATAATAATAATAATAATAATCCAAGCGCACTACGTTTTGGTGATAAGGTGATCATGTCTTGTGAGGGTGTACAGCAGGGTGACCCGTTGGGCCCTCTTCTGTTCACTTTGACAATACACCCCCTACTCCAGTCACTATCCTCTGCGCTGAAAATAGGCTACTTGGACGATATTACTGTGGGCGGGGAGGAGGCTACCGTGGAGGATGACATCTCTAGGCTGATGGTTGCGGGTAAGGCTGCAGGGCTAAGCCTTAATATTCAGAAATGTGAGCTGATTAGCACTCGCTCTGACAGTAACTTTCCTGTCATCAACTCATTCACTCATGTGAAACCTGTTGAAGCCAGCCTTGTCGGAGCTCCACTGTTGACAGGTCAGGCTATGGAAGTGGTCCTCAACACCCAGTGCTCGAACCTAGAGAGGGCCTCCAGCGGGTTAAAGCTCATCTCCTCGCACGATGCTTTAACAATATTGCGAAGCTGCGTTGGATCATCAAAACTGATATACATCTTGCGGGCTTCTCCATGTGCGGGCCATCCAATGTTGCAGTCTTTCGATTTAATCCTGCGAAAGTCCCTAAGTGACATCGTTAACGTTAATACTAACGACAGTCAGTGGATCCAAGCAAGTCTGCCTATTTGCTATGGAGGGCTAGGTATTCGTTCTGTCTCGTCGCTGGCACCGTCTGCCTTTTTGGCTTCTGCCGCGGGGACAAGCGCTTTACAGGACTCGATCCTTTCATGCTCTCCTCAGTTCACCGATGTAGAGGTAGCCAGGGTTCAAGGCATTTGGTCTGCTCTATCACTATCGGAAGCGCCTAATGGAATGGTGTCTAAGTCCACGAAGTCTTGGGACTCCAAAATCTCTGGCATTGCGCACTCGGAACTCCTCGCGAAGGCGTTAATCCCACAAGAAAAGCTCGGCTGCTTGCTGTTTCTACTCTTCATAGTGCTGACTGGTTGAAAGCCTTGCCTTTATCTTCCTGTGGCCTTCGCCTGGATGACGAGGCAGTGAGAGTAGCGGTTGGTCTTCGGCTGGGCTCTACGCTTTGTGAGCCACACAACTGTGTCTGTGGAGCATCGGTCAATGCTCTGGGCACTCACGGCCTTTCGTGCATGCGGAGCGCTGGCAGAATCGACAGACACCAGTATCTGAATGATCTGGTATGGCGTGCTCTAGCTAGCGCAACTATTCCGGCCATAAAATAGCCCCAGGGATTGAGCCGCTCGGATGGGAAACGACCGGACGGTGTATCTCAAATTCATATTTTTATCTTGGGCAGAAGGCAAGTGTATCAGCTGGGATGTCACTGTGACAGATACATTCTCAGCAAGCAATCTCAGCCTTTCATGCGCTTCTGCTGGCTCAGCTGCTGAAGCCGCTGCCAATAGGAAGACACTTAAATATGCCGCAGTGTCTAGCAGCTACATTTTCCTGCCAATTGCTTTTGAGACATTGGGCCCCATCAACTCTGCCGCGTCTGACTTCTTAAACGAATTAGGCAGGAGAACCAGTGCCATTACAGGCGACCAGCGAGAAAAAGCCTTTCTATGGCAGCGCCTATGCTGTATGCATCGTGGCACATTGGCGAATGCGGCCTCCCAGAGCGTAGAGGAATTATTTTAAATATTTTTTTCATCTTGATTTTAATTAAATAAAGTCTTTTTTATCTTATATTTTAGCCCAGGGCCTTATACAGCCCAGGGCAATTAAATAATAATAATAATACTAATAATACTAATAATAATAATTATACTACTACTACTACTACTACTACTAATAATAATAATAATAATAATAACAATAATAACAATACTACTACTACTACTACTACTAATAATAATAATAATAATATTAAGGGTATAACGTCGGTTTCCTCATCCAAGGATGATATCAGGGACGTTCCCGCAGCACACATAACTACAGATCAATTCACCCAAACCAATCTGCAAATGAAATGTGCTGAGGAGAAGTAAGGTCATACGCTATATATTTTATACGTGGTGTACGTGTTGAAAGTGGTGTACGTGTTGTAAGTGGTGTAAGTGTTGTAAGTGATGTACGTGTTGTAAGTGATGTACTTGTTATAAGTGGTGTACGTGTTGTAAGTGGTGTAAGTGTTGTAAGTGATGTACGTGTTGTAAGTGGTGTACGTGTTGTAAGTGGTGTAAGTGTTGTAAGTGATGTACGTGTTGTAAGTGGTGTACTTGTTATAAGTGGTGTAAGTGTTGTAAGTGGTGTACGTGTTGTAAGTGGTGTAAGTGTTGTAAGTGATGTACGTGTTGTAAGTGGTGTACGTGTTGTAAGTGGTGTAAGTGCTGTAATTGGTGTACGTGTTGTAAGTGGTGTAAGTGTTGTAAGTGGTGTACGTGCTGTAAGTGATGTACGTGTTGTAAGTGATGTACGTGTTATATTTGTTATGCATGGTGTAGTGTTGTGCGTGTTGTACGTGTTGTCCAAGTTTTACATGTTGTACAGTCTGCATAAGTCAACAAAATGTTCAACATAATTATATGATCTTTAGTTTTATTACAAGTATATTTCATTCTATTTGGCTCTTATATTTTCCTGCATTGTTTATTAGCTTATATGAAGAGAGAGAGAGAGAGAGAGAGAGAGAGAGAGAGGAGAGAGAGAGAGCGTGAGAGAGTGACAGTGAGAAAGAGAGAGAGAGAGAGAGAGAGAGAGAGAGAGAGAGAGTGAGAGAGAGTAACCTTGATCATTGTTTACGAAAAACCAACACATTAAACAACGTTGCTTGACGAAATAACTTAATCATATAGGAGTATATGATATATATATATATATATATATATATATATGTGTGTGTGTGTGTGTGTGTGTGTGTATATATATATATACATATATATATACCCTCTCTGATGACCTTGTGCTTGTATCTATACTTGTATGCGTACTTAAATAAACACATTTCTCTCTCTCCTATAGTAGTATTTGAACACGTGACTTAGGTTCTGAAGCTGCTGGAAGAAGGAACTCTACTGGAGAAGCCTGTAGCCTGCCCGGACTTGATGTATCACGTGATGCTGGGATGTTGGAAGAGAAATCCAAAAGAGAGGCTGACTTTCACGATCATACAGCAACACATCCACACATACATCGAACAGGACAGGTCTTATCAAGCCCCGTCCATCAATTTGAATTATTCGCCTACTGCCTCGTTAGACCCGCCTACTATCTTCATAGACCCGCCTATTATCGTAATAGACCCGCCTACTACCTTATTAGATACGCCTACTAGCTCAATGGTCCCACCTACTATGTCAATAGGTACGCCTACTACCTCAATAGATACGCCTACTAGCTCAATAGCCCCGCCTTTCATCTTAGTAGATCTGCCTCCTATCTTAATAGACCCGCCTACTAGTTAAATAGTCCCGCCTATTATCATAGTAGACCCTCCTTCGCCGTCAATAGATACGCTACCTATCTCAATAGATCCGCCTACTTTTAGCATAGACTCCAAATCTCTATCGACATTCGATTGATTCACCACCAGATTAGCTGTGTGAAGTACAGAAAAACATAAAACTGTAGATAATATCTGATCTATGAAAACATAAAACTGTAGATAATATCTGATCTATGAAAACATAAAACTGTAGATAATATCTGATCTATGTAAACATAAAACTGTAGATAATATCTGATCTATGAAAACATAAAACTGTAGATAATATCTGATCTATGTAAACATAAAACTATAGATAATATCTGATCTATGTAAACATAAAACTGTAGATAATATCTGATCTATGTAAACATAAAACTGTAGATAATATCTGATCTATGTAAACATAAAACTGTAGATCAGATATTATCTACGAAAACATAAAACTGTGGATAATATCTGATCTACGAAAACATAAAACTGTAGATAATATCTGAACTATGAAAACATAAAACTGTAGATAATATCTGGTCTATGTAAACATAAAACTGTAGATAATATCTGATCTATGAAAACATAAAACTGTAGATAATATCTGATCTACGAAAACATAAAGCTGTAGATAATATCTGAACTACGAAAACATAAAACTGTAGATAATATCTGATCTACGAAAACATAAAACTGTAGATAATATCTGATCTACGAAAACATAAAACTGTAGATAATATCTGATCTATGTAAACATAAACTGGAGATCATATCTGATCTATGTAAACATAAAACTGTAGATAATATCTGATCTATGAAAACATAAAACTGCAGATAATATCTGATCTATGAAAACATAAAACTGCAGATAATATCTGATCTATGAAAACATAAAACTGCAGATAATATCTGATCTATGAAAACATAAAACTGCAGATAATATCTGATCTATGAAAACATAAAACTGCAGATAATATCTGATCTATGAAAACATAAAACTGCAGATAATATCTGATCTATGAAAACATAAAACTGCAGATAATATCTGATCTATGAAAACATAAAACTGCAGATAATATCTGATCTATGAAAACATAATATCTGATCTATGAAAACATAAAACTGTAGATAATATCTGAACTATAAAAACGTACAGTACAATTGCATCGATGCGAATAATTTAATAATTTTATTGTGCAGTGTATTAATATATTCACAATATGTACAAACACTTGGCAAGATTTGGTCAGTGTCAATTGAAACAAAGTTGGAATGCTATACACGTTTATGTACAGTAAATAATATATAAATTACGCATGTTAATACGTACAGCGGCACGAATGCACCGGCAGGATGGTCTAATGGATAGCACGTTGATATGATAAAGCAGGAAGAAATAGGTTAGAATTTCAGAGCTTCTATCAATATTTCTTGCTGTACGTTCTCACACGTTAATCGATAGATTTACAGCTCTCCCATAAGCTTTATGGCTCTTTATACAGCGCCATACATTTGTTTTGATGCTACTGAATTCAACACTCGATGGCGCAACTCTGACATAAATTACTATATCGTAGGAGCTGTCCTCGTAAAGCTGGTAAAGCTAATGTTAACGTCAGCTGCCTAACTTGAAAGCGACGTCAGTGACGGGCGAGCCCCGGATTTGAAACCCGCACATACTGATCCGCGGTCGTATATCTTACCGACATCGCCACTGACTCCAGCCAGTGAGGAGTAAAATTAAACACGCAATATTGTGAAATGATCAACTATGTTGATATCTATCACTTTTTAATACCACAAGTTTAAACCGTTAGGCAATTGATTCCATCTTCGTGTAACCAGTCCAGTGAATGTCCGAGATTTTACTCTCAGATCAGCTCGGTAGGATTCGAACTCAAGAGGGTTCAATTCACCTCAGGAAAGTGTAGTACACGCCCACACAACTATCACTTCATCACCGTCTCGGCACCGTTTCAGCACCACACTTTCATCCAACCAAGCCTATAGACAGATATGATGATCCACCACACGATGACAAGTCTCACACGTCACCTCACAGCACCATCGAAACGAACAGTTGCACCTCTGTCTCACGACGACTTTCTCGGTCTTGTAGCCTCTGCCGCAGCACAACAGATCACACCCGTCCACGCCGCCTGACCCAGCGCTACAGGTCCTCCCTCTGACCCCCTCGAACCCCGCCGAGTGGTCGGGCTCGCAGAAAGAAGGCGATTCGTCGAAGTAGACGAGGTCGGTGGGCGTGGGAGGCTTGTAGAAGGGATCGGCGGGGAGTAGTGTGCCCTGCCTGGTCCTGTCCTGTCTGACTGAATTACCTGAGAGTAGTGAAACAGTGAATTAAAACTTAGTCAATTTTAAATAATCAAAATTAGAGTGTTACAGTCATTAATGACAACATCGAGCACAAATTAGATCATCGCCAACATCTTCCATTTAGTACCAGTTTAACTAGGGCCGGATACGAATGGACCTTCTCCAGTCCTGTTTGTCCCATACCAAATCAAAATCTCTTCCATTCGTTTTAGAAAATGCTGTAATTTCTGAAGCCTAGGCGCGCACCAACCGAATGCCCTTTCTGACGCTGGTGTGGATCTTAGTGTTTTAGTCGCCTTCTGCGACACGTACAGTCACCGGTTGGTCAATTCTTAAAACAACCCGGACACAACACGGGGCAACCCGAACAAAACACACATAAATAAATCTATCAATTCTGAATTAAAACTTAGTCAACTTTAAAAAGTAGAAAGCTAATGTTAACGTCAGTTTCCTCACTCGAAACCGATGTCAGTGATGGTCGAGCCAAGAATTTGAACCCCGCACATACTGATCCGCGGTTAGATGTCATTTCAACACTACCATCACATCGTCATTATTATTTAATGATTAATTGATATTACTATTAAAAGTTCTATTAGTTAAACTCAAAGAATTAGCAACAACAATTTTTGCGTTCAAATTAATTGCCGGTCACTGACATCACTTTTGAGTGAGGAACTGACGTTAAGATTAGCTTTTATTACCAAATCAATCTGTCAGTTAGGATGATAGATTTAAGCACATTGTGAGGCAGGCATAACATGAATTCACAAAGAAATGTAACTAATATCTACTGAGATCAGCACGGATGCGACAACAACAACAACTTTGCTGATTCTTACTGCGAACAGTACCTACAGCTAATCTACATACTAATTAACTAACAAATACTCTTATTAGGATTTTACTATTTCCTTTACTAATCAATCGTTCAATCAATCGATTGAGTGATTGATTTGATTCATTTATTGATTGCTTGATTGATTCTTTAGCTGCCCAGTTGACTAGTTAATATTTTGATTGTTTAATTGAGCCAGTATTTGACTGATTAATTGATCAATTGATTGATAAATTAATTAATTGACCCCTTTTCTGTTTCAACAAACCTTGATCAACCCTAGTGGCTCCATCAAACCGATCCATGAGGATGTCTCCAATGTTCCGGAAGGGCTTCAGCCGAAGCCAGCAAGTCTTAACTGCGCAACTCCCGGACATGCCGTGGCACTTGCAAGCCTGCTCCAGTGACCCACTTACATGCTTAATTATCAACATATAGATATGTATTAGTGACCCACTTACATGCTTAATTATCAACATATAAATATGTATTAGTGACCCACTTACATGCTTAATTATCAACATTTAAATATTAATTAGAGAAGCACTTACATGCTTAATTATCAACATATAAATATGAATTAGTGACCCACTTACATACTTAAATATCAGCATACAAATGTGAATTAGCCTATTGAAACGACCCAATTACATATTTTAAATTTATAATTAACATGTGTCGATGATTCACTGTAATTAAGATATTTTTGTTCATAAACTTTTAAATATTTGCAGTCACTACGTTTCCTACTTATTGATAGTAACATACATGTATAATTATGTCATCAGTAACTTAGTCCTTAAATCATTAAGAGATTGCAATAAAATTACAGCACCTGTCGCGTTGGCTGTTGTTACGTAATGTGAATAGTTACAGTGAAGACTCTACTCTTTAAATCTTACTAAACTGTATATTTCACGTGTTGAGTCCGAGACACTGAATAATTGGTCAAACTTAAATTCATGTGTCGTAAGAGGCGTCAGAGCCAGAACTGTCAAGGCAACGGAAAATCACCTCAGAAGCCAAATTATTTCCAAGCCATGCGTGGGCTACATTAGGGTGGGTTAAAGCTTAAAGTAAAACCTTTTGTTAAGGGATTTACTCGTTAATCGATGGAGTGCCCTTCAAGAAGCGTGAAAGTAGCATTTGAGTAATAATATGAACTTTGGACCTGCTACTTAGCATTACACTGTAGAGAGACATTGCATATGCTGTAATGGTTATCTTTATGCATGAATCTTTCTATGCCAAATAAACAAACAACCTGCCTCATCACTTTAGTAATTAGAACAAAACTAATAAGAAACAAATCGATATTTACCATTCTACCGGCCTCATTGTTGTGTAGATTCATGGCTCCCCTTAAATCTCGCGCTTTTTCATTCTGATCGATGAAATCTCTAGCAAACTTGTGACCAAATCCAACGTTATCGCTACACCCTCCCCACTGCCACTCCACCTCCTCCCCCCCTCCCCGCTCTGACTTCCCACCCGGTGACATCACGCTGTTTTCTGACGTAATAACTCGTGACGTCACATCGGAGGTTAGTGACGTCATAGGAGACGTGGCGTAGCGCTGGTAGGCGTGGCTCCCGCAGGAGCAGGTGTGAATGGAGCCACTGCTGCAGGAGGTGGAGATTAGATAGGTCAAGGCCGCGGCCGTGATTGAATAGATGAAAGCCGTCTCTCTGCTGCCTAACGATTAATCGATCAATCAATCATTTATTTGTGTATATGTATATTTGTTTATGCATATATATATATATATATATATATATATATATATATATATTGATATATACAATATATATATATATATATACATACATAAAATACAGTATATTATACATGTATATTATAAATTATAGATATATATATATATATATATATATATGTTTATATATATATATGTTTATATATATATATATATATATATATATTCGGGATAAATATATGAATATATATGTATATATATAAACTTTATATATAATATATACACATGTATATATCTATATATATATATATATATATATATTATATACATTGTGTATATTATATATATATATATATATATATTAATTTATATAGTATATATATGTATATATATATATATATATATACATGTTTACACCCTATATATGCGGTATAGACATGTATATATAAGCTAATATATCTCTCTTCATACTTAGATCTCTACGCAGTGGAACTCGTGTGCTATTTGCTTGTATATTTGTTGTATTTCTTCACATCGGCCATCAATCAACTGGACAAAGGAAAAGCTAAGAGGCGACACTAATGTTCTTCTATACAAATATTCTGCCGTACGACAACCTTTGTTCAATAGCATCCTAGTACATGTTCATTTAGAGATTTTCGTAAATTTATTTATTTTTTCTCTACTGAAGTTTATATTTTAATCATTCGTTTATTGCTCATCCTTTAATATACTAATAACTTTAAAAGTTATTTGAAAATATCATTTATGGAAAGTTGATCGAAAGCTAGCCAATGCTGAAATTACATTAAAAGGGTAACGGTGAAATTAATCAAAATTAACTCCTAAATTATGAAAAGAGCGCGTGCCAAAGTTTTTAGTAAAGAACGACAGTTAACGTCGCTAAACATAGGTCAAGTTTCTCTGAACAGATCCGAGGTTTTGTGAATTTCTGAAGAATTCGGTTGCATGGATTAAGCTGCGGTTTCATACACTTTAATTTCTACCCGCTCCTCAAAACCTCTGACTTAGTGCTTTGCCTACCCGCAGGTCCTTAGCATATAACCAGGAGATACCCAAAAATTGTTTCGGGGGGGTCGAAATTTTTGTTTTTACTTCAAGCACATTTTTTTCTTTTTAAAAAATGAAAGTCAGGATATTTTTTGGGTTACCTCAATCATATTGCTTTCATTATCATTTCCCTTCACAAATAAAATCACGACTCTTTTTAGAGGGGCTATAGACCATCAGGCGGTGGGAGCTGACGAAACGGGGGGATCCGCCACTGCTTAGAACTAGTCCAACCAATTCTACTTTTATCTTTACTTTTCAGTTTTAGAATTTAATTTATTTACTATTTATTTATTTATTACTTATTATTAATAAATTTAATTTAATTTAGATGATTAATTTGTTAAAAATTCATCTAACATCCATCCCCTAACCATTTTCACTTGTACTATACGTTCCTTCATGCACAAAATTGTTCTAATAACATCTCTCTCTTTCTTTTAGTGCACTGCCTACTGGCAGGTCCATGGTATTTAACGCCTCCACTCTTCTCTGTCTTTCCGCCTTCCTCTTCTAGTAACATATTCTACGCATATTCTATATTATATGCTCTCTTTCACCGGCCAGCGATCGTTGCTTCGATTAAACGCCACTTAAATATCTGAATAGGCGAAGATCCAAGCATATAGGGTAACATTCATCGCTGAATAGACCAGATTCACCGTCGGGTGAATAGTTGCCTGTGAAGTTATTGAGAAAAGGAGGTGCAGTGAGATCAATCAAGCAATGCCCGGAGGCGCTGACGTGAAGAGGCGACTAAACGTATAATTATCTCTAATGATCTCAGTTAATAGATTATATGAGAACGAGTAGTTCCAGTAGAGTATAGTAACAGTGGCACAACGCAAAGCACAGTGCCTTGATTACAGTTTACCGAAATATTTGTAACGGGGAGTGAGATAAGAGCTGAATGGGCTAGATGGAGATTAAAAATGATGGGCTCAAATTGGTGGCTTGTAGGTATGTAGGTAAGTAGTTAGACATCTGATCAGTAGGTACAGGGTTCAAATCCAGCGCTCTCCCCGTCACTGTCATGCTATTCAAACTGGAAGCTGACACTAAGCTTGGCTTAAGCCTCTGCTTTGGGAAAAAGAGAGATACTGACAAGAGAAATGAAGTAGATCTAAAGATTTCTAAGTTTTTAGAATTAATTGGTTATACAAATACACGTAGTTTGCAATCGTTAAAACTTTGTTGTTGTTTTTGACTGGGTTGTAGTTTTCATAATGTCAAGGTTCAGAAACATAATTAGGGCTTCTCTTCCAGACGACTCGACACATTCGAGGTACCGTCACAAAAAATTGGGCCAACAGAAGTTACTGTTATGACATAACAGTCTGTCTGTCATTCAAGAAATGGTATTTTATATTGGAAAGGACCTCCTACCGTTATTCGTTTCAGCTCAAAGTTAAGCAAATTTAAATGTAAGGATTAACAGTAAAAAAGTGGTATTTTAGTTGACTTTATCCTGCCTGGTAACAGAATCATTATCCGACGAATAATTTAATCTACTGGTTTTCAAAGTGAGAAATCTCTCTCTATCACTATCTCTCTCTCTCTCTCTTTCCCTCTCTCTCTTAGTGCACTGCCTATTGGCAGGTCCATGGTATATAACGCCTCCACTCTTCTCTGTCTTCCGCTTTCCTCTTCATGTCCACATATGCGTGGGTCTTTAAATCATCTAACCTACCTATTCCCGACTTGCCTCTGCCTCGTTTTCCTGTATGATGGTAATGGTTGAGGCAATCGAAGATATTGACGAAGGAATAAGTATTGCAGATAATGTGCTTTTAGCAGATGATCGAGGTATTTTTGTAGTATTAAAGTAGGACTCGAAACGATTATTGGTGGTTTTAATGACATCGTATTGAGGTATGGCGTGAAGATTACAGAAGACAATGGATTTTAGTGACAATTTAGACAATTTGTACAAGTTACAGATAAATAAATATCGCATTGAATAGTGCACAGTAAGAACAGGTAAGGAGTTTCAAATATCTGGGTCATAGCTTTAGGAATGCAGGAAAACGTGAGATGGAAATAAAAAGTAGAATTGCAGAGATCAAAGAGATTTTTGGAAAGAGGAAATAACTCCATACTAATGTTATTAAGAAAAACAAGAAGATAAGAAATATGAAACGATTCTTCTGAATGTGCATACTGTAGAATACCACTTCTTTAAATTGCATACCTCAATTTTCATTTGAATTTGAATTTTTAAAATTATTTTTAAACTCAATTTTAGATTTTCACAGATTTCAATAGATAGATGACGTTTAGTAATCTCATATCAACGAAGATGTACCTGCCTTTCCTAAGGATGGGTCCAAAGATAGAGCCACCGTGATGGGCTGGACTCACCGGGCAGTTCCAACGCCTGTCCCTGAACTGATACTGGCACTCCGAGACAGCGAGGCGGGAGGCCTCGACGACTGCGACCAGGGCCCCGGGGTTCTTCGTCACCAGCTTCTGCTGCCGCCTCGTAAGGGGACGAGCCTGGGGCGGGGCTATGAGCTGTAGGTGACGCCCCTCAGGGCTGTCATTCAGCATGAGGGGCGTGGTATGAACCAGGTTCCTTGATAAACAATATATGAATATGGTGTTTAGAGCTAGGAGAAGACATATTAAGAATACAAAATTGGTCTAAAAAATGGCAGATGGAATTTAATAGCGATAAGTGTAATATAGTGCAGATAGATAAAAAGAGTTTAAATACAGAATATATTTTAAATAATAAAATACTGAAAAATACTACTTCTGAAAGAGACTTAGGTGTAATAGTGGATAATTCATTTAAATTTAGTGAGCAATGTAATGAAGCTGCCAATAGTGCAAATGCTGTTATAGGTATAATAAAAATAACAATGACAAGTAGAAGAAAAGACAATATATTAAAGTTATATAAGGCATTGGTTAGACCCAAACTTGAATATTGTGTTCAGTCTTGGTGTTCCTATCTTAAAAAAATATAGAGAAATTAGAGAAAGTCCAAGCTAGAGACACAAGATTAATTAAGAAATGTAGTAATGTCAATTATGAAAATCGCTTAAAATGTACTGGATTGTTATCTTTAGAAGAGAGAAGGGTTAGAGGCGATTTAATAGAAGTTTATAAGATGCTTAATGGTTTCAGTAAAGTAAATTATGACAATTTGTTTCAATTAGCAAATAATAACAGAACTAGAGGACATAAATACAAGTTAATTAAATTTATAAGTAGGCTTGAGATACGCCAAAAAATTTTCTGTCAGAGAGTTGTTGGTATTTGGAACGGACTGCCAGAGGAGGTCGCTGAGGCCGAATCTGTCAATCAATTTAAGAATAGATATGATAAGTACATAAAGTGTTGTAGGGAAAGGTGTGAAGTATTAATAGAAAAATAATGGGCTGAGTTGTGGGGTTGCCCAGTCCTATTAAAGTGTATATGTTTTGATAGTTAAGTAGAGTTTATATAGTTTATTTAGCTTTTTTGTATAAAGTGGCTATTGTCTCTTGCTGTAATGTTTGGTATGTGTGATTTTGAGGATGTATAGGCCTAGGTATATTGTAATTTGACAAGTGTTAGCATTTTGAGTAGTATTTGTACCTGTTCGTGTACAGGTTAATAGTACAGGTGTGCTGGTTTCCTGTATTAGTACTGGTTATTAAGTAAAATTTAATACTTTAATTTTAATTAGTACTGGTTATTAAGTAAAATTTAATACTTTAATTTTAATTAGTACTGGTTATTAAGTAAAATGTGTTTAATATGTCATGCTATGGAAGATGTGCAGGTAAGTTTTTATTTTGTGTGGGTCTCAAACAAGCCGTTGTGCTTGCTGACCTAGTATTGCTATGTTATGTTATGTTATGTTATGGAAAAAAGGTGTTTTATACCGATACTAGAATTCGACGATGATAGGCTTTAGCTACACTTTTTAGGCGATTTGAATAGTAAATTTTACTTTAAGTAGTTAAAGTATGGTAACTTTCCTGTATGAAATACTAATGTTCTCTATCAGTGTAATTAAGCTATACTTGACATAGTAATCAAATTTCTCGATTAGTTTATTTAAGCTGCTTGCACAATGGTTTAGAATAAGATAAAATTAAGATTGTGCACAAAATAGCGGATATCTACAAGTACATGGACTGTTAGACCGAAGTATTAGTAAATATTTAGATTACGTTTATGAAATTCAACAATTATTGAAACTGTCTTCTACAACTAACGCAGTTGCATATGCCTTCATGTAACAGTGGTAGAACTTAGTACAACTGTAGGCAAGACTATAGTTTACAGTCTTATAAGAAAATTGAGGGCTCGGATTAGAATAAAAGTGTGCCGTTGATTCAATGTACATCTGAGAACGTTCGTTACCCTTAAGAATTTTATAAATAAAGGTATTAGAAAAGCTGGTAAAGGTAAGGTTAACGTCAGTTTCCTCACTCGAAAGAGATGTCATTGACGGGCTGAACAGTGATTAACAATGATGCACATCTAATACTCATAACACTATGCTTAGCGACTATATAATATTATCATGTAAACTACACGAGCACACTAGGCCTAGTAGTTATCATAAGAACAACTAATTACTAATGCTATGTTCTAAACAGTTACAAGCGAAGAGCCACAGCAAAAATTCTTCACACCTCGAGAGAGTGTTAATTACTTTATGAGAGTTGTGTCGATCTCAGCACAATGGGCTCAAGATATGCCTGTCTTACGAGGACTCTAATAATATAATAATATAAAGGCCTAACGGTACACTTGGTCAGGAAGCACATATGCTTGTTTAGGCCAAAGGCCCATTTCCTCCTGCTTCCCGCGCGGATTTAAGAATAACCTTCCATAAGCCTGGGATTTTTCCTTCCTAAGCTGTCAATACTCGGTCTTCCGAGGTGGTCACCCACAAAATACTACCTGAGGTCGATGTTGCTAAACTTCGAAGATTGATAATTGACGCGCAACTAAACCAAGTGCTCCAAAATCCCGACTCTAAGAAGAAGATGAGGACGAAGCCGTAGGCTATGCTGCAACAGCAGACATACTAGTATCAGGCGAGGGGCTGTGTTAGTGCTTCATGAAGGCACAGGTTATATGTTTGGCTTGTTTAAAGTGGATTATTGATTGATACATAATTTGCAAATCTTGAATGAAACTCTGAATAGAAATATACTTAGTGTCAGCCACTAAGCAGAAAACAAGAGAAGAGAGGGAGAGAGAGAAAGAGAAAGAGAGAGAGCGAAAACAGATACATACATAGGCCTACATACAGACTGACAGACAGCCAGACAGACAGCCAGATATAGAAACAAACACGCGGGGTATAGTGAACGTCTATACCCACACTAAGCCAAAACTTTCTCTGTATTAAGCTAAATACAGAGAAAACACATACAAATAAAAGCAAAACATACTGAAGCTAAATACAGAGAAAACACATACAAATAAAAGCAAAACATACTAGTAAAGCTAAATACAGAGAAAACACATACAAATAAAAGCAAAACATAGTAAAGCTAAATACAGAGAAAACACATACAAATAAAAGCAAAACATAGTAAAGCTAAATACAGAGAAAACACATACAAATAAAAGCAAAACATAGTAAAGCTAAATACAGAGAAAACCCATACAAATAAAACGAAATACCTTACAAATTATATTCACTTACCACCATTGTATTCCCTTAGTCCTGTAACCTCTCAAGGCACCATCAACGCCCGGAAAACCTAAACTTCCCGCGAATAATCCAACAGTGTTTGTCCTCGTGTGATCTAAGTGAGTAAAAACTGTTTGATAAATCCTAGTATATCCACTATGCCGGTCCTGATGTGCTCGAGAGCTCGGTGATATCTCTCTAGCTACCCTCTGTTGGGGTTTTCTGTAGAGAACTAGAACAAGTAGTAAGGAAAGAAGATGACGGCTTATTGCTCTGGTAGAAATCATGTGAAGATTTAACGTTGACCTGATTGGAGGCATGTGTAATGACTAGAGTAGAGCTTTCGCTTCGTGAATTGTTTAAACTTCAAATTGCGTATCTTGGGCCTTCCATCAAGTCGAGGTGTGCGACTATATATCGATATTCCAGATTTATACAAGTTCAAACTATTGATAGGAATTTATTCAACGATTCATTCCAATATTAAGAATTTTACTATTGAATCTCATCTGTTGCAATTAATAAACAGTATAAATGCCGTTTAACATGATAAATACCAACTATAACAACAAGAATAACAATAATTAGAGTGCTACAGTCATCAATGACAACATCGAGCACTATTGAGACAAAATCAAGCCGGCGAGCAAAAAGAAGGTCTAAAAACGGTGCAAATTCAAAAATCCAGAAAATCAGTCCGAAGTAAAGGGAATAAAAGAAAAGGAGGTTTAGGCGCTGGTTGCAACACATGGTAATTATACGTTCAGCGAAAGAGTGACTATATAGGATGCACGTATTATATACTCCGTGTGCTGCACGGCTCTAGTTAAACAGTACAGAATTCTGTATATTTAATTTAAAGTCAAATCTATTTCATAGCACAGATAATTTTTATTCACACTTCTTGCAAAATTTTAAAGAAATTTTGCGGTTTATAACATTATTTACAATAGTGTTTTATTTAATCACTTCGTGGGTCTATGTTAACTATATTGACTGACTAATAAGTAATTACATATAATCCTAAGATATGGACCCTTTGGATTTCCAGAAATGAATTACTACTACGTAGTTTGTGGGTAAAATCAGAAAATATACGGACCAATTTTTTCAACGGTAATCTGATCGATTCTTATATTTCACACAGAAAGACGACATTACAACTTTAACCTTAAACACCTTTATGTTTGTCACTTAGAAAACATTATTTTAATCTCAACAATAAATTTAAGTTTGTAGGTTCAGATGTTGTACGAATTGTTTCATATCGTCTATTCGTTCATCTCAGCACAGAATGATTATACGAACAACAGAACGTGATATTTAGAAAGAGACTGAACACAGACTACGATGAGAGTGACCAGCAGATTTGAACCCGTTTATGCCACGCTGGCACTTCATATCCACGACTTCTTGAAGAGAAATCCTTCTGGATTCTGCCTTGACGTTAAGTCCACATCATCAGGCGTTTGGTTGAGACTGACCAGGGGCGATGATCACATAACCGACTATAGTCAGCTCTGCTGATACAGTGCTAGATGGCACCGTGGACAACCAATATATAGCCCGCCCTTATTCCATAGTTTATCAGCTTATATTACATGAACTAAGCTTATTTGACTGAGCCGGTACCATGTTGGTAAGTTGTCCCATTCTAAATCATTATGTATGGCTTTCAGTCCGAAATTGAAATGCTTTCAAGATTAAAACTGACTTTAAGCTTGACTTTATTTTTATGAGCCTTTAAAAAATATGAGAATTGAGCTGAACTGAGAATTTAATTTGCCGCTTTGTTTTAAAACTGCAACTTTTAAACGAGCCTTAATTTCTTCACGCTAACTAAAATTGCCTGAGGTATGAAATTTTATCGTTGCTTAGTTCGTATTTAATTTCAAGAATAGATTTTTTACAAGCTCTGAGCTAGTTTTCACGCTTCGTGTAGTCTCCTTTAAAAAAATCAAAAGTCATTTGTTAAAAGTTTTCAAGAGGTTTATTAGCTCAGTTATTCCAGTCTGCTGTATACAGACACCACACCGTCAAACCGATCTGATAATACATCAGACTTTTGACGACATTATCTCGTCTGATGCTCTGATCTCATTGTCACCTAGGTGCTAACAGAGCTGCAAGCTGTTAACTACTTGATGTATATTATTTATCGTATTGTCGTATTATTTAGTGTTTAGATAGCAGCATGCTGCTAATTGATTGTAACCCAATTCATTCGATACTTTATCGATATTATGAATTGTGTATTATTTATCATCAGCTTGAGAAATAAATATTGCACGCAATCAGTGCACTTATTTGACTGGATAGATTTTCATTCATGCTCATGTGTGGGCAACGTGATGGAATGTTTGAATGGGCCACAGAAGCCATTAAATGCGGTTTCACTAGGTGGTCGATTGGTTTACGTTAGGAATTTCTGAGTCAAGGTTTCTAGTACAAGTCTCGGTTACGCCATACACAATGGTAGAGTCCATTCATGTAAAGCGCCTTAATTTAAATCAATGAATTTGTTATATTGAAATCATAAAACTAAAAACCTTCTTCTTAACGTCCGTGATTGTACGAGAGCGTGGTCCACACTAAAGTCCTTACAATCTTTATATTCGTGGATTTCTTCAAAATTTTGTTAATGGTTCTTCCCATATACGCAAGGCCTCTTGCTTTAACAATCTAAAAGTATTGCTTAATGCAGAGAAATAAGTGGTCCTTCATTGGCATTAGATGGTTCAAGGCGTATATTTTAACTTGCACTCTATCCATTTTAATAAACTTTCAAATCTCCCAGAGTTTCTTGAAACTTTTCACTCAAATATTGCATAACAGTCACTGCTTCCTGATCTTCATTAATTTTCTCTGCTTTCACCTGCTGAAACAGACCTAAATTTATTCTCATATTTTTCCACTATAGAAATATTTTATTGATGTCTAATATTTTGGGCTGACTCCAGTTATTAAAAATCTGTTGTGTATAAATTACTCAGCACTCTAATATAATTTTAGACGTTATACACTAAATTAGATATATTTTATAATATATTTAATAAATTTAATAAAACATTCTACACTAATCTATGGTACCGCTTCGCCTATGGCGTCTCAGACACCGGTTGGCTTCAAAAGCATTAAAGAGTTTTGAGGTTACTGTAGATTTAATTGTTGCCAAAGAAATCTCTTCACACTACCATGCCAGAAATGTTAGGTTAATTTTTGCCGACGATAAATTATGATGCAATAAATGAACATAGAAGTACTAGCTGATTGTAATTAGCTAAAAAATGTTTTCATCAGCAGCTGCGCAGCTGACTCAGCAGTTGCATCGGATGAACTGAAAAAATAACTTATTGTGTCCTTTACCACAGAGCTCCTTTGCTGTAAAGTTACTTGTCTTTCTGCCCAAAATCCCCCCTCTCTCAATCTCTCTCTCTCTCTCTCCCTCTCTCTCTCTCTCTCGGTTTAATTCTTAATGTCTGGCATATATTTTATAACTTTTCTAACTAACTCTATGCTCTGTTTTCCTATTAATTAATGATATTTTTCGTTTCTTCAAAGACCTATTTCAGTCCTAAATTTGTCGCAGTTACAATACCAATGTAAACTTCTCGGTATGACTTAAAACTCTAATTAAGGCACTCATTAATGCAGGTATTATAAATATTTATAAATCTCTATCGCTAAAGTTATGTATCGAATTCAAAATACATTAAATTAAATTAGAGTTTCAAATTAGAATTGCAAGTAGTTAAACTGAGATTCAAGGAAAGATGCTGATGCTACAGACTGAGGCTTCAGCCACTCTATTACCTGATAGACTGGACAACGTACTTGCCTCAATAAGCAAGGGACACGATTCAACAGTAAGACTGATTGTTTCAGTTAGTAATGCTTATGACAACAAAATGGACCTTAAATTTATTTATTTTTGCTGTTCAGATTTTTAATAGTGCTTTGCTTTTTAAAAGGTTTAGTTTGTAAAACTCAGGAGATTAAGAATAAATAGGGTAACTCTTGTTCATGTAAATGTTTATGAACGCTCCTAAATCAACGCCATGTCCATGACTGTCTTAGATTCATTTTTAAACTATAAATTCCAGAAGAAGCTTTTATTTAAGAAATGCTTCTAAATCAATGCTGCCTTAGATACAAGATGAAGATTAACTTTAAAGTAGCTGATGTCCATGGAACATAGTAGCCTATTCTACAATAAAAACTAAAAATTTAATGCACACAATTTTTACAAAATATTTATTATCTTGACAATAACCAGCAGAACTAATAACTTTAGTTAGGTGTTAGACTAATCTTAAACTTAAAATCTATTACAAAGATTAAGCAAACTTCTAAAGCGTTGGCCTATACTAATGGTTGACATTGTAATTGCAGTTTTATATCTAGCGGTAGGCGTTTACTAGTTAGAATGCAAGAGAAAGGTATGTCACTCAAATTTACTTTTCTAAAGATTTCTCGTGCACAGAACCAATGGAATGCTGGCACTATTGTTGTTGTAATGAGAAAAGGCCTCATGTAGGGTGTCTAAACGTAAACATCACAATAGCGAAAAGTATGAATAATTAAACGAGCACATGAATAATTAAAATAAAACATGAATAATTAAATAAAATAACCATTAAATTAAATAACACATCGTTCGATAGAAAGAGCAGTCAGTATTAATAAATTATTCAAGTAGTCAATAAATTCAATATTGAACTTAATTATTATTCAATAAATAGATAACTAAATCATTCGACGAATAAATCAATTATTAATCGATCAATAAATCAATTCAAAGATTTGTTAGGTTACTTATGAATCGATCAAACAATTAGTTATCATTTTAGACGTACATCTAAATAAAAGGCTACAGAAAGTTTAACGTTGGTTTCCGGCTCGAATAGCATGTCAGTGACTGGCTGAGCACTAAATTTAAACCCCATTTCTACTCTTCCGCTTTCGAACAACTTTCAACAACTCACTATGACTATGATTAGGCTATGACGATAAATACGGCGAACGGCAATGCAAAAATCTGAAAGTGTATTTCGTAAAATACCATAAGCTAAGATGTAGGAAAAAACAAGTTCAAATTTAAAAAGCTAATGTTAACGAAGCTAATGTTTCATTAGCTTCGTTAGCGATGTTAGTGAATGGCGAGTCCAGGATTTGAACCCCGCACATACTGATCCGCGGTCGAGTACTTTACCGACTTCGTCACTGGCTCCAGCCAGTGGCGATGCCAGTGATACCAGTGGCATTACCTTTTCGTATTCATACTTCATGAACTATTAATTGATCGATAAGGTGTTCAACGCTGAGTGAGCTGGCAATACTGCAGTAGGAATGCGTGTCTTGATCAACTAGAATTTTTGATATAGGTGGAACTGCCGTTATGAAATCTGGAACGGGGTTAATGTCCTAAAGGAAGAGATGGAATGTTTGGGTACGTGCAAAAAATAAACATAATATACGTGTTTCAATTATATGTATTTCATCATCGTCATCATCTTCCCTTAATGTCACTTAATTAGGATCGGGATTAGAAATTTATAGCTATTTCTGGAGCCTAGGATCTTACCAACCGAATGTTTTTTTAACGTTTGTTTTGATCGGAGTGATTGTCGCCTTTTACGACACGTGCAGTCCACGGTTGGTCTATGCTCCCGCAACCGGGACACAACACGGGTTTCAATTATATGTAATTATGTGTATAAAAATGGCAAATGCTGGGAGAGATTTGCTATAAAACTATATCATAACTCAGAATAGCGTATGAGATAAAGCTGAGAGATATGTACTTGGACTCGAGACGGACTCGGAACCTGTATCTGGATTCAGAAAGAGAAAACCGATAAAACTCTTACAAATTCATGTCAGGGGATACTAGGTTCCAGTGAGCGACACAGTGAAAAGCCTAAGATTTGAAGTATTCCTTGGAAATTTTTGCATATAAATACTTAGTAGTGGAGAGTCTAGTATGATATAAACTGTGTGAGTGATTATGCATATTGTCAATGAAAATATCCCTATTGGTAATTAACACAGATAAATTCTGACATTAATAGATTAAATTACCAATAGCTAGTTTATATAACTGATGAACAGGTAAAATATTAAAAAATCGGTAGAGTTGCTTCACAATAAAAAATATTATTAGTCGCTTTTTAATTTAGTGTCTTTGCTCAAAAAATAGACATACTATTATTAAACAGTAATCAAATAATTTTTATTTAACATAAAATGATAGTTTTTCAAGTGTAAACTTTTTCTAACAATCCCGTTAAGCCCATTGAGCAGTTGCATCACAGGTGTATAATTTGCTAAAAGAAATTGCTTTATGATCCGGAATGCTCAATTTGATATAATATTATGTATATTGCAGTGCTGCCCATACGACAAGTTCTAATGTTTGCATGTGTGTGGCGCTAGGACAAGTGAAATATATCTCTGAAGCAAAGTGGGCCGCATTGTAATAATGTATCAGACATAATGAGATCAAAGCAGTGGACCGACACTACAGATGCAATAGTATATGCCGCCTGCATATTCTGAAGCCATGCGTGTATCAAGTCACCGTGAATTGTATTAAAACGATTCTACTATGACGGCGTATTTATGCTGCTGTGCCTTATGCCTGGGCAATATGATAATAGATAGTTGAATAGAAACTAGAAGACAAGCAGTCTAAATGCTTAGGGATTAGGGATATCTTAATATATTTAAATTGACTCTTTTAACTGCTGGATAATTTCCACTGGTCGAAGGAATTGCCGTCACGATCCCTCCGTGCTGATCACAAGAAAAAAGAGAGATTAACGAAGAAGCAGTGCTGTTTCTGTATCGTAAGCAAATTAATATAATATATGATACTCGTATATGTTTATGATGGCCTCATAGCCATCATAAACATATACGAGTATCATAGTGATGGCACAATGATAGGGTTATCATAGGGTATATTTGCACAAACATCTCTCTTAGTGCACTGCCTACTGGCAGGTCCATGGTATAAAACGCCTCCACGTTTCTTTGCCTTCTGCATTCCTCGTCATGTCCACATATGAGTGAATCTTTAAATCAAACGTATACCAAGCATAATACACAAGTAGATATTTTTGTCACATCGTTTGGCATAGAGCTGTTATTGACACGTGAGGATCCAAATATATTAATGCAAAAAGTTCAAATAATGCTTAAGTTGTATGCATGCATTTTAGGCATAAAATTCAAAGGCATCGGAGGTGCAGTTGCATCGGAGGTGCAGCTGCATCGAAGGTGCAGTTGTATCGAAGGTGCATATCGAAGGTGCAGTTGCATCGAAGGTGCAGTTGCATCGAAGGTGCAGTTGCATCGAAGGTGGTGCAGTTGCATCGAAGGTGCAGTTGTATCGGAGGTGCAGTTGTATCGGAGGTGCAGTTGCATCGAAGGTGCAGTTGTATCGGAGGTGCAGTTGTATCGAAGGTGCAGTTGTATCGAAGGTGCAGTTGCATCGAAGGTGCAGTTGCATCGAAGGTGCAGTTGCATCGAAGGTGCAGTTGTATCGAAGGTGCAGTTGCATCGAAGGTGCAGTTGCATCGAAGGTGCAGTTGCATCGAAGGTGCAGTTGCATCGAAGGTGCAGTTGCATCGAAGGTGCAGTTGTATCGGAGGTGCAGTTGCATCGAAGGTGCAGTTGTATCGGAGGTGCAGTTGTATCGGAGGTGCAGTTGCATCGAAGGTGCAGTTGTATCGGAGGTGCAGTTGTATCGAAGGTGCAGTTGTATCGGAGGTGCAGTTGTATCGGAGGTGCAGTTGCATCGAAGGTGCAGTTGTATCGGAGGTGCAGTTGCATCGAAGGTGCAGTTGTATCGGAGGTGCAGTTGCATCGAAGGTGCAGTTGCAAGGTGCAGTTGTATCGAAGGTGCAGTTGCATCGAAAGTGCAGTGTGCATCGAAGGTGCGAAGTTGCATCGAAGGTGCAGTTGCATCGAAGGTGCAGTTGTATCGAAGGTGCAGTTGCATCGAAGGTGCAGTTGCATCGAAGGTGCAGTTGCATCGAAGGTGCAGTTGCATCGAAAGTGCAGTTGCATCGAAGGTGCAGTTGTATCGAAGGTGCAGTTGCATCGAAGGTGCAGTTGCATCGAAGGTGCAGTTGCATCGAAGGTGCAGTTGCATCGAAGGTGCAGTTGCATCGAAGGTGCAGTTGCATCGAAGGTGCAGTTGCATCGAAGGTGCAGTTGCATCGAAGGTGCAGTTGTATCGGAGGTGCAGTTGCATCGAAGGTGCAGTTGTATCGGAGGTGCAGTTGTATCGGAGGTGCAGTTGCATCGAAGGTGCAGTTGTATCGGAGGTGCAGTTGCATCGAAGGTGCAGTTGTATCGGAGGTGCAGTTGCATCGAAGGTGCAGTTGCATCGGAGGTGCAGTTGTATCGGAGGTGCAGTTGTATCGGAGGTGCAGTTGCATCGAAGGTGCAGTTGTATCGGAGGTGCAGTTGCATCGAAGGTGCAGTTGCAGGTGCAGTTGTATCGGAGGTGCAGTTGCATCGAAGGTGCAGTTGTATCGGAGGTGCAGTTGCATCGAAGGTGCAGTTGTATCGGAGGTGCAGTTGTATCGGAGGTGCAGTTGCATCGAAGGTGCAGTTGTATCGGAGGTGCAGTTGCATCGAAGGTGCAGTTGTATCGGAGGTGCAGTTGCATCGAAGGTGCAGTTGATCGGAGGTGCAGTTGTATCGGAGGTGCAGTTGTATCGGAGGTGCAGTTGCATCGAAGGTGCAGTTGTATCGGAGGTGCAGTTGCATCGAAGGTGCAGTTGTATCGGAGGTGCAGTTGTATCGGAGGTGCAGTTGCATCGAAGGTGCAGTTGTATCGGAGGTGCAGTTGCATCGAAGGTGCAGTTGTATCGGAGGTGCAGTTGGAGGTGCAGTTGTATCGGAGGTGCAGTTGTATCGGAGGTGCAGTTGCATCGAAGGTGCAGTTGTATCGGAGGTGCAGTTGCATCGAAGGTGCAGTTGTATCGGAGGTGCAGTTGTATCGGAGGTGCAGTTGCATCGAAGGTGCAGTTGTATCGGAGGTGCAGTTGCATCGAAGGTGCAGTTGTATCGGAGGTGCAGTTGCATCGAAGGTGCAGTTGCATCGAAGGTGCAGTTGTATCGTAGGCATTTAGGTAGGGTAGGCACTAAGACATATACATTTTTATAGATATTCTTCCGGATATTTATATTATTTATAGTGAAGCCAAGTAGAAAGTAGTACGATTTTACTATAACGTATTTTATTACATTGTAAAGTACTAAAAGTAATCATGCTACAATGTAGTGTTAATAAGTAATGAGATAGAATGCAATACAGTACATTATAATGTACTGTATTGCATTCTATCTCATTACTCTGCTCTTTATTTTTATAGATTTTTTAATAAATTAATTTTGCAATTTTTTATAAGAGCAGCCTACAAGAGGGCAGCACTAAAGCAGGGTTTCACAATATTTCACGCAGATCCTAATTATTATAAATAGTGGTAAAGCGCCCATTAGACCCTGCGCGGCTCGGCTTCAAAGCCAATCTAAAATGTCATTATTATATACTACGTGGATAAAGTTACACTACATAAATATAAGTTCATCTTAGATCATACAGAAATTATCTTTGGCAATTCAGCGACCATTAATATACTAGGCCTACCGGTGAAAAGCTGGTGAAGCTAAGGTTAAAGTCAGTTTCCTTACTCGAAAGCGACGTCAGTGACGGGCGAGCCCAAGATTTGAACCCCGCACATACTGATCCGCGGTCGAGTGTCTTACCGACTTCGTCACTGGTTCCAGCCAAATGGATCCGGTGCTAAATTTATTTTAACATACAATTCCTGAGCATTTGTGAAGACATTAAGCTATGTCATAGTTGATGAGTGAAACTAAATTAGACGTCAGACATTGTTTATTATTTGCATTTATTAATTATTATTAATTTATTATAATTATTATAATTAATAATAATCATATTAATATATTAATAAATATTTATTAATATTTTAGTAATTAATTATTTATTATTAGTATTATTATTATTAAGATGTGCTAGAGTCTAAGCTATAGATACCCTTACCATTTCGACCCCATGTCTGCTTCTTTTTTGACGACTGCACATTTCACGTCCAATAAACCACCGCGTTATTTAAGCCCTCAAAGTTCTATTAGTTTCCGGGAGAGATTCTTCAGAGGATATAAGACTATTTTGTACTGATCTAACCTTTAATATTCATGTATAATGAGAGATTCTCAGAGTGATATAAGCTATACATAATGCTGTTATGATATATCTGTGTCTCTGACATGTTATAAATGCTTCATTCACGTTTAGACCTCTCGTTCCATTGTTGCTCTCTTGTACCTCATCATCATTAGGTGACAAGCTGGGCGGCAGGTCCACAGTTCTCTGATAAGGCTGTAGTTCTGTATGTATACTTAAATAAGGCAGACATGATCGTAGCGTCTGTTTGGTTGTTCTAAACGGGGCTGACCTAAGCAATCACAACATTAGTATTGCCTAATTTATAGTTACTACAACAACGTGTTTCAAAGGTTTTTTGAAGTGTTTAACTAAATTATTACAATAATGTCTGCCTATAGCTTACCAAATTATCAATACTAATGTAATTAACACGCAGAATAAAAATGCTTCAATTGCTGCAGTTTAAATTTTTCTGGAAATTCCTTAAAATACTACACCTATACACTTATTGAACACTTACGAGTAAAACAGATTTCAGAGGCTCTTTAGCATCTTCGGTAGTCTTAACATACGAACATATATGGTCATTGTTAGTCTATTCTTATAATATCCTGAATCGACAGCTTCCTCCACTTCTAATCATTCTATGAGTATGCACTTCAGGCTCTCCCGCAGCAGCTGATACCTTCGACCATTCCTCTTGAAATATAGAAATTTCGGAGGCGTTGACTTGCAGACAAGTTTATTAATTAACGGAAGCCTCGGCAGAGAGTGTTGTAAGTACATGGTTCGTCTTAAGTGTATTTATTAAAGGAAGCCGTGGCAGAAAGTTATACGAGACTACGGTTCATCTTACCTATGCACTGACAGGCCGGTCAAGGCTGAGGAGTCTTGAAAGTTTTTTTATCATAGTCTTAGCCAATCACGGTGAATATTCTATCCTAAATCAATCAATCAATAAATTCTTATACGCAACTCCGCTTTTATATTCCCTAATTATGATATATATATATATATATATATATATATATATATATATATATATATATATATAGTCTATGTATATATATATAGGCTATATATATAGGCTATATATATATATATATATATATAGGCTATATATATATATATATATATATAGGCTATATATATATATATAGGCTATATATATATATATATGTATATATATACATATATTACCACGGGTCAATAGTGACCTTACTTTAGGAATACAGATAAGATGTAATATCAGTATCAGTTAATCAATCAAGCAATTAATCAGTACATCTATCAATCAATCTAATTTAATCGATTGTTTAATGTCCTGTTTCTAATTTGAGTGTAATATCAGGCACTGTGTTGTTTTTGTATGAAATGCATGTGCAAATAGCTTAGTGTTTAAGTGCGTCAGGCAAATTAAGTCGTACAATTTTAAATAACAGTTCCTATGGTCCTGGGATCAATTCCCAGTAGAGCTGATGAGGGAGTAAAATCACGGACTTTCACAGGACTGCAACATGGATAATTGACTAAATTGCCTGATTTACCTAATATTAAATATGTGTTAGTAAAAGCTTTTTATGTCATGATCTCTTCTGCGAAGTTTCCTGATGACTTTGTGAAAACTGTTGTTTACAATTTTAAATAATAATCAAGTCATCATCATCATCATCTTCTTCTTGCCTAGAATCTCAGTTTCACAAGGGTCGGACTATACGAATAGATCTTCTTTACCGTTCATTTAAGAACGTTTTATAGAAATTTCTGGAGCCTATAGGCTCTCACCAACCAAAAATATAGTTTCGTATGTTGTGTGGTATCCCATTGATTTAATATTTTATTAGATTCAGTCTCGCATAAATGTTAAGTAGTCGAGCAATGACCGCATTTGTCATTTAAATCGCTGTTCAGAACAGGAACTTCAGTCAAAATAATTTGTCTGTCGATTACTTCATAAATTAATCTGGATTCTAACTCAGAATTTATTTTACATCAAATTATTTGATTAATTAAAAATGAGAACAATGCACAATTACCAGTGTAAAAATGCACCTTTTAACAACACATACGGCTATCGAAGAGTAGAAACTAGAAGGACGGAGTGACCCGAGTATGGAACAGAATAAAGTAGGTCCAGACGTATTTATACCGGAAGTTTGGTAAGAAGAAATAGGTTAGTGTTATCTGTGGAATAGACTTGGAATTGTTGTAGAAAAGTTTTTAGGAAAGTAATAAAGCAAACAGCAGAGCACCTGGTGGATGGATCGGCGGGTATTTCCACTGATAAAATTTCCCAGACTTAGTCACGCTGATAAAAATAGAAATCATTGCTAACTTCACGCCTGAGGGTGTTTAGAGATTCTGATGGTGTAGAATAGGAAAGTGCTGTTTTTTCCCATGATAAAAATCACCAGTAGCCAAAGAGCTTTCAATGTTCAAATACGTCTATAATATACTAATATACTAATATACTAATATATATATATGTATATATATATACATATATATATATATATATATATATATATATATATATATATATATATATATATATATTCTAACATGTACATGTATATACTAATTATGGTTTTATCGAACAGAGCTATGGCTCTTTTATGGTAGCCTCTTTTGTATTGTTGCTTGTTTATCTAACTACATACACGTTCGTATTGTTTGTAAAATCTGTGCTACGATGAACAAATAAACGATACTAAACGAAAAGGAAAAAATCTAGATCTGAGATCCTGTGTCCAAGAGAAAGCGGGACAAAGAATAATTAAACAAGTATGGCTCTCAGAACGATCAAGTTTTATTTTTAACTCAGTTACATGTAAGTCTGTTTTTATCCTACAAGTATGCACATAAGTATTCTTTATAAGTGTTGATGCCAATATTTTTGTGCTATTGAGTTCGTGTTAATATTTAACTACTAACAATACATTCGGCTCATAGAGTGAGTGTATCCCCGTACCTTACCCCCCCCCCCCCTGCTCATACCCGTATTAATGTCAGGAGAAAACCTAAAGTCCTACATTTCTTTTGGAAAAAATAAGTTAATTTTTTCACCTCTGAAGAAACTCCGCGGATCTCTAAGAAATGCAAAAGTGACCTAATTTTGGCTGTGGAGGGGGGGCTTAAACTCCTCCCAGCCAAGGCTGTTTGCACCACTGCTACGGGACAGAGTTCACATTTTTTACTTACACCTTTTTTCCTCCAATTTGGATATGCATTGGTTCAAGTGAAAATTGAGAGCTAGTGAAACGGTCAACATTTTTCAGACCCCTTCCATTATACAAGGCTCCTAGTATACCCTAGAAAAAATCGAGCTTTTGGAACTGCATTCCCTGTCTTACCCTGCCCCCGGCCCCCCTAACCACTGCCATTACTACCATGATTACACATTGAAATTTCCGTAGGAACAATGAATATATACACTGTCTTACCGTCCCCTGGGCCCCCCCTAACCACTGCCATTACTTACATGTTTACACATCTAAATTGCTGTAGGAACAATGAAAATATAGTCTAAAAATTTTTATTGGCGGAGCTAGGGGGGGCCCAGGCTCCCTGCCCTCCCACTGGATCCGCCACTGTGAACAATTCAAGATAGAACATATGTAGAATTGTGGGTATTTTGATGTTTCTTTACTGGGCTTTTCAGTGTATGCGTATACACCTAAACATTCAGCGCTGAATATGAAATGCTAAATAAGTTCTTAATTTAAACAAATGACAAAAGAACTTTTTGTGACTACAAATTACATAGGACGGGTTATACGGAATATGGAATAAATAGCCTAACCTTTTTAACATGTGGTAATAGAATAAAACAACAACACTTAGAATGCTACTGTCGTCCGTGACAACACTATTGAGACAAATCCAATCCGATGAGCAAAAAGAAGGTCTAAAACGGTGCATATTATAAAATCCAAAATATCACTTCAAAGATAAAAGAAATTAAAAGATAAAGGTATAACAGTGATAGATATCAGGTGATCATTTCACTCTTCTCTCTCTCTTTCTCTCTCTCTTAGTGCACTGCCTACTGGCAGGTCCATGGTATATAACGCCTCCACTCTTCTTTATCTTCAGCTTTCCTCTCCATTTCCACATATGAGTGGGTCTTTAAATCAACTAACAAACCAAATCTCGGCCTGCCCCTGCCTCTTTTCCCTTCATATCAATCTAATGCTTGTTATTTATAGATATTTTCTATTAGACGCTATTAATATTTAGTATATACACAACTGCTTGAGCTGACCACTAAACAAACTCTTTGGACTCTAGAGTATGATACTGAGGTCTGTGTAACTCTGGCTCCACACAACCTCGAGCCGTCAGCTGTTCTTCTGAACTTCACTGAGCAGCTGGGGGTCATCTTTGATGTAAATGAAGTCAGCTTTCTAATAAATTGTTTAGAATTTCAACTTAATTTCTACGTAAATACTACAAGGAATGATATCATATCTTCCATCTAAAAGCTTTTCATAAAGCTTCTAGTGGCAAGGAAACAAAGGTAAACTTCGCCTTTCGACATTAAACGACTCAAATCTAGCAGCAGCTGCAGCATCTGCAGGCTAAATGGCATGAATATCAGCAGCTACAGGTGAAATTGCTGGAACAGCTGTAAATGAAACTGTTGGAACAGCTGCTGGCACAGCCGTTGATCTAATCAACAAATGAGCTGTGTTACGGCTGCTGTAGCAGTGGACTCACAGCTGTAGTACAGCTGCTGTAGCAGTGGACTCACAGCTGTAGTACAGCTGCTGTAGCAGTGGACTCACAGCTGCAGTACGGCTGCTGTAGCAGTGGACTCATAGCTGCAGATACAGCTGTTGTAGTAGTGGACTCACAGCTGCAGTACGGCTGTTGTAGCAGTGGACTCACAGCTGTAGTACAGCTGCTGTAGCAGTGGACTCACAGCTGCAGATAAAGCTGCTGCAGTAGCTGTTGCTTGTCGGGTAACCTCTCTAATCAGCTGTTTTTCCACCTGCACATAACTTCTACACATAATCTAAAACTGGACCACATCTGTTTCCTCTCTCTCTCTCTCTCTCTGTCTCTCTCTCTCTCTATCTCTCTCTGCCTCTTTCTCTCTCTCTCTCTATTCTTTCCTCTTCAAATTCTCTCACACTCTTTAAACCTTTTCTTTCTGATTATCTCTTTCGTTTGTTCTTTTTAAATTTAGCATAGAATTTAAGTTTTTCATCGTTTTAAATCTTATTTCTCTTCCCCTCCCTCTCCCTCGCTCTCTCTTTCCTTCTATTTCTCTTTATCTCTCTCTAGCTCCCTCTCTTTCTCTCTATCTCTCACTCATTGAGAATTAGCGTCGTTTTCGTAAGCAAACGATGATATGACAGGAACTGGGTCAAACTGTGATACGGACTCACTCTTTATTTCTGTTTCTCTATCAACTCACTCAGTCACTCACTCACTCACTCATTCACTCATTCACTAATTCACTCACTCACTCACTCGCTCTTTCTCTCAATCTCTCTCTCTCTCGCTCTTTCATCTACTCTTTTCGTTTACATATACACACTCATCTTACATCATCGTCTATTGCTCAGTTTTTCAACATATTCTACGTCTTCACCTCCCTATCTTGGCTCAAGTGTCTTTTTAATTGCCTGTTCCTCTAACTGCGGCGCTCTCCGCGGTTATTTTAGGGGAAGACTAAATTTAATAATTTTGCTTCACATGTATCTCCCTCTAGTGTTTAAAAAGCTGGAAAAAGCTAATGTTAACGTCAGTTTTCTTACTCGAAAGCGATGTCCGTGACGGGTAAGACCAGGATTTGAACCCCGCCCCCGCAAGTACTGATTCGGGTCGAGTATCTGACCGACATCGCCACTGGCTCCTACTAGTAGTTGTTTAGCCACATTGTTGTAGCAGGTTTAGTGTGGCAGGTCCAAGGTACATATTTCAACTCACGGTCTAATTTCAAATTCAACAAAGAGCAATACATCGATTGATGAAATACCCCACTTACAAAATGTTATGCTTTAGTCACGCTGCAATACATCATGAGCATGGATATATTTGGCATCTAAGGTGGGTGCCCTTTGCCTTCCGTAGTTGTCGCTCAATCGCTTCTCATTACAAGTACAAATTACGTTTGATTATTTCTTCAGTGACCCGGACGCAATACGGGGATTATGTATGTATTGTGTTTAGTACGTTCGCCTCTTTTTAGATACCGTCAAATGCTCAAGTCGAGCCTAGCCAACGAATTACTGTAGAGCTAATGGTTACTTTCAAAACCAGGCATACTATCAAATAAAAAATTAGACATCATTGCAATATCAAAACTGATCCATATAATTTAATAATATACAACAACATTTTAGAGTTTTAAACAGCTAAACAACTGTCATCCACGACAACATCCAACACTATTGGGATAACTCCAAGCCGTATAACAAAAAGAACGTCCAAAACGATGCAAAGCCGAAAATCAGAAAACTAGTCAAAAGACAAATGGGATTAATCCGAAGATTACCTGGAGAAAGTGAACTCCAGTTCCTCCGGATACAGATCTAACTTTACGCCGGATTAGTCATAGGAAGTGCTGGAAGAATCCCTGACCGCTAGACAGCCGGGATGCTGCAGAGAAAGTTTAGTATGATGGGGAAAAGTTGCAGCTAGTTGGGTCTAAATAGAACAGCCAGGTAAGTGTGCGATCATAAAACACTCACATAATACATATAATATTACATAGGGATATATGTCGATAGGCTATACAGCTTCTTTGTTTTCAGATTACGGACTGTACCTTTGATTTGGATGATCATTTAATGATCATTCAGTGCGTGGATTTCAATGATTTAACAGCGCATGTGGACTAATTTGTAATCATGAAGAGTATGTTTTCTTTAACCACATAGCTATAAATATTTAGCAGCATATACATGTAGTATTCATTAACAATTGAAGAGAGGCATTACTTGCAAGATAGTAAGCTTATATTAAACATACGAATTTCCTCTAGGATTTCTAATTAAAAAGTTAAATGCTGCGTATCATTTAAACTTCTGTGCTCTTTACTTTATTCATCTTAAATTCTAAAGCTTAAACAATTCACTTAACGGTCTTTCCAGCAACATTTATGTCAACAACAAGTACTGCCAAGACTTTTCATCAAGTTCGCAGGAAAATAAATTATTTCTAGTATGATATAATTTTCTTAGTTTTAAACATGAAATAAAATAAAATCTTGAGTTAAATCTAAGACAGGAATAACTGAGTACTCAAACCTTTCTAACATTTTCTCCAAATTGACTTCATTTTAAACCAATATAGTAGATAAATTGTTGCGTTTTCAGTGTTGAAATTCAGTATCTCAATAAATATAGACTATTAAATCTACTTGTTTGACGAACGAGTGCGTACGTCATTAAATCTTGCTTGATAAGCTTAATGTATAGCTTCGAAATCTTAGCTGGACCATTCCTTTCTAGCAATATATTTTGATGCTGTACTAGAATTAGGATAAGGATAAAGTTATTCTGAACCTAATCATAGTCTGCTGGAGATTCTGAATTAATATACTTCATGGCATTTGTTTATTAACACACAATGATTACCAACATATTTGTAAGTATTTCTCGTACGCATTTGCATTTTCTCACTGCATTCATTATGTTTAATGACAATCGAAAATGCAGCATGCAATTTTTATATGGCCTAGATATATTGGGAAAGCCAGGCATTTTTCGGTAGAATCATCTACTTTTACTATCTTAGAATGTACCTTTATTTATAATTTACGCATACTTTATACACAGTATACGATATATTTCGAGAAGGATATTGAAAACATGTTAATTTTCTATTTGTAACTTTTTTCTGAAGCTTTAGGTGGTAACCATGCAGGGCCTGGCCGATGAACGTCGTAGGGAAACAGAACGAGAAAAGGCTCTTTTATCATTATTAGGAAATAACCTGCCTGTTACACCTCAGGGAACACGTCAGTCTTTCATCGCATTGGCCAGGCTAGCATTAGCCACACCCACCAGCGGATGCGCAGCGTCGCTGAGTGGCTCGTTTTCAAATTTAAATTCGACATCTCCCGCCTCTTTCTCGCGTCGACCAATCTCTGCAATTGATCTACCATTTGAAACTCCACCTCCAAAATCTTCGCCCAATGAAAAAACTGGAATGAGTAGTAAGTCTGAGGCAGATGTAAACACTGACGATGAGAGCGATTCTGATTCTGATTCATCTACAGAAGAAGAAAGTAGTTCTGCAGAGGAAGATACGAGCGACGAAAGTAGCAGTAGTGAAGAAGAAATAGTTGCCTGTCACACAAATAATGCGGTAAGACAAAACATTTATTTTATAGTGCCTGCATTGAATCGGGGACGTAATATTTCATAATTATTATATTCTCATTATGTCGATGCCACATTAGGATAGAAATAAAAACAACTGCCTTAATTGAGTTTTGAAAAGGTTAATATTTGCATGTAAAGCAGTTCGTGCTATTAAATGAATTGATGCAACCGGGTTACATCTCCTATTTTGATGAAACTGTGCTCATCTTTCATATGTGCTAATATTTTGATAACATGGAGCCACCTTGTAACTCCCTTAAGCAACTCATCCATAATAAAAATAACTAAATAAGGACTTAGGGTTGATGTTCGTCCATCTTCACTTCAAAACTGTCCGAGTGTCCACTCTCCACTAGAGATGGGAATCGAACCGAACCCGAACCGAACCGAACCCTAAAATCTAGAATTTTGACCGAACCGAACTCGAGCCCAGACTCTGACCGAACCCGAACCGAACCCGAACCCAGACTCTGGCCGAACCGAACCCCAACCCAGACTCTGGCCGAACCCAAACCGAACCCGAACCCAGACTTCGTCCAAACCGAACTGAACTAAACTCTTGGAGTTCCTCTCTTCTTCACCAGCCTGACATTAAATAAAGATAGTAAGAACAATACAAATATATATTAGTTTCTGCATTTACATGTCTTACAATATCTAACAACATATATTCAGGTAAGGCTGGTTCCGACACAAATTTTAAAGTGGTAGTGGTACAAAGGAATGGTAGCGGGGAAGCGAGACAGGTCTATAGAAGATAATGGAAAGTCTGAATGATACGACGATGATATATGGAATGAAGATTAACATCAAAGAGACAAAAATGATGAGAGTATCCCATAAAAATCTGAAATGCTTGACTCAATCTAGGTGGATTTGTTCTTGTTAAATTCAAATTATGAATTTTTTCTAATTTTAGTGTGCTACCTTAATATTTTTGCAGCCAGATTTACAAATAATTATATATGACATTCTATATGTGTTAAGGCTATCTGGAGTAAATAATTTTGCATCATAGCAATGCCATAATTTCATAACTACTTTCGTAACTTCATAATTGATCTAAGAGTTTAAAATTTGAAACCATATAGTAAATTATGAAGCTTATTACTGGTCAGTTGATAGCAAAAGTGTATATTATGATCATTTTTCTATGGAAGTACATTTTTATGTTACTAAATTGCACTTTGTTTCTGAAATATTGGTTCAAATTTTAGCCAAGATATTTCCACTTAATTATAAACGTATATAGGCCTATAGTGACAATAAAAAATTAAAAATTGATGAAGCATTCTATTTGCTCGTTATAATCAAGGAAAATATTTAAGATACAATAATAAAGCTAATTATCTATATTATGAACATTTGTTGGTCAACTAACAATATTTTAAGAAATGTACAGGATTAAATACCACTTCTCTCCTTTTTTCATTGTCATATTTTACCCAGGTGAAAAATGTGGCAGCTATTATGACTTAATTAATTTTTAAGCATATTTACCATAAACCATTTTAAACATGTTTGTCATAACCATAATTATTATAAGTAAAGTTAAACAATTGCAACATTATCCAAACCAAACCATTTCGAACTCGAATCGAACTCTTGCGAATTGGAAAGCAAGCCGAACCCGAACCGAACCCGAACCCTTGTTAGAACCGAACCCGAACCGAACCGAACTTTCATTTTCAACGAACCGAACTGAACTCTCAAATTGTCAACTGCTAACTGAACCCGAACCGAACCGAACTTTCATTTTCAACGAACCGAACCGAACCCGAACTCTGGAAATTCATAATATTTCCATCTCTACTCTCCACTCTCACACTAGTCGCATTAGTTGTACACCGACCGAATACCCCTTGTGACGTTGGTTTTGATCTTAGTGCTTTAGGCGCTTTTTCTGACACGTACAGTCACTGGTTGGCAGTGGTTGCTCTATTTTTCTGCAACTCGGACACAACACGGGTGAACTTAACACATAAAAATGATTATATTTTATTCTTTATGTAATTTATATATCTGAATATCCTTGAAAAACTATATAATAAAACTGTTTACTTGGATTCCTATGTCTTCCGATAAATAAAGCTATATTTAATAATCCAGAGAAATATCATTATATATAAATTAAATTACTTGCCTAATTGACAGACTATCATTAGATACATAGTTGAGATATTACATATTTTAATTAATTTAATGTTCATTACTTGAATTATTTTATTTAATAGTCAAACCCTTTTAATGATTAAAGATAGGCCACTGTAAAAAAGCTGAATCACTTTTAAATTCCTTTCGTATTTATTTCGAAACTGACGCAGTAAAAATTTCTAGCCAATACTTAAGCGCGGAAGATAGAAATTGACTGTTGCGATGAAATCCTGTATCTGTTTGCGATTATTCGTTTTCCAATTTCAGAGAGTTCCAAAATAACCTGGAATGTAAACACACTCCAAGCAGTCGTAAAATAAAGGGAAGCATTTGAACTGGATGTAAATGCTATATGTATTCGCATTTGCTAATCGGTAAATTGATGGCCATCCAGTCACTGATAACGCTTTCGAGAGATGAAACTGACGTTAACAATGGCTTTTTACAGCTTTAACCTGCATATGATTTTATCTAACGAGATCATTGAGGAACCAAGCGTAAAGTGCATTCGTTGTTCAAGATGACATCTAAACATTTATCCAATATTTGAGCAATTCTGTCTCTAAAGGCTGCAATATAGATATATAGTGCTCTCTAAAGATTTAACTCATTTGATAGAACAATCAATCATGACTTTTAAATCTATAAAATTTCTGCTCAGTATAATAGTCAATTTCGTCACAAGATTCTTTCTGGTTTTTTAAGTCACAGTTTGGACTCCGCGATATTTGAATTCTGCTTGCTAAGTAACAGCCCTGGTTATCAAACGACATAAGTAATTGTGCAGCGTATTTCAAAAACAAAATTTGTAAACTGGATGACAGTATCACTCTAATTTTACTTCATTGTGTCTGTATAGCATACTGAATGTCTCAATAGCGTAGGGGTAACGTTATGAAGTTTTAAATGACAGATCCTTAGGTGAATTGGGGTTCGAATCCCAGCCGCCCTGATCTGAGAGCAAAATCTCGGACATTCACAGGACTGGCTACACGGACAATGGACTAAATTGCCTAACGGTTTAAACATGTGGTATTAAAAAGTGATAACTATCAACATAGTTGATCATTTCACTATAATGCGTGTTTATTATTTTTACTTTATAGACTATTTTGAAAAAGTAATATACAAGTACATGTATTTGTTGGTTGAGCGATTTATTTGATATGTGATTTGTCGGGGTTAGAGCTATTTGGGGTCATCAGTTCTCTCGTCAGTTTTCCCATCCAAATCCTGGGCTCGCCCGTCACAGACATCGCTTTCGAGCGAGGAAATTGACGTTAACATTAGCTTTCCCAGCTTTACATTAAGTTTTGCTCATACACGCTCAAAGTTACAATCTAATTTGATGTACAATTTATCTGTGCATATAAATTGTAGAATAATAAAGGATTCTACTGGTTGATCTCCCTTTCTCTCTCTCTCTCTCTCTCTCTCTCTCTCTCTCTCTGTCTCTCTCTAAGTGCACTGTCTAATGGCAGGTCCATGGTGTATAACTTCTCCACATATTTCTATCCTCTGTCTATCTCTTCATATCATCATATGAAGTAGTTATCAAATCATCCAACATTCCCAGTCTTGGTCTTCCTCTAACCTTTTATTGGTAACTCATATATTGATTATGCTGATCCATTGATAGATTGAAATTGACTTTGAATGATTTTCAGTGACAGATTAAGTTAATAATTGATTAATGAACGAATTAATTACTCGATTGATCGATTAACTGACTGATTGATTGATTGATTGAATATGAAAACAGGACAAGAGAACTTCAACATCTCGGGACGAAGCAGCTGCTGCCTGCTCAAGCTCCACTAGCGACAGCTGCTCTCAAAGCTGTTCTAGCAGCTCTAGCAGCTGTTCTAGCATCTGCTGCTCTATCGTCAAAGCTAACTCTGAGAGCCCGGTAGCTACGTCTCAACTCACATCTGATTCCAATATAAACAGCAAAACACCTGCAACCTCAGTAGCTGCCACTGCTTGTACTGCTGCTAACACTGCCTTGAGCTTTAGACACGTAGGAGCTGCGGCAGCTGTTGCAGCTGCTGCAGCTGCTGGTTCTGCTAGCAATGCTGCTTTCGCTACAGCCGCTGCACCTGCATCTTGCGCTTCTTTAAGCTTTAAACATATTGGATCAACGCCAGGGAGTACGATCTGTGCTTCTGAACCTGACGTTAAGACCATTTCTACCTCTGCTACCACAACTGCTACAGACTCGTCTTTGAGCTTTAGATACAGCAGTAGCGGTGCGGCAAATTTAACATCATCTTCAGCGTTGAGTTTTAGATTCATTGGAGGCTATAAGGCCATTGCTGCCGATAACGCTTCTAGTAGCTCAACAGCAGTAGCAGATGCTACTAACAAAGCTAATGCTACCACTGTTCATATTAGCACAGGAGTCAAAGTTGATTCAACTGCAACTAACCCAGCAAGTGCAGATGCCAAAACTTGCGGTCCAATCCTGAACGAAACAGAAGCCTCGAGTTCAAGCCTCGATGCGGCAACATATTGTAGATCAATCACTCTAGCTACTTCAACTTCAGTTGACTCAGTTTCTGCAGTAGCGAGCAATTCAGCAGTTTCTGCTGTTACCCATACTGCTGCTGTAAATATAACATCTGAACTAAAGACCAATTCTCTAGCTAGCAATGCAACTGCTGTTCTTAACACGACTGAGCGGACTCTAGCTAATGAGCCTGTTCTAACAATTAATGCTACTTCTGCAACTTTTGCAACTTCCGCAATCATAGAAACATCAGCTACAGCAGCTATTTCATCTACAGCAGGTATTTCAGCTAAAACAACTATTTTAGCTACAGCTACTACTCCAGCTACTTCAGTTACAGCAGCTACAGCAGCTACTTCAACTACATCAGCTACTTCAGCTGCAGCATCTACTTCAGCTAGCAACTTAGTTACCTCTGTTACTTTAGCAGCATCCTGTAGTTCTGTTACCGTAGCATCATTGGCTACTGCTAATGCTAATATAGCTGCTACTTCCTCTACCAATGCAGCTGCTACGCCTAATACAGCTAACACAGCTAACGCAACGGCTAAATTACATTCATCGACCACTAGCACTGCAAGATTTGCCGATACTACAAAATCTGTAGCGATAAGTGCTGAAAATATATCGTTTAGTTCTTCATCATCATCGTCGCCATCAGCTGCATCAACATCATCATCAGTAGTATCTGATATCGTTACAATTTCTGCATCTAATTCTCTAATCACAGCGAGTACAACATCAAAATCAGCTGCTTCATCTGTAGCAGCTGCTTCTGATCTAATTGCAGCTGCGGCTGCCACAGCGGCAGCAGCTGTAGCTAGAGCAGCAGCTGTTACAGCAGCTGCTACCTGCGAAGCTTTCAGCAGCAGCAGCAGGACAAAGAAGCAGAGAAATGTGCGGATTTTGGCGGATTCAGAAGGACATCTGCTGTACTCCAGGGGAGATGTGATCATTGACAGATGTAAGACACGTATTACACTATTAAGCTATCTTTGGACTTATTTTTGGGGTTTTGCACCGTTTAGGGTCATCTTTTTTGCTCACTGGCTTGGATTTGCCTCAAGATTGTTCGATGTTGTCATGAACGACAGTAGCACTCTTACTGGTATTATTATTACAGTGGTTGATCACCTATGGTGCTGTCCAGCACCTTTAACAATATATTTAAATTAGTTTATAATTTTATGTTTATTTTTCCATCTTTTTCAACCTTAGCAATTTTCCAAAATTTTAGACTCTGAGCAGCCGATTGGGAATTTATGCCACGACGTCAAAAGTAGGAGCATGAATTACTGCTAATTGTACACAATTTCTTAGATATGATTCATTGATGTAGAATCCCCGTGTTGTGTCCGGGTCAAGTTACTCAAGCGTAACTAGTGCGTAGGACATATAGAATGTCGATCATTGTACCTTCAAAATACTAAAAGATTTGATCTTCCTAAAATCTCTTTAATTCGTTTGTGTCATGTAAGAATGCTCTTGCTCGTGTAGTGTGTACTGTTCAAAACTTTAACTCCAGCACTTCTTCTCTTCCACTGGCTGGAGCCAGTGGCGATGTCGGTAAGATACTCGACTGCGGATCAGTATATACTTGGTTCAAATCCTGGACTGGCCTGCCACTGACATCGCTTTCAAGGGAGGAAACTGACGTTAACATTAGATTTCACCAGCATTTCTTCTTGGGAAATGAACCACCGTATGTTTAACTTATCTGTAGAAAATAGGTTAAAGATGGTTTAGCAAGGGGCTCCGTCATCATGCCCTCTCTTTCTCCGTCAGTTTTGTAACCAATCAAGCCACTAACCAGACTGGCGAAGCTGGGAAATTTCAAGCCTTTCAATATCACAAAAATCACCTGAGTGAGAGACGACAAAATTAATACTAAACGGCGATGATTGGAATTGAATTAATATGATACAAAAAAGACAGAAAATTATGGTGTTTTCTCATTTTCAAGTTGGCACTATCAATAAACCAATCAATAAGCATTTAACGTCCGGTTCCTCGCCATAAGGCAACACTAATATAACAACCTACTCTGCTAAGCTGAACAATCACTATTTTCTCGTTGTAGACAAAGTTCTGAGAACTCTGGGTGAGGGAACATTTGGTCGAGTTGTGGAGTGTAAGGATTTACATGGGTAAGTCTGCGCACTTAGTTTGGTTGATTTGTTAGTTTATCTAAACATCGTCATCATCATCATCGTCGTCGTCGTCGTCGTCGTCATCATCATCATCATCATCATCATCTTCTTCTTTTCTTCTTCTTTTTCTTCTTCATCCTCTTCTTCCCTTTAATCCCAGATTAATCAGGGTCTGGATTGTCTGGATTCGTATAGACCTTCATCTAACTATCAATTGTACCAAATGCACAATTTTTCTTTTAATCTTGAAACAAAGAGCTGATTGAAGTCATATAGGTTTCCTTTTGCAAGTAACCGACGAAACTCATCGTAAGCGACAAAAGTAAAGTAAACACGCATTGTAGTGAACTGATCAACTATGTTGATATCTATCACTTTTAACACCACATGTTTAAACCGTTAGGCAATTTAGACCATTTTCCGTATAACCAGTCCAGTGAATGTCCAAGATTTTACTCTCAGATCAGCGCGGCCGGGATTCGAACCCGCGAGAGTTCAATTCACCTCAGGATCTATCACTTAAAACTTCATGCCGTTACCCCTACGCTATTGAGACATTCTAACAACTAAACCAGATACCAAAAGCCTAGTTGTCTGAGAAAGAGTCGATCTAGGGAAAGAGAGAGCTTCTCCAAAGAGAGTTGAAGAATTTCTTTGAACTGTTAATTATTTTCGTTTCATTTATTCTGCTTAATTTCTTTGCATTAATTCATAATATAGATCTACTGTATTTACTACACCTGTATGTCTTTCCTACGCTTATTTTTTCTAGATATGGTAAAATAGCTTTTCTTCTTTATCAAATGTATTTATATGTTCATAATGTGCAGAGACTGTGGCATGCATGTTTGTATGTTTACAAGAAAGTGCGGTTGTACACGTATGGGTGCATGTGTATCTATGTGCGTGTGTGCGTATGAGTTTTTGTATACCTACTTGTATGTGCGTTTGTTCACCTATGTTTGTACAAGCTTGTTTGTACATGTATCTGTGTTTTGTACACAATGTACACGTATGTTTGTGCACTTATGTATATTTATACACAGTGTACATGACACAGTGGCGTTGAAGATCGTTAAAAACGTCGCTAAATATCGCGAGGCGGCTAAACTAGAGATAAACGTGTTGCAGACTCTAAGAGAAAAAGATCCCAAAGGCTCCAGGTACTAATACCGACTTATTCTTTGTATGGAAACGTTCAAAATGTGTGTCCTTTACAAAATGTGTGAAGTTAAATCATCGTTCTTACTAATATCTGACACTTTCAATGTAGAAAACTTGCAACATCGTTAGACAATTTAATCAAGTCATGTTACAAGTCTATTAAATTTCTGAGGTTTTACTCTCAAGCAGCACCGTTCTGGTATATAAATCACGCGACTTCGTCATGTCTCAGGTCACTACATGCTATACATACACTAATCAGGTGTTAGAGGCTCTGTTTTGAAACTGACCGTAAAATCTACCGTATAATCTACCGTATTGAACTAAGTCTAAACTCAAAGCGTAGACCAATTTAAATGACTACCGTGCTAGTTAACACGCTCTAAGCTAAACTATTGCAACTCTTTTATAAACGATGACTATAATTTTGTTTATTTCGATATCATCTCACCCTATTTACTTCATCGCACTCTATTTCATTCTTTTCCAAGCATTCAACTCATCGCTCTTTTTTCTTTAAAACATTACATTTCTTTAAACATTAGATTTACAAAATCTTGTTCTACAGTAGTGTAAGCCAGAAAGCCTTAAGTTCTTTCTTGTTTGTTCGCATGCAGCCTGAGTATAAAGATGCTATCATGTTTCGACTACTATGGTCACATCTGTATCACGTTTGAGAGACTTGGGCTTAGTGTATTCGACTTTATGGTAAGTATTTCTTTTACTTCGCTGTAATATATTCGAGAGACCAAATGTATTCAATTTATGACAGCTTTTGAGAGTTCTCGAATTTCATCTGATAAAAGTAACATAAAAATTAAATTCAAATTTGTATCAATGTTTACGTGGAGTATTTCGCTAATGGTTCTGGGTTGGGTTTTATTGCCTAACCATTTACTGAGATCTTAGTGTATGGTGAGTGGTGCTTCAGAACATTGCGAAGATGAACTAAGGCACGGTGACATTAAAAATGGAGCTATTGAGTATGTAGTCGAAGCGAAGACTGACGTATCACTGGAAAACGACGTATTCTCTAACAATGTTTAGTTACCTTTTCAGTGTCTCGCCTTTTAGGCTCCTGAAAAATACAGGGTTATGGTCCAATTTAAGTGAGGTTGCTCTTAATTGTTTCCAGCAATCAACTTATGAATTGAAATTGTGTGCAATATTTAATTGTGCAGAAGGAGAATAGTTATCAACCTTTTCCTGCAGATCAAGTTAAAAAGATTTCCTATCAACTCATTACAGCAGTTAAATGTGAGTGGATTTTTCTATAAACAAGTTATGCTTTTTACTGATTTATTTCTATATAATAAATAGATGGAGGCGTTAGATGGAGTGGAGGCGATATATACTATGGACCTGCCAGTAGGCAGTGCACTAAGATATATATATATATATAGAGAAAGAGAGAGAGAGAGATAGAGAGAGAGAGAGAGAGATAAATAGATGTTTAATTTGTTTTATTTCAATTTAATTGGTACCCTTTATATAAATTTTTATTGACGGTGAACATCAAGTAAATCTATCGGCTACATTCACTCAGCTTAATTGTGTTTTGTGTATTGATAATATCTCACAGATACATGTATTTATGTTAAAATACACATATATAGGCCTACAGGCTGCAGATTTTATTTTTGAATATGCTGAATTAATTTACATTCATATTTAATATTAAAAGTTTAATATCCATACTTTACTGCACTTTTAGTGTTAACTTTACTCCATATATTTTAGTTCATGAGAACAGTAAGAAGATTTAATCGGCTTTATTAATCGCTTGTTTAAACTTTGCTTAAATTAACTCAATTGATTGTTTAAATAAGTTGATCATATCGCTTAGCTGTACGTTTGCATTCGAATTTAAATTTTCTGATTTTAACTCTTCTTCTTCTCTTGCGCGATTGATGGCTGTCAACTAGATAGGGTATATACCCTCTTTGATGATCTTGTGCATGTATGTATACGTGTATGTGTACTTCAATACTTCTTTCTTGTTTCAGTTTTACATGACAATCAGTTGACCCACACAGATCTAAAGCCGGAGAATATTCTCTTCGTCAATTCCGACTACGACAAAGTTTTCAACGAAAAGAAGGTAGGGCAGGAGTGCACACGAGTCTTTTAAAACGTGAAAAAGGAAGTTAAATTTGGCGCTAACTTTAGTTTACAAATATATCTACTTCTTTATTCGTCAGCATTTGACAGGAAGAAAAATGTTGACAGAAAATAAATTTAACTGTACAAACATAAAAAGTAGGATCAAAAAGACATCATAGTAAATCGAAATAAACCACCGCCAATTACACAGTTAGAGTTACAGTTAATTCGATAAAAATACTCGCTTCGGCTACAAGTGAAACCAATATAAATCAATAACTAAAAAATATGTAATGTAAAATGTAAACGTAATTATAGAGGAATTTTGCTAAAAGTGTTCTAGTAACCAGACCACTCAAATTTATATTTTATAAAGCAAAATCTTTATTAAAGGCGGACGAGACAGTTGATATATTGTGTCAATTGTGATATGAGTTAATTCACTTGAATTTTTGTTTACAGAGAAGATATACTAGACAGTTGAGATGCTGCGACATTCGATTGATTGATTTTGGATCAGCCACGTTCGATTACGAACACCACAGTACAGTGGTATCTACGAGGCACTATAGAGCTCCTGAGGTTATATTAGGTATATACTCTTTATCTAATTAATCAAGTAATCAATCAATCAATCGCTGAATTTATTAACCGATACATCTGTCTCAACTAATCACTTGGCTGGAACCAGTGGCGACGTCGGTAAGCTATTCGACCGCGGATCAGTATCTGCGGGGTTCAAAATTCAAATCCTGGGCTCGCCTGTCACTGACATCGCTTTCGAATGAGGAAACTAACGTTAACAAACTCGAAGGAAAAGCTGGTAAACCTAAAGTTAACGTCAGTTTCCTCACTCGAAAGCGATGTCAGTGACGGGCGAGCCCAGGATTTGAACCCCTCACATACTGATACGCGGTCGAGTGTCTTACCGACATCGCCACTGGCTCCAGAAACCGATGTTAATTTAGCTTTAGCTTTACTTCGGAATTAATAAATTGATAGGAAATTCCAAGCCTTTGTATGATTTTTACAGAAATTGGTTGGGCTCAACCGTGCGACGTATGGAGCATTGGTTGCATTATGTTCGAGATCTTCACCGGCATCACGCTATTTCAGGTTGTGATTTAGAAACTAAACAACCAGTATCATTTCCTGTTCTAGAATTTCCAAATTAGTATAATTTCGTATTACGTTGCATAAATTAAGTATTTTTATATTTTTATTTTTTATATTGCGAATATTTATTATATGAATTAATTATAGTAATATTTAGTTCATAGTAATTTAATTGAACGGGTATATTAATAATGATTTCACTGGAAGCAGTGATAGGAACTGTAACTTACATAATTTTGTGTTGATTTATGCAGACACATGACAACAAGGAGCATTTAGCTATGATGGAGCGAGTTCTCGGCAAAATACCTTTTAGACTGGCTCGCAGCACAAAGTAATCAATCAATCAATCAATCAATCAGTTAGTCAACTAATCAGTCAGTCAATTAATCAGTTAGTCAATATTCAGTCAGTCAATCAATCAGCCAGTCAATCAGTCAATCAATTAATCAGTCAGTCAGTCAATTAATCAATTCATTAATCAACCAATCAATAAATTAAATTATAGTCTCGGGGTTATGGATGCATTAAGTACAATATTTAGCTATTTGAACATTACTATGATCATTAACTTCAGACTAAAAGTAAAAAAGCTAAAAGCTAATGTTTACTTCAGTTTTCTCACTCGAAAGCAATGTCAATGACGGGATAACTCAGGATTTGAACCCTGCAATTACTGATCCGCCGTCCAATATCATACCGACATCACCACGGGCTCCAGCCAATGCAATAATAAAGAAATAAAGAAATAGAGAACTAAATAAAGAAATAAAGAACAAGCAGTGACATCTTTATCATGGGCTTTTCACACTGCTACACACATAACTATGTAGCTATGATTATTGCATGAACTTTAGCCTCTTTATGGCAGTTTATTAATTAATCTAAAATAGTTATTAATATTTATAGCTATTAATTTATATACATATTTTGATAGCTATTGATAAGATATATTACAATGATGCTAAATTATCCTACACTCTTGAAGTAAGTGTAAAAATAGTAGTTTAATTTTTAAAACAATAATTTTTCATTTTTTATTCCTGCACTGACAACAGACTGGACTACTTTTGGCACGGTAGACTGGACTGGAACTATCACAGCCTTGCGAGCAGATTCGTCAGAGACACCTGCCAACCTCTCCATGTCTGTCAATCCACTTCCGCTAACTAGCTAGATTTAAAATCTAATGTTTATATTATTAGTTACTTTATAAGTTCGATCATTAGCTAAATTTAAAATCTAATGTTTAATATTACTTACTTTTCTACGTTAACTTTAACTTTAACAAACTCTTATTTTTATCTTGATTTTTTCACACGTCTGCTTATGTTAGATACCCGATAAATATTAATTTTGTTGACTATTGTGCAATTTGAATCGATTCGCTGGTTTTTCTTACTATTCACACGTCCTAATCCACATAGTCAAGTAATCAGCAAGATCATAGCGGTGAGCTCATGATTGGTCCCCGCATAGCCTTAACTATAGGCTTGAAAACCGTAGATAAAGTTAGGTATAAGTATAATATAGTCTCGCTTAGGATATTACTTCTCCTTAGCACATTTCTTTTGCAGATTGGTCTGGGTGAATTGATCCGTAGTGATGTGTGCTGTGGGGACGTCCCTGACATCATCCTTGGATGAGGAAATGGACATTAAACTTTTATTATAACTATTTTTTAAACCCTAATAATAATGGTTTAACCGGACGTTAAACCTTTATTATTATTATTATTATTATTTTATTTTATTTTTTATGTTTAATTTTTTTACCCGGTGTAAAGAACCTGGGGTTTGATAAAATTATTATTATTATTATTATTATTATTATTATTATTATTATTATTATTATTATTATTAACATTTCCACCTGGGAATTTTTTATGACAAAGCCGAAATGTCAAGTAGAGTTTAACATCAGCTTCTCTAAATCAACTCAACTGCGAGACCTGACTTTGAACCATGTACCCACAGATCCGCAGTTGAACACCTAACCGATCAGACAACTGTTGTGCTGAATGATCCTGTGATCAATTTGATCCGCTTGCCTTGGATCTTGGACTTGCGCTGTTTTGATCTCGCTTTCTCTTGTGGTCTCTTTGTACTCAGTCGTCGTCGTGTGGTGCTTTGGCGCCTGTTTGTGTAGAGACGTCCCTGACATTGCTTTATGGCGAGGAACCGGACGTTTAATTCTTATTGATTGATTGATTGATGTGCATAGAGCTCATAGAGCTCGTGGGTTCGAATCCCAGCCACGCTGATATGAGAGTAAAATCTCTGATAGTCACTGGACTGGTTATACGGAAAATGGTCTAAATTTCCAACGGTTTAAACATGTGATAATAAAAGTGATAGATAATAACAACAATTAGAGTGCTACAGTCATCAATGACAACATCGAGCACTATTGAGACAAAATCAAGCCGGCGAACAAAAAGAAGGTCCAAAAACGGTGCAAATTCCAAAATTCAGATAATCAGTTCAAATATATCGACATAGTTGATCATTTCACTATAATGTGTGTTTACTTTTTAACTTTTTTTACAGAGGTACATTGATTGAGTGATTGATTGATGTGCACAGAGGTACATTGATTGATGTGCACAGAGGTACATTGATTGATTGATTGATGTGCACAGAGATACATTGATTGATTGATTGATTGATATGCACAGAGGTATATTGATTGATTGATTGATGTGCACAGAGGTACATTGAATGATTGATTGATGCGCACAGAGGTACATGGAGATGACTGAGTTGGAGGACAGACAGCTGGTGGATCTGCTGGAGCGGATGTTGGACTATGAACCTGTGACGAGGATGACCTTGGAGGAAGCCCTTCAGATGCCCTACTTCTCCTGCCTCAGAGCCCAACACGACGACACGGCCACCCATGAGGTCAACGACACAGACAACAGGGAGGACAGAGAGCGATCTCACAGTCTAAGTCGATAGATACTGATGTAAAGAGGAGACTAAAGCAGATGTAGTAGAGATGATGTTTGTATAGATGATATAATTTTGACTGTATTCGACGTGAGTTCTACATAGATTGGTCCATATACTCTGGCATCGGTTGTACCTGTAGGCCTACAGCCTACTAATACGTATTCTCTTACTAGTAATATTGCAGCTATTAGTCTATATAGCCTAGAGTCTACATACAGGCTGGCCTACTTTCAAGCTGGTTCTAATTGATTGAATATAGATATAATGTAGACTCGTGTAGTTTGTAAGCTATAGCTACAGCCCAAGCTAAAGGTACATAAGGTATGGATAAGGCGTAGACTTTGTGAAGGGATTAATTTGTTGATCTAAGGAGTGCTCTTATGGAGCGAGAAAGCAGACTTTGAGTGTGAATATGTACCTTGAACCTGCCACGTGGCAGTGCACTGAAGAAGATATAGTTTAATTGATCAGTTTTTGCTCTGTGACAACATCGATGCAGTCTGACTGACAATGCTAAGTGCATATTCAATGGCGTAATAGCTGAAAACAGAATTGCTAAAAGATTGACTATACCAGCAATAATTGTGCATAGTATTGTCATGGATATCGCGCCTTCTGATAGCAGCGTGCGTGTGAATGGGCTTTCAATTCATTTCTAAACCAGACGTGCCTTAGTAAAGTGCCTTGATGGGTGAAGCTGTTAACAGCTTTAAACCAATCTTCGTGACGGTAGCTCGAATGTGTCGGGTAAATTTTTAAAGAATATATGTAATCAGTACTGTGAAAGTCCCGAGGTTTTACTCTCTGATCAACTCTAACGGGAATTGATCCCAGGATCTCAGGAACAGTCTTTTAAAATATCGTGACGTTACCTGACACACTTAACATACTGAGCTATTGAGACACTCTAAAGACATGCTCCGATGTGAATTTTAAACTGTGTATTCGTGCCTTAGACTTTCTCGAATAATTTGAATTCCTCAAATAGATTGACTACAATTTTGCAATAGACTCATCGGCCGAATTCTGCACAAAGCGTTTACGATAAATGCTGTGCAGAATCATTACTCTAAGTGCTTCATTAATTAATTTTCAACAGATTTCAGATATAAGTATCAACTTTAGAAATCTTCAAATAAAGCAAAACATACTGTGATAAACTATAAGCTTACTAAATAAAATAACAAAATAAATAAGTAGCTCACAAAGATTCTACATTTTGTCGAAAAACCGTATGACCTTTTACCGAATATTTACGTTCGAAATGCGATAAAATATTTTATTCAATAGCTACCTTTTTATTTACCCGTGTTGTGTCAGGAATACTAAAGAATATGCCAAAAATGGACTGCACGTGTAAAAAGCGTAGATCTAAACCAACGTCAACGGCATTATATTTGGTGAGCGCCTCCGTTCCAGAAATTGCTTTAGGTTTCTAAAACGAATGAAATGTTTCAAACATCTATTCGTGTCCCGATCCTAGTTAAATTGAGATCAAGAGAAGATGATGATGATTTACTAGAGATAAAACAAACGCAGGTCCTATCTCTTTATATAATTCGTATATTTTTTGTGCAAAACTACACAACCTAACGAGGCAATGTGAAAACGGCTCATACGTCAACGCAATACTATTCATATTTCAATATGAATGACTACTGCACATGTTTAAACGATAAATAGATGAATTTGGTTTAAAATAAACTTCAAGAATAAAATCTTTATGACAATGCTTGCACCAGGTCAACAGCGCAAGTATGTGATAATTCTTCCACGCACCACAGTTGTACTCCGAGTACAGGTGTATTGTTGGTATTTTTGTTTGTTTATTGTAACTTGCTACCACGCTTTGATGGTGCAATAGAGATTCATATATATATATATATATATATATATATATATATATATATATATATATATATATATATATATATATATATATATGTAGTGGGTGTTGACTGACACAGGAATCAATCCAAGGTCGTTTCCATCCTTAGGTCGCGCAGAACACCAAGCTACTGCCCCATTAACGACAAGGAATTACAGCCGATAAAAAGTTGTCTCGTTCCATAGAGTTACTGCCAGTCGGCTTAAATTCTTCTTCACACAATTTTTAAAGTTTTAATTTAATCCTTAATTGCTTAAATTATCGTTTTTAAATGATAACCATTTTTACGGCCACACTGTATAATGTGAGCAGGTAAGGAAGTCTACAACATAAGGAAATCAGAGACATTCGTCCCCATGCTACTACACTGATGTTGCTTTATGATATTTGCAGAATCATGATTATTGGCTAAAGTCACAACCAAACAATAACTACAGTTCATCTTGAAATGTTACGAGCTCCGTGATTGGTTAATCAAGAGCAAGTATGACTTAATTTCTATTCCATCTCGTTGAGCTGAAAAGCAATCAAAGCAGAGTAAACCTTACCACGAGAGCAATACTAGCAGTAATATATGCAGTAATACTAGTAGTAATACTAAGAGTAATACTAGTAATACTAATAGTAATACTAGCAGTAATATATGCAGTAATACTAGTAGTAATACTAGGAGCAATACCAGCAGTAATACTAGCAGTAATACTAGCAGTAGAACTAGCAATAATACTAGCAGTAATACTAGTAGTAATATTAGCAGTAATACTAGCAGTAATACTAGAAGTAAAACACATTATTACAAGACTACGTAAGAAAGGAGAATCTATAGCTTAGCAGGATAGCCGATTTTGGTTAAACCTTTTGCTTTAACTTAAAATTTTATAAAATTAGAGTATGTTATCAATTTTCAAAGAAATTAAATTAGCATAAAGCGAATTGTGAGGAAGGCAACGGGAAAACACATAGAAGCCATACTTTTCCCAAGCTATAGGCTACTTAAGGTATGGATAAGGCATAGCCTTGTTGAAGAGATTAACTTGTTGTTCGAAGGAGTGCTCTAATGAAGCGAGAAAGCAGACTTTAAGAATATGTGCCTCGAACCTGCCACTTGGCAGTACATAGAAGAGAAGAAGAGAAAGTGAATTACTTCAATGGTTTCACTACTATTGCAGTCCTAGACAACATCGAGCACCAAGGAAATAGAAAAGTTAGCACATACCAGGTCATCAGCGTCAGCATTGCTATCCTGTGCCGCAGGTTTTTCCTCTGCGGCCATGTTGTCTGCAAGAAATTCATCAGCTGACTGCTGAGACACCGTCGACTCTGAGCTCTCAGCCGAACTGATTAATCCTACCTTACCTATAGGTGATATATCATCAATATAGCACTGTCATACAGGTGTTACCTTACCTACAGGTAACAGAGTATTCAAAATCAAAACATTCTAAATCAACGATTGATCCAGCCTAACTCGTAGGTAACAATATACTTCGATAAATATCGAACTATATTGTTATAACAATACACTCTACAATTCACACGCCTGGTCGTTATATTGAAGTATTCTATTACGACACTACATTGCTCCAATACAAAACTTTAAATATACCGTTAGAGTGGAAATGACAACACGTATGAAGATAAATTTATGAAGCTAAGTTTGAACGCTAGTTCTAGGGACATTGAGAGAGAAGACCTAGATAGAGTTACGTTCGATGAAATTCTCTTCCAATGCAAGCAGAGTACTAACACGACCATTCAAAAGTACTTAATAAAAACAAAAAATAAAAAGAGCCGTTTCATCTCTACAAACCAGTTTGAACCAGCTGCCAGAAGTTGGTGCGATCATTTTGTTTCACCTTGACCTTCAGTTCCTCCAAGAACTTGTTGTACATGTTTGGTTCGGAATTCTATAACAATAACACAGAAAGATATTAATCAATCAATCAATAAATTAGCAAGCAATCAACCGCAGTCTTATCATCATCTTCCCTTGAATTCCAGTTTAGTGAGTATTGGAATAAATACTAGCATTATTATCATTATCATTAACATCATCATCATCATCATTAGATCATCATAAACATCATCATCATTGGATCATCATAAACATCATCATCATTGGATCATCATAAACATCATCATCATTAGATCATAAACATCATCATCATCGTTAGATAATCTTAAACATCATCATCATCGTTAGATCATCATAAACATCATCATCATTAGATCATCATAAACATCATCATCATTAGATCATCATAAACATCATCATCATTAGATCATCATAAATATCATCATCATCATGGACATAAGAGTGATAGACATCATCTTCTTCACTGTAGCTCATTATCATTTTATAATCCTTAAAGCGGAAAACAGAGAAAACAGAGTGAATGCGTTATATACCATGGGCCTGCCAGTAGGCAGTGCACTAAGAGAGAGATAGAGAAAGAGAGAGAATCCTTGAAGGCACCGAGATATATAGATGTGACGCAGAAATACAATTTTACATTTACAACTAATTTACTCGTTTACGTCTTTTTTCAGAGAAACAAAAGAAATAAGTAGAGAGTTTGACCTTGAGAGATTCTTCTCGCAGGGCTTGAATGCAGTCGATGGCCTTAGTGTAGAACTGTGAGCCAAACGACTCCATGATCAGCTGCGTTATCCGTGCGCACATCATCTCGTGAGCTAATACACACAACAAAGCGTATACTACAAGGATTTTTAACGTCAGTTTCATAACACGATGACGACGTCAGGCACGACTCAGATATGACTAGTCCTGGTTGTAAATAGTCTGTCAGAAGAGAACATATTGTATAACAATTAGTATTAATAACTATTAAACCCGCTATATCGGGCTCCCCCGGTGGTTTCTGGCAAAGTTGTTTGACAAATCCAGTGCTCTCCCCGTCACTGACATGCTAATGCTGTATGAGCAGGAAATCGACGATAAACTTGGCTTTTAGCCTATAATTATTATTAATAGTTAATAAATCTCTTTCAATTATGGATAATAATTAGATTTATTAAGTCCCGCTATAACTGTTATAGATGTTATAATTTCACCGAAATTCAAATATAACCAAACTTATAAAATCTTAACAAGGAAACTCCATAGGCACATTGGTAAGTACCACAGCCAACAAACTAGATTCTAAAACTCTTCTGAATTATTTCTGCTACAATTAATTACATAGAATTACAGTTAAGAAACTGTGAGTTAGCAAAGTGGTTAGAATAAGAAATATCTTTCAATACTCGTGATTGCCCGTTGTAATATCTATCAACAAACCTTTGGAGAAATAATCGCCATCTTTACGAGCAATCAGAGCTCTAAAATCTTCCACTGGTGTAGTGCTCCCCACCTACACACAACAAAATAACAGCTGCTGCATACCACAGGCTTAACGTCTCAAAAGCACTCTGAACTATGTAAAGTTAAATGGCCTGACCAGCCATTCATTGCTCATATCAATCTATGCTCAAAAAGCAAAAGTGAATCATGGCTTACACAGCCGTATCACAATTGACGCTAACTAGAAAGACTTTCAATCTTTATAATATTTTTACCTAATGACGAACTAAAATCAATAAAATTATGTCATGTTAAAATAATTATAAATAACATTCAGCTCTTACTTCATTGATATACTGCACTCGTGTATAGTATATCAATGAAATAAAAGCTGAATGTTATTTATAATTATTTAAACATGACATTATAGTACAATGACAAGCTGACCTCCAAGCACCTCTTCCATATAGAGAGAAAAAATCATACATTTCAAATAACAGAGGCAGAATGTCAAAGAAACACGATTAATCTGCCTGGTACCTCAGTTACAGCAGATTTCAACATCTCCGGCAGACCAGCAGAAGCAGCAGCTGCTAGACCGGAGTCTAGCTTAACTCTCTTAGAATCAGGAACATCAGCATCCTCATCATCTCTTTACAATCAATCAATCAATCACTCAATCATTCAATCTACAGCAGATCAATCAATCAAACATCAATCTACAGAAAAATCGATCGATCAATCAATCAACACAATTGATCAATCAATAAATCGATTTACAGATTAAGTTAAAAATCAAAAGCCAATCGTCAAACTTTCGGTCGATCAATCTACCATATAATATATCAACCTTAATAAATTAATATATCAACCTTAATAAACTAAGATATCAATCAATCATCAATTGATCGATCGATCAATCCATCGTTCAATAAAGCTATCGTGATCTAGCTAACTAGCCTAAACTCTGGAGTACAACAGTCATTCTGGCCATCAATTCACTTAAGTTCTATCTAGTTTGACATCATCACTGGATGAGGAAACGGACGTTAAACCATTATTATTATTATTATTATTATTATTATTATTATTAGATGTTCATAGTGCTATCATCTCAATCGCTATTTCCAATTTATTTTAATCAATTGTTATTTCAATCAATTAAAATTTATTTATTTCAATCAATTTTCCAACACAACTGACATACTTGAATATGGCATCACTAGTGGCTGCCTCTCTAGACTTAGCCGCAGCCGACAGTTCAGTCTTGCAGACAAGTTTGAGCCGGTCGAAGGCTCTCTGGGCCTTCATTCCCACACCAGGCGGCACCTTGAGCCCATCGGCTATCAGAGGCTTGAGTTCAGGCAGAGGTTCATCAGGGTGCAGGGCCCGGTGCTCTAAACACTGCGTGAGAACATTAAATAAAGGTATTTACTGTAGATAGTTTAATTTAATGTTACGATCAGAATATCACTGCTTTTCAAGACTTTAAAATAAAAGAATATCAAAAAAAAGAAAATATATAAGCACTGTAGATTTGATTATTTAAATTTGATATTTGGTTTGTGGTTTAAAGCATTGTTAACGTTTAAAACTTGGATTATTGTTTTAGTAACTGCGCCCACAGGGTACTCAACCTGATAGAGTCGCTGTAGGTAGGGGTTAAACGTGAGCTTGGGCTTCAGGGCTTCTCTTGGCTCTCCGTCTTCATCACTGTGCAAACAACAACAACAACATGTACTCTCATCTCTCCGTCTTCATCACTGTGCAAACAACAACAACAACAACATATAATAGTACGCCTCTAACTGAAATCTTCTGTAGCAGTCACTCGCTATGTATTAACTGAAATCTTCTGTAGCACTCACTCGCTATGTATTACTGAAATCTTCTGTAGCACTCACTCGCTATGTATTAACTGAAATCTTCTGTAGCAGTCACTCGCTATATATTAACTGAAATGTTCTGTAGCAATCACTCGTTATGTATTAACTGCAACATTCTGTAGCAATCACCCTCTATGTATTAACTGAAATCTTCTGTAGCAGTCACTCGCTATATATAGCTGGTAGCAATTCACCGAACTCTCAAGCAACAAAAGAAATGCTGGTCATAAGCAGATCGGTAAATTCAGAAAGTAAATTTCTCAATGATTATATTTTATTATAATTAATGTTTAACATCTGATAGCTACAGTATGTACACATTTTTGTGCATGTTGTATAAAGTATAATATGCTAATATTAAATATGATTTAATCTTTAATATGTAATATTGATTTAATCTATAGTTAATAATTAATATTTAATTATTAATATAATTAAAAATTAATATTTTAAATTATATGCTAATTATACTAAAGTATAACATGCTCTAGAGTCCAGCGCACTAACCAATCAGCCATCGACAGATCCATGCAGGTGACCAACTCCTCCATAGCCTCCAGCTGTTCGTCTGCAACTCATAGACATTCACACCAATCAATCAATAGATAACAAAAATCTACACAAGCTTTAGAATGTATGGCTGAGTAAATGAGATTATAATAAGTTACTAGTGGCACTTTCTCACAGGTGATTAGAAGAGGAGTTTAATAATAATAATAATAATAATAATAATAATAATAAAGGTTTAACGTCCGTTTCCTCATACAAGGATGTTGTCAGGGACGTCCCCCCATCACATGTCACTACAAATCAATTCACCCCAAACGATTTGAAAAAACACATGCTGAAGAGAAATAGAATATCCTAAACAGTGCTGGTCAGTTGATCAAAAAACAGTCAGGCAATAAACAGTCAGGCATTAGAACTAAAGTAAAAAATATAAGAGAAATTACAGTAAACAGACACGTTATATATATATATATTATACTAGAATACAATGAAAAAGTAAGAGAGAGAATGAGAGGGCGAGAGAAAGAACTGTGTACATTACACAAATAAAATCAATGAAAACAAACGAAAAGAACAGAAGTAAGAAATTTTTACAACTGTATTTAATAACTTACACAACCGTTACTGTGACTACCTCTTTAAGTGCATTGTTTATTAGCAGGTCCGTGGCACAAAACTTCTCCACATTTTGCTCTCAACTGCTCATATCCCCATAAAATCAATAGAATGCCTGACTACAATGACGTTGCAAATAATCCGAGTGGTCCACAACAACATCAAGCTCACAGTAAAGCTGAATGACTCACCTGGCTGGAGCCAGTGGCGATGTCGGTAAGATATTAGACAGCGGATCAGTATGTGCGAGTTCAAATCCTGGGCTCGCCCATCACTGACATCGCTTGCAAGTGAGGAAACTGACGTTAACATTAGCTTTACCAGCTTTTCTTTACCTGTAGGCGCAAACTTCTTATTGGCGGCAGTAACCGCTTCGTTGACAGGTAACGAGCCGAATGTAAACTGTCTCAAGTCCTCACTGAATGCCAGCTCAAAATAGTACAGACACTGTTAGAAAATTGATAAAATACAATATGATAACATACAGTACCGTTACACCATGTGTTAGGAAATACAATAAAATACAATACGATAAAATACAGTACTGCTACACCAAATGTCAGAAAATACAATAAAATACAATACAATACAATACAGTACCATTACATCAAGTGTTAGAAAATACAACAAAATACAACACGATAAAATACAGTAAAATACAGTGCCATTACACCATGTGTTAGAAAATACAGTAAAATACAGTATCGTTACACCATGTGTTAGAAAATACAATAAAATACAATTAAATTAAACGCAATACAGTAAAATCCAGCACCAGTACACCACGATACAGTTAATTATAACATACACATACACTACTGTTAAGATAGTCTTAACACGTAAACGAGCTGTTCAAAGATTGTAATAGTATACTGCAATTCTGTAAAGAAGGTATATAAAGATAGGAAAGGAAGACCACCTCGGTGGTTCTATTTTCAAGCCACAGGCTACACTTTAGGAATTGCCTTTGAGAGTGGCATTAGTCAGTTGACTGCTCCTCAGTAAACTTAATAGATTACATTTCACTACTAATCAATTTTCAATAAATTTTCAATTTAACCTTGGGCCTGCTTTACATCAGAATATTGGCGACTAAACAATACGTGAAAGATTATATTTTATTACCTAGAGTACATTATATTACTATGAATCTGTGCCTAGGACTTACTATTCAGAACAAAACATGAGAAAACAGATATTTACGTTACCTCGTACTTAGACTTAATGCAAGGCCAGAGGCAGCCTATCTTAACTGCCCCGTTCTTGTTGTAGACCCTCCTGACTATGGCGACCATGTTCGTCTCGTACAGCGCCTTTATGAGAGCAGACAGCGCTACGACTGCTGCCTGCAAAGAGCAGCATCAAATAAAATAAGTAAACTTATAAGATAAGTTTAAGTTTATAAGATAAGTATAAGATAACTTATAAGATAAATAAGACATTTCTCCCCGTGTTGTGTCCGGGTTGCTTGTAGAATAGACCAACCTTGTAAATATGCAGGTGTCATAGAAGGCAACATGAAAACAAGATCCAAACCAACATCAGAAAGGGCATTCGGTTGGTGAGTTCCTAGGCTCCAGAAATTGCTATAAAAACTTTAACAAATGGATAAACTGTCTATTTGTATCTCGACCCTGCTTAAACTGGGATTTAAGGGAAGATGATGATGATGATGAAATTTAAAGATCATCTCATCTCTCGTCCATATATACGAAACATACAGTCAATCTCATACAGAATGGAGTAGATTGATTGAATAAGTGATTGAAAACACGACAATTCTAATACGATAGCTTTGGAGATATTTTAAAAGTATTCCGCATAAATTGGATGTTGCTGTAATATTTCGTAGAACATTTTGATTCGATTTTAAGTGTAAATGCTACAGTGATTGCGTGTAAATTCAAATTTGTCTAATTTGATCAGTCACAAATTGTTGATCTACTCAAGTTTATATCATTAGTAGGTGTCAGTGACGGGCGAGCCCAGGATTTGAACCCTGCACATACTGATCCGCGGTCGCGTATCTTACCGACATCTTCACTGGCTCCAGCCAGTAATAATAATAATAATAATAATAATAATATTAGTATAATAATAATAATATTATAGTGTTGTCACGCTACAAACCTCATCTTCACCCTGAGCTACGCACACACCAGTGGAATCACCCATCCTCTGATGACGCTTAACCTGACACATGCACATACATACACACATACACACACATAAACACACGCACATAAACACACATGTACACCAGCTAAATCGCCCATCATCTGGACACAAATATTAATAAGAAATATATGTAAACATAAATAAACATACAGACTCACATACATGCACATATAAATACCCATAGACACACAAAAGTTGAAAAATCCACTATCAGATAGCGTTTATCAAGACACACATACATCCACATACATACATACCCATACATACAAACATAAACACACACACACAGCTGTTTAGACTCCCCTCATACAAACACACACACCACAGCTATGCCCCAATAAGCTGTGAACTTGGACTAAAAAACTATTTTAAACTGTAAGAAATGAAAGCTAAAGGTAACAGAGAGAACTTTAATTAAAACTATAATACTACATCATTATAGCATCTCAAAAGTGAGAAATACAATCATATATTGTAGGAACTAGAACTCACATTTTCAGTTTTAGTGAAGCCAAGCACTTTAAAGCATTTCTCAGTCGGGTATTTCATTGCGTCTTTATCGTCAGCTGAGAATGGTACCAGCGTGCTACCGTATCTGTGCCCTATGTAGAATACATTGTAAGCATAGTTCATAACAACATCAAGTACTTTATATCATGGAACCAGCAAGCGTTCATACACTATAGTGACCATCCATGAAAAGATCAAGTACTTTATATCATGGAATCAGTAAGCATTGCTCTGCAACCTAGTAAATATACTACAAAAAACTAGAACAGCCAACTCAGAAGAATGTTAGCCAGTTGGGCAGAAGGTCAAGTATTCAACTTTCGGTAGGAAACAAGAAGAGAAAGTCTCTATTACGCAACAGATCTTTGACACAATTCTATGGGCTACTAAGGGGAATTAGATTGGTAAATATAGAAACCTTCTACAGTCTCATCTTTGTCTATCTCTGTCTCTTCGTCATTGTTCAAATGGAATGTCCTCAAGCGCTCAGTGTCTGCGTCCGAGTCCTTAGCATAGATGTTCTTAAAGCTCTTAGGCTTAGCTTCCTTTACCTGCTCAGTCAATCAATCAATCAATCAGTTAATCAGTTCATCAATCAGTGAGTTCATCAGTTAATCAATTAGTCAAGTGATCAGTCAATCAACCAATCTGTCACTCTATCAGTCAGTCAGTGAAAACCAAGAGAAATAATTTCAAAGAAACAGACATTTACAACACAATAACTTGGAGATGGAACAAGAGGAATATTTCAAAGACACACAGACACACTGAAACATACACACCCTGACATAGAGAGAGACAGGAATCTTGAGGGTGGAGCCTATCTCTAGTTCTTGCTTCCATGCCGTAGAGCGAACCTGACGTGACTGGAAATAGCTCAACATTGGCAAAGCTTCCCTGTAACAAATAAATCAATCAGCAATTAATCATCAGCAATCAATCAATCATCAGCATTATCAATCAATCAGCAATCAATCAATCAGAAATCAGTCAATCAGCAATCAATCAATCAGCGATCAATCAATCAGTAATCAATCAATCAGTAATCAATAAATCAGCAATCAAATCATCAGCAAGCAATCAATAAATCAGCAATCAATCAATCAGCGATCAATCAATCAGCAATCCATCAGTCAGCAACCAATCAATCAGCAATCAATCAATCATCAATCAATCAGTTTGCTAGAATAGATAGATGAATTAATATTCGTCATAAATATAAATAAATGTCCCACACTATGCAGCCAATGCAGATTTAATTGACCTTTCAACAGCCCAAAAATTTCCTATTATTCAAAAATTTCAAAGCTATCAACACTCCGATTTCAAAGATGACCACCCATCCATGTACTAACCAAGCCTGACATGGCTTAACGTCATTCATTTGATGTGCAGCTAAACCAAGTTCACTAAACCATTATACGCTTAGAACAAACTGTTTATGACACGTCACACCCCTCTCGAAGCTGAAAGCTGTTAAATAAATAAATAAAAATAGCTGAGAGCCGTTCAACAGAGGCTGAACTAACTTGAACGAGTAGGAGCCGCCCTCCAGTATATTGAGCATACGCTTGACTATCTGCTCGCCAAGCTGCTGCTGGCTGGAGCGGGGCTTTATCTCCGTGCCTCCAGGTTTAGCACCGGGATCACTGCCGTTAGCATTACCTCCATCAGCATCATCGTCGTGGTCGTCCAAAGCTGGTCCACTGCAAGAGATTAATGAATTAGTCATGTAAATCAGCGAATTAGTCATGTGAATCAGCGAATTAGTCACGTGAATCAGTGAATTAGTCACGTGAATCAGTGAATTAGTCACGTGAATCAGCGAATTAGTCATGTGAATTAGTGAATTAGTCATGTGAATCAATGAATTAATCATGTGAATCAGCAAATTAGTCATGTGAATCAGCAAATTTGTCATGTGAATCAGCGAATTAGTCATGTGAATCAGCGAATTAGTCATGTGAATCTGTGAATAAGTCACGTGAATCAGTGAATTAGTCATGTGAATCTGTGAATATGTCAAGTGAATCAGTGAACAAGTCATGTGAATCAGGGAATAAATCATGTAAACATTAAATCAGCGAATTAGTCATGTAAATCAGTGAATTAGTCATGAAAATCAATGAATAAGTTCTGTAAACATTAAATCAGAGAATTAGTCATGTAAATCACAAATTAGTAATTTCAATAATAAGTGACTTAGTTCTGTGAATCATGAATTAGTCATGTAAATCAGCAAATTAGTCATCAGTGAATTAGTAAAGTGAATCAATGAATTAGTCATGGAAATCAAAGAATTAATCAAGTGAATCAGTAAATTAATCATATGAATCAATGAATTAGTCACATGAATCAATGAATTAGTAAGTAAATCAATGAATCAGTCACGTGAATCAATGGTGTCTTGATATGTAATTCTTTGTATGTTTATATTACACAAACATGCTCAGTGACAATAATAGTATTGTGTAGTATTTATCCATAAACATTAATTCATAATATAGATGAAAATATAGCAGAATTAGAAACTAGCGAAACTTAACTTTCAAATGGCATCAATTTATGACAGCAGCTGGAATACCATTGACCACATCTTAACAACCATTGGCTTGGCAAATAGACAGCCATATATCATGTCACAAATTTTAATTCTTAATATTTAGCTGAGACTAGAACAAAGTATAAGCCCCAAACATATTTGTCCTATTGAGGTTGCTAAATAAATATGAAAATTATGTATGCTAACATTAGCTAGTAAAACAAGAAAATTAAATCAAATAGCTAATAAGTTTTAATATATAATTTAGCTATAATTGTGAATATGCTCAGTGGCTTACATAACGTTAAGTTCGACATCCTTTTCTTTCATGGCACCGATGATATCGTCCAATTGATCGTCGTCAAAGAGACCAGAGAGGTTAGAGAAGAGAACAATGCGTTTGTGAGAGAATCCCTTCTTGCCTCTGTCATGTGTAAAATAATCAGATAAATCACTAATCAACCTCTACACAAATCATTCCATCACCTGAATTATTTGTTAATGATACGATCGATTTTATCAATCGTCTCGCCTTAAAATAGCATTATGGAAGTGGCCAGTCCAGTATACAAGTAACTAAAAGAAGTAAAATTCTGTAAAGTATGTGACATTCTCTCGTTTAATGTCACAGTTCTCAATAATTAAAGTTACAATTTAACAATTAACACCTCTATTTACAGTGTGTATCTGATTACTTATTGTTTAACACCTCTATTTGCAGTCTACAGTTAATTACTTATAGTTTAACACCTCTATTTACAGTGTGTATCTGATTACTTATCGTTTAACACCTCTATTTGCAGTCTACAGTTAATTACTTATAGTATAACACTTCTATTTACAGTCTACAGTTGATTACTTATCGTTTAACACCTCTATTTCCAGTCTACAGTTAATTACTTATCGTTTAACACCTCTATTAACAGTCTATAGTTAACTACTTAATTTAACAATACTGACAGCCAATTACTTTATCCTCTTTATCTTCAGAATTTCGACAATGCCATTTCAAAGATAAATAACAAATATTACATACTTTTGTAATAAAATCCAATGTTACTTACTCAAGAGCTGTAACAACATGATTCAATGTGACCACTAAAGCATCCAAGACTGCAAAGTTGTGTTAAGTCAATAAAAATCCATCCTTCACATGATCAAAGCAACATAACACATAAATTTGTCAAATTTGTTTAATAATTAAAAAATAATTAAATTGCATACATGCATATTAACTGACTTAATATCTAATATTTATACCTAATATTTAACAGATGCCAGAACAAAATAATCTAAATATATAAATAAAGTTTTCCATTAAATTTGTAATGCAAAAATTCGAGGATACAGTCGCCTGACTGATCGCCCAGCTTGATGTCATTCTGGACGTACTGAATGAGATCCCAGTCAACAAGACCCAGTGGCCGAGCCAAGCTCACTCTCTGATAGCTTCCACGAGTGCCCTGTGCCAAATCATTCGCCGTTTCATTGGTGCCAAACAGCACCAGTGCCACCTCATCTTTAGACTCCGAGAACAGCTGTACAGATAAGGTAAAAAAAAGCTATGGTTAACATCAGTTTTTTCCTCACTTGATAGCGATGTCAGTGACGGGCCAGTCCAGGATTTGAACCCCGCAAATACTGATCCGTGGCCGTGTATATTACCGACATCGCCACTGGTTCCAGCCCATGATATAGCTATATTTAAGTTAACACCCACCCCTTAAAGTAACATATATGTAATTAACAAAGTTCTAACTTCTGTTACTATATCACTTGAGGAGTCGTTTTCATGAAGATATGAAGAGATACACGGTGGTTAAGTATAGGAAATGCAGTAGAGTGACAGACAGAGACATGGAACATAATACTATTTACACTATTAGAACCTTTATTGAAATGATTTTGCAAATTGATAGTATTATTTATTTTTCAGTATCTTGAACTAAATGATGCATTAGTTTTAAGAAGTACCTGGCACTGGTCTATCAAATAAATATTTTAGATAATATTCTAGGTAATATTACTACCTAGAGATTGATAAAAAAAACCCAGTCCCTTAAATTCTTTAATTCATTTTAACAATAGTAATACAAATTTCAATACATCAGACCAAACATATAATTTATGTAGTATGAAAATCCCATAAAAATTTTGTCATATTATATGCAGAAGTTGTGCATTAACAGAGATTAAAATTTGAAAATATACTGAGTTGGTGGCATGGGTGAAAACACTGTGAGACTTTAAGATCTTCAAAATTTACAACCAATGCTCAAATATTGGCAAAATTCTGCACAAAAAAATTCACATAATTGTCTGCTCATATGTCTACATGTCATAATTAATCTATTCAGCAATACTGCGGAATACTGTAGATTGATAATAATAATAATAATAAATTTATTTTGAGAGCTCTGCTATATGCCACCGTTGCGTTGACAATTTGCAAATTAACAATTTGACAAATTGCGTTGACAAAAGGAAAGTGAAGGTCAAGGTGATATATGTTTAATACATTGTTTTGTTGTAGGATCTCGTCATCATCATCATCATCATCATCATCATCATCATCATCATCATCATCATCTTCCCCTGAAATGACATTCGGTTGGTGAGCCTAGGCTCCAGAAATTGCAACAAAATTTTCTAATCCTGACCTCAATTAAACTGGGATATAAGGGAAGATGATTATATATCATTAGATTCAGATAATACCAAGTACAAATTTAAAATTATTTATTTTGAATTGAAGATATCAACATGCAGTATAAGACAAATGAACCTTTCGCTGTAGAATCATATTAATGGCTTCCAGCGACTGCTGGAGAGCCGTAACTTCTCCATCAACGACCTCTGACATCCACCGTCCAACATCCAGAACAATGGCCAGGGCTTCCTGTGAGAAAATGTAATTCAGTGACTTTATTACGTACTAATTAGAGTTCACAACCAAATAATAGATAAACTAATAAAGTTGCAGACTTACAGTTTGATTTTAATCCATGTGTTGATTGTGTGTTAAATCATTGTTTTGTCTTTAGTCTTTTGAGCACTGAATAGCTTTTGTGTTGGGCTACTAAATTACAGTGTGGTATATTTATTGAGCTAGAATGCCCAATAAATTCATTCACAAAAATAAGGAATAGTGTAGCATATTCATAGATAAAGACAGTACCTAATTTCAATTTTACGACTAGATTCTATAGCATTAGCCTATCCGTCACTCTAATCCAAACATTATTAGAAGCTTGATCTTGATTTCTAAATATTGCACAAAAATCTGTACATTAAAAGATAATATCTACTATTTAAGGAAAAGCATTTACTACTCATTTAGTAACATAACTTGATCAAGAACCGGCGAATAGTTTACCTTATTATAGGCCATTACGGTTGACTATAGTGTAGCAAGAATCAGCCAAGATATCAAAAATAATCAACTAACTAATGAAATCGCAACAATATAAGCACTAAATTAACGGACGTTAGTCCAGCATAAATTAGGCAAAACTTAGCAGTTTTTACTAATGTTTACAAATTATAAAGACGCGCACTCAGCTGTTTATTTTCAACAAGTGCTCATGCAATTCACTTCATCCACTTTTTAAGTCGTTTTAGCATTACAAAAACAGCAACAACATCAACACACAGAATACTGTACTGTCATCATGAACACTGAATGTAAAAGAGAAGATAAACGGAAAAGAAAGGTCTTCAATTGCCTATGGAACTGCTAACAGAAAAGCAAAGGCCAATGTGATTCAAACGAAAACTTTCTAGTGGCTGGAAGAGAATTTTAGATCAAATATTTATTATACACGTTAACGAAGCCCTTATGTAGTGGAAATCTCCAATGCTTTAATATCTAGCCATTACAAATACTTAAAATATAGATGCAACATGTACATGAGTAGTCTGGCTGTTCAAAATTTAATCGTAGATTTCATTCATCATCCTACAAAATTTCTGAAAGAAAAAACATACAAACCTTAATTGTGTGTGTTAATTTATTGGTATATATATTTCCGTCCATAATATATCTTCAGATCTTCGATTGTTTGAATCACGTACATCAGCTTTTGATTTCCTATGAGCAGTTGCCTGGGCAGTTGAAAACCTTTCTTTTCCATCTTTCTTTTCCATCCAGTGACCATGAGCTGAGACCAGAATGCAAACCTACTTTTCTTTAATTTCCTTTAACTTCACTCTTTTTTGTATTTGGAATTTGCATCGTTTTAGCCAAATAATTATTTTTGCTCACCGTCTTGGATCTGTTTCAATTGTACGTGATAAGATGCGGTAAAGAAGAAACCATCAGTGATGGCATCAGCTGATACTTGAAGTTAAATAAATATAAATAATTCGCTCAAGGATTTAATTAATTTTGAGAATTGTCGCTCATTCATGTCTGCGGCTAACTTGTGATAGCCCTCGCAGGTTCTCCTATAATTAGTTAAATATTAATTCATTTCGATATCTGCATGACTAAACTCCTGCCCTCCATTGTCAGTTTAATCTAAATGTGACGCACTTAATTAATATTAAAAATAATATTCTTAATTAATATGATCAGTTCCATAGGCAGTTGAAGACCTATCTTTTCCATCTCTCTTTTCCATCCAGTGTCCATGAGCAGCGACCTGCGCCTAAACCTTTTCTTTAATTCCTTCACTTTGGACTGATTATCTGGATTTTGGAATTTGCACCGTTTTGGGCCTTCTTTTTGCTCGCCGGCTTGATTTTGTCTCAATAATGCTCGATGTTGTCATTGACGACAGTAGCACTCTAATTGTTGTTATTGTTATTATTATTATTCCCTAATTTCCTACCAGTATATATAGTGCTAATGGAGGTCTATTATACTCGGAAGGTTTATTGGTATCGAAGTGTAAATCTTAAAATATTCACTGCCATATCGTTTAATTTAGTTGCAACAGAATTGTAAGTGTATTTCCGGTATTTGAGAGGTCATGACTTTACATTTCATAAGCCTACAGATATTGGCAGAGTATCGTTGTTTCATAGAGTGATGACTTTGTTGATTTCTCAATTAAGGAATCTCTCATTACGGTATCAGTGAATAAGAGAGACTGCAAAAAATGTGATTTGATATTTTTGTATTTCCTGCTGCTGCTATCAGTGTGGCAATAGGAGTGCAAAGGATTGATCGTCATTTTGGTATATTCTTGTGAACATTAGTGCCATAATAATAATTGAAAAATTCAATAGTTTGTTCAATTGCAGCTAGATATGATTGAACTTTATACTTTAAAATTTATACTTTATCAAAATTGAGACGGGACTTCTGAGGTGGAAAGACCAAAGGAAATAGAATTAAATTAGCTAACAGCTTGACTTGATTACGCATTGATTTGATACAGGCATCTAATCACAGTTTAACAAAATTTTGAGTGCCTCATACATAGAAATATAAACTGTTAAAAATTCCATCTCGCCGGGAGCTTCAGACATGAAGATCCCCCCACTAACAGAAATGGAGCCACTGCCCCCTGTGCCCTCCTGCAGCAGGGACTTGGGGCCGGGAGAAATTAGCTCAGTGGCAGAGAAGGTGGAAGCTGGAATGATGGAGGAGGATGGCGGATATTTGGATGAGTTTGAGGATGGTAGCGAGGAGGAAGGAACGGAGACGGTAGAGGGAGATACGGAGGAAACCAGTGTTCATCACAGCAGGAAGGGTTCGGCGGAGAAGTCTCAGGTCAGGTCTCTATCGTCGGTCGAGCCAGGAATTGAACCAGACGTAAGATTGACTTTATTCTATAAGATTTAATTTAATAAACATTTTCTAGTAAATGCAAGGTTATTTCAGTAAATTTAAACACTCAAATGGCACAGTTAATGGACTGACCGAGACTGATTTAGAAAAGCTGGTAAAGGTAAGGTTAACATCAGTTTTCTCACTCGAAAGAAATGTCAGTGACGGACGAGCCCAAGATTTGAACCCCGCACATGCTGATCTGCGGATGAGTGTCTTACTGACTTCCTAGTTTTTTTAAATAAGATTTACATTTGATTGCAATATACAAAAAGATCAAGATTTATTAATTTTTGAAGATTTGTTCTGTTTAAAAAGTTCTAAGACTGATTATGTTTAAAAATCTGAGATTTATTCTAGTTAATGTTTAATATATATAGTATTTATTATAAAATTAATTAAACAGCTAATTAAAACTTTATTTTTAAGTAAAATGCTATTTTAATTATAAATTTAAAGAATTTTTATGGTTAGAAAGTTTAACTCAATTTATTTTATTTTAATTAAATATTTTAGATTTTTCAGGTTAACTAGTTTAAGATTTAGTACAAGTTTAGCATTTTATTAGTTTAAATTTCGGTATATTTAAAGGTTTTTGTTTTTTGCATAATTACTTCATTAAATAACACAATTTATGTTTTAGCCTGAACCAGAGAATCTTTCCAATCAGAGACGAAAGTCTAGTCGTGCTAACGATGATGATGATGATGATGTCGGTGACGTCCCTGCAGACATAAACTGTTCCATGTCACTAAGAGCTTTCGAGAGAGCTGAGGAATTTGCAAAGAGGATTTGGGCGGCCGGCTGGATGGTTGTCCACCACAAGCACCTCCCTAAGTGGCTCAAGGACAACGACTTTCTCGTCAAAGGTCATCGACCTCCGATGAACTCGTACTGGAAATGCTTCAAGTCGATATTCCGCGTTCACACGGAGACGGGAAATATATGGACTCACCTGCTGGGTTGCATTGTGTTCATAGCGATAGCTCTCTACTTTGTCAGTCGCCCTTCAACAGACATACAGTGGCAGGAGAAAGCCGTTTTCTCTGCTTTCTTCGCCGGTGCGATTTGCTGTCTGGGTTTTTCCTGGATGTTCCACACGGTGTATTGTCACTCGGAGAAAGTGGGGCGTTTCTTCAACAAGTATGATTGCTCTATTTGAACTTTCTGAAATAGTTAAAAGACCTACTGTTTCTAAATAATTATAATATATAATAATAAATGATAATAATGATGATAATAACTTGGCTGGAGCCAGTGGCAAAGTCGGTGAGACACTCGACTGCGGATCAGTATGTACGGGTTTCAAAGCCTGGACTCGCCAGTCACTGACATCACTTGCGAGTGAGGAAACTGACGCTAACCTTGGCTTTAATAGATTTAGAAAGTGAACATCTAAATTTGAGCAGGTGTAGTTACTGCTTTAAATAAATTGTTAGATGATTTATTGATTGTGGGTATTGATTATTGAGCAATGCTTCTGTATTTCATAATTGTTAATTGACTGTGAGAGTGCGGGTATTGATTATTGAATAATTCTTCTATAGTTCATTATCTCTAATCCTATGAATTGAAGACAAAAATACTTTACTGCTGTAATTGTATATAAGCACATTTGTTTTTCCTAAAAAAATTGCTTCTTGAAGATTTTCCTAAAAGTTCATTTAGTTCTCTCTTTATTACTCGCAGAGACTCATTTCAGTGCTAGCATTTTCTGATTAACTTTTATTTTTGATTGTTTCATATGAGGTCAGTTAGCTTCAAGTACTGGCTTACAGATTTACTATTTGTATTAGCAAATTACACTGTGTCCTTTATAACCTATACCCTATATTATTATTGCCCCTTAGTATTAAATTTATTGGACTTGACCAGCCATAAATTCTACCAAATATGGAGGCATTGGAATACCTTTATTAACCGGAAAGTTATACAATTTTGCATATTAGTACGGTGAAATATTTAGGAAATTTTCAGCTTATGAATACTGACATGTTACCATGCAGCGTATATATAATAACTGTAACATGCTAGAACTTTTTGTATCCAGAATTCTTAAAGCTACTAGCACCAGTAGGTTTCTATGACTGCTTGATCAATGTTAGTCGATTGATTTCTAACAGGTTGGACTACTGCGGTATATCGATGCTGACTATGGGCTCGTTTGTGCCGTGGCTCTACTACAGCTTCTACTGTCGTTTTGCTGCTAAGCTCACCTACCTCATCGCCATCTTCATCCTCGGCACAACCTGCATCATCGTCTCCATGTGGGACAAGTTTGCGGCTCCAAAGTTTCGTCCTGTCCGAGCAGGTGTGTGTGCGACGTTACGCTATATGATAATAATAAGTTTTTAAAAAAAAATAGTACCGTTTATTTGTTCATCACAGCACAGATTGTACAAACAATAGGAACGTGCGTGTAGTTAGATAAACAACGTCCTTTTAACGTCCATTTCCACATCCAAGGATGATGTCAAGGACGTCCCCACTGCACACATCACTACAGATCAATTCACCCAGACCAGTCGGCAATAGAAATGTGCTGAGGAGGAATATAAACTGTATCGGATGTGAGATCTATTAGTCTTTCTCTGGTTTTAGAGAGAAAGTGCTCTCCAGTGAGTCATATAATTTTGAGAGGAATTTTTATGCCAGCTTTGAAGAATATGTTTTTAGAACTAAATTGTTTGTTTTTATATCTAATTGCGATATTGCCAAAATAATGGATTTTTGCTGAATAGTTGATTTATGTTGAAGTGTTTATAGCTCTGAGACTAAGCGGATTGATTGACTGATTGATTGACTGGTGTAGAGCTGGTACTAAAGGGATTGACTGATTGATTGATTGATTTACCTAGGGGTGTTCATAGTCCTGGATTAAATGTATTGATTGACTGATTGATTGATTGATTGAGTGATTGATTGATTGACTGACTGACTGATTGATTGATTGACTTATTGATTGATTGATTGACATAGGGGTGTTCATAGCCCTGAGACTCAATATACTGATTGACTGATTGATTGATTGACATAGGCGTGTTCGTAGTCCTGAGACTAAATATGCTGATTGACTGATTGATTGATTGACATAGGCGTGTTCGTAGCCCTGAGACTAAATATATCGATTGACTGATTGATTGATTGATTGCTGATTGATTGATTGACATAGGAGTGTTCATAGCCCTGGGTCTAATTGTATTGATTGATTGACTGACTGACTGATTCACTGATTGATCGATTGACTGACTGATTGATTGACTGACACAGGTGTGTTTATAGCCCTGGGTCTAAGCGGAGTCATTCCAGCGATGCATGTTGTCATCACGGATGGGTTCTGGTCAGCGGTCAACGACTCGGCTCTTGGCTGGCTCTGTCTCATGGCAGTGCTCTACATCGTGGGAGCCGTTATCTACGCCGCTCGTGTTCCTGAGAGAATATGGCCGGGCAGATTTGATATCTGGGTATGTATAGTGTTCTTATTGTTATATTACTTGTTCTAACTAGTAATTAATAGTTGTAACTATGATTATAGTTACAACTATTAATTATAGTTACAACTATTAATTATAGTTAGAACTATTAATTATAGTTAGAACTATTAATTATAGTTAGAACTATTAATTATAGTTAGAACTATTAATTATAGTTAGAACTATTAATTATAGTTAGAACTATTAATTATAGTTAGAAATATTGATTATAATTAATAGTTGTACCTATAATTAATAGTTATAGCTAATATTTAAAAGCTGATAAAGCTAATGTTAACGTCAGTTTCCTCACTCGAAAGCAATGTCAGTGACGGGCGAGCCCAGGATTTGAACCCTGCACATACTGATCCGCGATCGAGTACCTTACTGAATTCTCCACAGGCTCCAGCCAGTGGCGAAGTCGGTAATAGTTTAATAGTTATAACCATAATTAAGCCGCAAATTAGGCAAGCGTTTTATGTTTTACAATCTGTATACTTACAATCAGTAAAGTATGCACTCATTATGGTTATAATTATAAGCCAATCAGCATTTGGCCTTTATCTTTTTAATAGTGATACCAAAGCAGTATATCAATCAGTGTGTATTAACTAGATTTATCTATTAGTTATTATCACAGTACATCTGCTATTTATCAATCAATTAATCAGTTCTTATTACTTCAGTCCTGGATGAATTATTAACGTATTAGTTTGCAGGAATTCATTGAGTCATTGACTGGTAAATTCCATATAGCTATTTACAAGCAATCATTCCATTCATATATTTAATGAATTAGCTCATTAATAATTTATCAGTCATTAATTTTTTTATGTATAGTTTGTAGCAGTTGTTCATAGCGCTGCTTGTCTTTACCTCTATTTAAGAAAATCTTATATATCTTTGTAGTTGCGATAAGATTTGTTAAGAAAGCTGTATCTCAGTTTCATCATATGTCTATTGTTTCTCTTCATTTCTGCTGTACTGATGAAGATACAGATTTATGTTTTAAAAGAAATCAGTCTCCTTCTTGCTGTCCATCACTGAGGAAGGCCATGGAAAACCACTTCTGAACCTTTAGTTTCTCAAGCTAAGGGCTTCATTTTTGGTGGTATAAATGCGGTACTTTTGTGATGGAATCATCTTATTGTTTGATGTGTTGCTCCTGCTGAAGCAAGACGTCCCTGACATCACCCATATATGAGGAAACGGACGTTCAACCTTTATTATTATGATGGAAGACTTGCCGATTGTGCTGTGGAAGAACTTGCGAATGTTTAGTGCCTATCTGCATTACCTCAGTAGTTACTGCTTTAGATATTTAAGGGGCATGCTTGGTGCTTTATACGAATAACTGCTTGAATCTTCTATACTGACATTCAGAATTATGTTAGTTTGGTTTTCTATCTACAATAAACTTACATTATTTTAGTCTCTCTTTTGTAGTTAGTATATAATCTCTCTCTAGAGTTCTGCCAAATGGCAGGTCCAATATACATATTCTTCTACTGAGATCCATTCGCATTCTGAATGGAACATTTAATAGATCAACCAGCTAATCCCTTCATAATAGGCTATGTGATGATGATGATAATGTGTAGAAACTTATGTATCATTTATTTCTTCAAATTTTATCTGACATATTTCTATTTATCTATGTTTTTGAGGTATATAAGACATATGGTGTATCTGTCTGTTCGTCTTTATGTGTACAATGTACATGTATGTGTGTCATTGTGTATGTTTCTTATAACACTGTGTGTGTAATTGTATCGGTGTGTATTCACGTGTATTCATGTGTTTTTGTGTTTGTATGTGTTTTGTGTAGTGTCAGTCGCATCAGATATTTCACATGTTCGTATTGGCTGCGGCGTTTGTACACTATCACGGGATTAGCCGAATTGCGACCAATCGGCTTTCGCGTGGAGATTGTGTAGCTAACTACATTTAGACTAACAGCCAATGGCTTCTAGTTGTTCGTCTTTCTTAGTCTCAATCTGTTGTTCATTATAACACATTACATTGTATAGAGTACTTGAAGGAACTTTTACTGTGCTCAGATCAAATATAATTTTAAATTATAAGTGTTGATTTATGTACAATCTTTAAACGAATGCATTAAGACTATAATCTTTAGACCAATTAAGGCTTTAAGACCATAAACCTTAGACTAATTAAGGCATTAAGGAGCTTGATTCACTTGGTAGTTCACGCATTGGTCAAATATCATCATCATCATCATCGTCACTCGTTTATTTCATAGTTCGTAACACACTGCATGCATGATACAATGACAGAAACAAGAGAAAAATAATATGAATTGCTTAGCCTTGAAGGTACAAAACCTGAACAGAAAACAGTCATACCAATATTATTCAATTACACCTGCTCAAGACTGGTAATGTCTTTTACTGAATTCGGCCGCTATGTGTAGAACACTGGATAGCATCTAGATGACCCGTGGCTCCTCTAGTAATAATAATAATATTAACAACAATTAGAGTGCTATAGTCCTCAGTGACAACATCGAGTACTATTGAGTCAAAATCAAGCCGGCAAGCAAAAAGAAGGTCCAAAAACGGTGCAAATTCCAAAATCTAGAAAATCGGTCCAAAGTATCAAATCAGTAAATTGTATGAAAATCAGTCTAATGTTCCTGTCGCACACCTTTATTCAAGTTTTGATATGATGTGTATATTACTTGTAATCTCTTATATAGCATTAGTCAATATCTAGACTGTGTAGTGATTAATCTAATGAGTCCACCTGCAATTCTTCAGTTATTGTAGCTTGACATGCTGTGTATAACATGTGTGACTCCTGCACTTATCAACTCATGTTTACTTCGCATGATGTGTATAACATGCTGCACTTATCACTATGGGTATACCTGCTTACTGTTAACTTCGCACGATATTTATAACATGTGTGATTACTGCACTTATCTCTGTGGATATAGCTGCTTAGTGTTTACTTTAATTGTACCGCTTTGTGTTGTAGGAAATATTTTGTGAATTGGTATGACTTGCAAATACTAGCGATACACTTGAAATGTTTTATGAACAAATTCTTTGTAGCTATAGTGGTAACACTTTAGAATGATGTCATACTATAGGACTTTACACAGAAAGGTTTAAATGTTGTTGTGTATAAGAGCTATTAGAAAATCTCGTACAAATAATTAACATTTTAAATATTAAAATATTATGTCATGTGCGCATTGCTTATTTACAATACTTACTTATTTGCTCATTGAATCTGAAAAGTTACGAAAACTAATATTCTGCTTACAATTCGTAATATTTGACTTGATTTTTTGGTTTATGGACTAGTCTTATTTTCTCACGCATTTCATAATTTGTATGTTTACTGTAATTCATATAATCTAATATTTGAAGTCTCTACCTAGTACTTTGCATCATCACAGGTCCTAGGCAGAATATCTCCGTGCCCTCCTTTGTAACTTCATAATGAGGACACCATTGATCAATTTCTTAGCCTCGTCTCAATGATTCAATTCAAAATCATACAAATCTAAAACAGTGGTTCTTCCTAATGAACAATTAATATTCTGAGATGGATTTCAGTAGCATTAGTCAGATTTCTGAGTTTCTTAATTCATGCAAAACACCAGCAGTTTTTGTTGATCTATAATTATTTATATTTCTGTTCTGCACTGTAGTTTGAGAGTTGTGATATGGCTTTTCTCATAGACTCCTCTCAGACATGTTGAGATAATTTAGAAGATCTCTTCTCATCTCTTTCTGTCATATCTCTATTCTCAACCCTCTATCTCATATTTATATTCTCATCTCTTTATTTCATATCTCTATTCTTATCTCTTTCTCTCATATCTCTATTCTCATCTCTTTCTCTCAAGATCTCTGTCCTCACCTCATAGAATGATTTGCTGATTCTTTTCTCTCGTAATTCGTATTTTAGTGTAGAAACTTAGCCTCACAAACATTTCAATCTATGTTATCATGGATGTCGTTCATGGACTCAGCATGCCTATGAGATCTGGAGGTATCTTTCAGATAACTTTTCGTCGTCTTTTCTTCGCGTCATCCTTTTCTGTATAATTACTAAGCAGTTCAAAACTGTTTAAACTGGGATTCAACGAAGGATGATGATGATGAATTGTTTTATTCACCAAATGATTAATTGTGATTGTTTAATAAATTCGTGTTTGCAATCAGATGCACATTACATGTGCTGTGTATGTCACATGGTTTAGAAGTACTGTTGAAGATTCTGTCAGTGGTGATTTGTGTGGCTTTGCTTTCTATCATATTACTGCACTATCTGTTTGCATGTATAGTTGTATATAGCATGTATATATCCTCTCTAGCGAAAATCTTAACGTTTCCTCATCGGGCGATTTTATAAAATAGTAGATATTAAAAATTTTGAAATGATGCAAACGTTTAAATCGTTTTATATTGAATTTCTCTTGTTGTGTCTGGTGCACTGAAGAACAAACCAAGAAAGCCTTGGGTTACTTAATGTGTTTGGAGTGCTCATAATGAAGCGTGAAAGCAGACTCTGAGTATGACCTTGGATCTGCCACTTGGCAGAACATTAGAGAAATAGAATAAATATATGTTAATTTTAAATTCCAGTTACATTAGAAAGCTAAATCTAAAATGCCATGTTTAACGTCTGTTTCATGCTCGAATAGCATATCAGTGACGGGGAGAGCACTGGATTTGAACCCTGCACCTACTGATCCGCTGTCGAACAACTTGTCGACAAACCACAGGCTCAGCCCTGAGGCTATAACAATTGTTTTAGAAATTGATATAGATCTTTGCTAACCAGAGAAGAAAACGTTAGTAATCTTATAACCAGATGAGCCCATGTTCTATTCCCTGCCCGGACCGTAGCTTACAGTGCTTGTGAGCTAAAATGAGGCACTGTGCTTATTATTAGTTATTTAACCTATCACTGGCTGAAGCCATTGGCGTACGTGTACTGAAAATTTCTTATCTGACCCCACTCCTATTCACAAAACTATAACTTTCACGTTTTTAAAGATATTCAAACGAAATTAAACTATGTTTTGTAGAATTGGCTGCTGGTCAAGTGCTGTAGATTTCAAGAACATCAGTCAACTTCTTACTAGTTTATTGTTAAAACAATTTGGGGTATCAGTTATAAAAAACACAGTGTATATTGGACTATTTTAGAGTAAACGACTGTTATCAACTGATGAAAAATGTTTCTAAACCGTTTTGCTAAGAAATCAATCAGATCTCTTTAGTGCCGGTAGTACAGATGTCTTTCTCGTAATTACATTAAACTAAAAGACTATTGACAATTGTAATCGCATAACTTATTGAATATTGAATTTAACTTTTGGTTATGTGCTCCAAATTGTAACTAAACGATCAATTGCTTTAAAACTGTTAGTTAAGTGAGATGTTAGAATAATGAACCATTTGAGACCCCATTGCATTGACCTGTGTATGTGCTTGATTCGTCATCATTTAGCTTCTAGACCGCTTTGAAAGGGCATTTGTAAGATGACCTCTTCATATGCCTGTGTGTTAGTGTGTGTATGTCTGTGTGTTGTTGTGTATTGGTATTTATACGGTCTGATGTACTGGTGTATGTCTGTGTGTGTGTTAGTATGTGTATGCTTCTGTGGTATCATAAGGGTCTGGTGTATGTGTATGTCTATGTGTGTGTACGTATTATGTATGCGTAAATGTATGTATGTGTACGTGTGAGTATGTCTATGTATGTGTACGTGTGTATGTCTGTGTATGGGTTCGTATGTACTTGTGTATGTCTGTGTATTTGTACGTGTGTATGTGTTCGTGTGTATGTGTACGTGTGTATGTGTGTGTATGTGTACTTATGTACGTGTGTAAGTGTACCTGTATGTGTGTGTATGTTTACTTATGTACGTGTGTATATGTGTGTAAGTGTACTTATGTACGTATGTACGTGTGTATGTCTGTGTATGTGTACGCATGTACGTGTGTATTGCTGTGTATGTGTACGTGTGTATGGCTGTGTATGTGTACGTTTGTATGTTTGTGTATGTGTACATGTATGTTTGTGTATGTGTACATGTATGTCTGTGTATGTGTACATGTATGTCTGTGTATGTGTACGTGTGTATGTACGTGTCTGTGTGTGTGTTACAGCTTCAGTCTCACCAGATATTCCACACATTTGCCCTGGCCGCCACATTCGTGCACTACCACTGTATCTCCTGTGTCGCCACCAACAGACTGTCCCGTGGTGACTGCTCCAATATACTGGGCCTCTACGACTCATACTAATTAATTAAGTTATGAATTAATTAATTAACTTATTAATTAATTGTTAATTACTGCACTGTTTACACTGAACTGCCTCTACAAACTCTTTGAAGGTATAATCAATTGTGTCTCATACTGCAGTGGAAATGAACGTTAATCGTACTGGTAATGAACACAGGTTCTAGTAGAAGTGAAGTACGTGTGTGAACAACTTCCTGTTAATATTATTTGTAGAGAAGCGTAATGCTCTCTATGAGTTTTAACTCTTGAGACTTTAAAAAGCTTCGGCAGATCCTTGAGATCCACTGTTCTGCTACATTATTCATTCCTCACCACTGCTCTATACACTAAATATATAAAAAAAATCATTGTCAAACAAGAAACGATTAGTATGTTTAACGTCAGGGTCAGAAGCACAATGCATCTCAAGACTACTTGACACACTCGAGCCACCGTCATAAAGATAAATTAACTCATTGTGTTTATCTACATTTACACGAGTAGGCCTAAGCTTTAAGCTAGGCTAGGCTATTCTAGGATAGGCTAGGATAGGCTAGGCTACGCTAGGCTAGGCAATCCTAGGATAGGCTATGCTAGGCTAGACTAGGATCGGCTAGGTTAGGCTATGCTAGGATAGGCTATGGTGGCTAGGCTAGGCTAGAAATAAAACACAAAACAATAATGACTGTTATAAAATTATATACATGTATTTTACATACGTGCATTATAATGGTGTATTATATACAAGGGCGTCAAACAGGCGACATACACAATTCATCATACATTAAATTATATACAGGGAAAGAATCTCGCAGGGTTTAACCAGCTGACAGCCTATATTCCATATTAATTATATTATTGTATTGTAAGAGATAGTCGGAAATTAGTGTCAATTAATCGAAAACATTATTTTGATAGGACATTATTCCCGACGCTGTCAGAAATCTGATAAAACAGACGTCAAAGAAACGAACGTTAAATTATAGAGTAGTCTCACATCCAATCATCTTACTTGTCCATGTAATATTCAACGAATGCTGACACATTCTAAATATGAAAAATATTTCAAATATTGCTCCAGCCTAGTGGAGTCAAATTATGTGGTTGAAGTGATCATTGTTATGCTATAACACACTGATTTCAGTCATTGATTACACATGACACTGTGATTTCAGTCATTGATTACACATGACACTGTGATTTCAGTCATTGATTACACATTACACTGTGATTTCAGTCATTGATTACACATGACACTGTGATTTCAGTCATTGATTACACATTACACTGTGATTTCAGTCATTGATTACACATTACACTGTGATTTCAGTCATTGATTACACATGACACTGTAATTTCAGTCATTGATTACACATGACACTGTAATTTCAGTCATTGATTTGCACATTACACTGTGATTTCAGTCTTTGATTTGCACATTACACTGTGATTTCAGTCATTGATTACACATTGCACTGTAATTTCAGTCATTGATTTGCACATTACACTGTGATTTCAGTCTTTGATTTGCACATTACACTGTGATTTCAGTCATTGATTACACATTACACTGTAATTTTAGTCATTGATTTGCACATTACACTGTGATTTCAGTCTTTGATTTGCACATTACACTGTGATTTCAGTCATTGATTACACATTACACTGTAATTTCAGTCATTGATTTGCACATTACACTGTGATTTCAGTCTTTGATTTGGACATTACACTGTGATTTCAGTCATTGATTACACATTACACCGTAATTTCAGTCTAATGTGCAAATCAATGACTAAAATTACAGTGTAATGTGTAATTCTACTTAATGTGTAATTACACTGTGATTTCAGTCATTGTTTATACATTACACTGTAATTTCAGTCATTGATTTGCACATTACACTGTAATTTCAGTCATTGATTTGCACATTACACTGTGATTTCAGTCATTGATTTGCACATTACACTGTGATTTCAGTCATTGTTTATACATTACACTATGATTTAATTCATAGATTAGACACTACACTGTAATTTCAGTCGTTGATTACTCATTAAACCATGATTTCAGTCATTGATTAGAAATTTACAAAATGATAAATCTTTAACCCTGATCTCAATTATTATGCGAAAATGACACGAGAACATAAAATAAGAAGAATCACAAGTCAATAGCACACTCGAAACTGTCTGTAATTAAGTATTTCATTAGATCATATAAAACATGGTTGAAATATAATGCTCGATGGTATGACGGATAATGGTAGCATTATATTATATTAATGTATAATTTTCTATATAGTATATAAGTACATTTATATATGCCGATAGACCTCTAGCAAATAGCATTATTGTGATAGGCAATTTCTGTGCAGTATATTGTGTATGTATGTATATATAATGTATATATACATGTATGTATATATATATATATATATATATATATATATATATATATATATATATATATGCATTATACATACATAATACAGCAGATATAGGTCTCATAGGCACATCGACAGTAACGCAGTAAATTTAAGTTGATACACGTACAGTTTATGAAAGGAATTACCCGCTAAATTATGATCAAAGGTTTGGTAACATTAAAATGGGAGCCAACAAAATAGTTTAAAAAGAAAACTCAACAGTAACTTCGCTCTTCCGATATGAATTATAGAAATAAACCCACCGTTCCCCGCATGTCTAGACTACCGGTTGACTAAGTGGACATAATCCACGGGACGGTTTGCTATGACTAGTCTGTTTGAGTCTATAATCGTGACTAGGCTGATTGATTGATTGATTGATCGATTGATTTCAACGGGATTTCTAGAGGTATATAGGAGCACGAACAGTAGGGAAAGTGATAAAAATATTACAGATATTTGGGGCACTAGGGGGGCTGCCACCCCTGATGATAGTAGGGCAGGGAGGGGGCCTAGAGATGAAGTCCTCGCCGTTGTCATGGTCACGACGTGAATTGGTATAAATGTTGTTAATAGAGGACTTCTGGAGGATAGAAGTGAAGCTAGCTTTGCTGTCTCACTCATACATGCTTCAACCTACAATCAATCAATCAATCCATCAATCAATTAATCAGTAAATCAATTAATTAATCCATCAATCAATCGATTAACTAATCACAATTCAATGCTATAAATCAATATAATACAATTGAATCAGTGAATGACTATAAAGTAATACTAATCAAATACAATGCAATACTATTAATTAATCAAGTACAATTTATTACAACCAATACAATTAAAGACTAATAAAAACCAAATACATTAATTAGTATTGCATAAGCACTACCTGCATTTGTGTATTGCATAGCCACTACCTATATTTTAGTATTGTATTACCACTACCTGTAAATTAGTATTGTATAACCACTACCGGTATTCTGGTATTGTATAACCACTAAAAAGAGGCAGGGGCAGGCCGAGATTAGGTATGTTAGATGATTTAAAGACCCACTCATAAGTGGAATGGAGAGGAAAGCGGAAGACAGAGAAGAGTGGAAGCGTTATATACCATGGACCTGCCAGTAGGCAGTGCACCAAGAGAGAGATAACCACTACCTGTATTCTGGTAGGTCTCTTGGTAATAGGAGCCACTAGAATGATGATGTCATTCTCTATGCTGGGGTAACCGAACACATCACATTCTGCCATAGATATCTGAAGACTTAGTGCGCTCAAAAGCTCCTGCATAGTAACTGCAGTACGTACAGCGCGAGATCTTATTTCACTCAGAGGCTCCTCGTTAACTAAGAGTCTTATTTCACCAGCTACAATCAATCAATCGATCAATCAATAAATAATTAATTAATTAATTAATTAATCTATCAATCGATTGATTGATCAATCATTAAATCAATCGATCAATCAATCAATAAATCAATCAATTAATCAATCAATCGATGGATATATCGATCAATCACTCAATGCATCAAACAATCAACCAATAAATCAATCGATCTATTGATTAATAAATTCATCAATCAATCAATCAGTCGACTGATCAGACAATCATTCAATCCATAGGTTCAGATATCTTTTATTAAATAAATCAATCAATGGTTTAGCCACTAATCAATAGGGCAATCAATAACTGTTATTAATTAATGAGAAATTTATGCACCAGTTACAATAGCAAAGTTTACTTGAAAATAATGAAAAGTTCCATATATTCTTAATTAAGGCAGTTGATTTATTCTACTTTTCCATTGCTTAATAAATCAACAACGGTATCAAAAACAAAGAAGTAAAGAAGAACAAATCAATCTCTTGCATAAGAAATAATTTGCGTGACATTTCAACTATTGCAAACGTTATTTAGAAACATTGTATTCGAATCATTTGATAACTTTTTTCTGTGTCTTACTTTTTGTGTAAACGAAAGCCGCGTGGGATACACGCCCGGCCCTAGTTATCAAAGAATGTCTCAATAGCGCAGCGGTTAGAGGAGTCAGGTAACGTCATGATGTTCTAAATGACAGATCCTGAGGTGAATTGAACCTTCGTGAGTTTGAATCGCAACCGCGCTGATCTGAGAGTAAAATCTTGGACATTCACTGGACTGGTTACACGGAAAATGAAATAACTTGCCTAACGCTTTTAACATAGTATTTAAAGTGATATCAACATGGTTTATGCTTTCACTTTTATGTGTGTTGTTTTAGAGTGTTATACTGACGGCGGGATTTAGCGCAAATGGTTTAGTTGCGCGTCAATTATCGAAGTTAAGCTGCATTGACCTCGGCTAGTACTTTGTGGGTGACCATATTGGAAGACTGTGTGCTGACCGCTTAGGAAGGAAAAATCCCAGGTTGGTGGAAGGTTATTCTTAAATCCGGCTGCAATTGATGCGCTATCAAAAGGCAATGATTACAAATAACCATGGAGTTAAAGGAAGAAATGGCCTTAAAAACAAGCATCTGTGCTTCCTGACCCAGTGTGCCATTATGTTATGTTGCGATATTTATCAAATAAAGTGTTAAAATTTCCAAAAAGATAAAACTTGTTGTACAGTTGCTTTAAATTTTAAAATCTCTCAGAACTGACCGCAGATAGGACAGCAGGCACCAGGTGGCGTGCTGGTCTGACAGAACTTGTGATGCTCCAGCACTGGACAGGTGATGTTAGAGCATCGAGGCTGTAGAGAGGGGTAGTCTGTGCATCAATCAATCAATCAATCACTCAATCAATCAATCAGTCAGTCAATCAATCAACCAATAAATCAGTCAATCAATCATTCAATCACTCAATCAATCAATCAGTCAGTCAATCAATCAACCAATCAATCAGTCAATCAATCATTCAATCAATCAATCAGTCAGCCAATCAATCATTCAATCATTCATTCAATTAATCAATCAATCATTCAATCAATCAATCAACCAATCAATCAATCAGTCCATCAATCAATCATTCAATCAATCAACCAATCAATCAGTCAAGTAATTAATCAATTAATCAATCAATCATGTATTCAATGAGTTAATCGATCGATCTATCAATCATTCAGTCAGTAAATCAATTAACCGATTTATCGCCCAATCTATCAATCCATCAAATTAGTCAATCAGTAACTACATATCGAAGAAATATATAATAGGTCAATTAAATTGGCATACACTAAACTTTTTACCTTCCATAATATATAAAAGGTTAGTTAATACACTATGTTACAATGTATTCTACAGTATAGTGTAATGTATTCTATAGTTTCTTACAATGTATTCTACAGTAGCTTACAATGTATTCTACAGTAGCTTACAATGTATTCTATTATTTCTTACAATGTATTCTACAGTAGCTTACAATGTATTCTCCACTATGACACAATGTATTCTAGATTCAGAATATTCTAAGTTACAGTATCTCACTGACTGATAGTCATTATAACATTTATCAATAAACCAGAAATTAACGTCTGAGTTCTGATCAACACAGTCCTATTCTAGTCATAGTAATCTCTCTATGAAACAAGCAGTTTAAATCTCCTTTATCTTTAGAATAATTTTCTGGATTTTGGAATTTTCTGCACCGTTTTGGACCTCTTTTGCTCACCGGCTTGGATTTGTCTAAATAGTGCTCGATGATGTAATTGATGACAGTAGCACTTAAATTCAGCATAAAATTCCTTAAAACTAATGATCAACCGAACCGAATGCTAGCATCATAAACTAGCGTTACTGTAGCAAGTTGCATAAAGGAGAGCGTGTTTATTATTATTATTATTATTTTTAATTTTTATTTTTTAAAATTTTTTTTACCCCGGTGTAGAGAACCTGGGGTTTGATAAAAACGATTCAAGCAATACGTGCTGAATCGCCGCCCGGCTACTCGAGGTCATCAATCGGCTTAAAAGAATTGTTGAAGCAGACTGCATTAAATCTTTGCAAGTCATGGAAAGCCTTTGCCAAAGAAAATATGTCTCTCGCTTATCGCCGGAATTATTATTATTATTATTATTAATTATTATTATTATTATTACTATTTTCATTATTATTATTATTATTATTATTATTTAATTGCCCTGGGCTGTATAGAGCCCTGGGCTAAAAAATAAGATAAAAGAAAAGACTTCATTTAATTAACAGAAGGATAACAAAGAAATATTTAAAATAATTCGTCTACGATCTGGGTGGCCGCATTCGTCAATGTGCCACGAACGCAGGCAGCATTAAGGCGCTTATTATTATTAATATTTTTATAAATTTTATTTTTTTATATTTTTATATTTTTATTTTTTTATATATTTTTTTCTTATTATTATTATTATTATTACTCTTATTATTATATTATTATCATTACTACTATTATTATACTAACCCAGTAGTTGGCCCACAGCTCTACAGGGCCCCATGTAATCCACTAGTTTACCGTGACCCCAAGCACTGCACTCACTTCTAAACGTCTCGCCCCCCACCCCACACACAGTGCTCAATCCATGACCCCCCCTCCAGCTACCTCTGCTGTAACTCAGGCTTTCTCTCGAATCCTGCAGGGGTTCCTCACAGCCAGACTGCGATTATTACAGAGTAAGAATGCAGAAAAATGTGTTAAAATGCGATGTCGGTAAGACATTCGACCGAGGATCAGTATGTGCGGGGTTCAAACCCTGGGCTCGCCCGTCACTGACATCGCTTTCGAGTAAGGAAACTGATGTTAACCTTAGCATTACCAGCTTTTTAGCTTTTAAATTTAGCTAAAACCGCTTCTAAAAGTCTTAAGACATAAATTTTTTATGAACTTTTTATTTTGTTCCTTTTTGTGTTATTAGACAATAATTACAATAATTTAAGTGAGCTCAAATGGTTTACATCACACAGAGTATACGACTTAACTGTTTCGTTAAACAACAACACCAACAAGAATAGCAACAACAGCAATTCGATCAAAGTTCTGCCCATGACAACATTGAGCACTGTGAAACCATGGTACATAGAGCACGGAAGCTGTATTAGGTTACATTACATTATATCTATAATAACAACAGCTGGGCTGTGTAGAATGACCTGGAGAAGATCTGTGCTTCTTTACTATAAAGTTGTGAATTTTATACCGCTCTCAAGATATTTCACATTTTGCAACATGCTTTAACTCTGCATATCTCGTGTTATGTCCGGGTAGCCGTGTTGTGTCCCGGTTGCAGAAGAATACACCAACCGTGGACTGCAAGTGTCGTTAAAGGCGACAAAGCACTAATATATAAACCCAACGTCAGAAAGAGCATTCAGTCGGTGAGGGCTTAGGTTCCAGAAATTGCTGTAAAATTTTCCAAAACGAACGAAAAAGTTTAGAATTCCCGACCCTGGTTAAACTGGGATTCAAGGGAAGATGATAATGACACAGAAAGAACAAGGTCTGAGAGACAGAGACACTGTCAGTATTATTACACAGTTAGACATGACAACATCAAGCGCTCCTAACCCTGCAATGGTCCCAGTAGTCTATAGAGGCACTGGAGTGGAGTAGACTGCAGATGGAATTGTGTTCCATGCCAGAGATGTCGCATATGTGTTCCTTTGAGAGACCAGAATGACGTCTAGAGCAGGCGTTCAGCTGTACTGCAGAGAGATAAGAACAAATCAATATATCATTGGTCTCTGTGTACTCAGTCGTCATCGTGTGGTGCTTTGACGCCTGTTTGTGTGGTCTGCAAGAGAAGTCCCTGACATTGTCTTATGGCGAGGAACTAGACGTTAAATTCTTATTGATTGATTGATAAGATTTTTTGGGAAAGATTAATTTTTACAATTCAGTGATTAATTTTATTAAAGTTGATCAAGGAATGATTACATTCAGTGATTAATTTTATTATTTAATGAAGTTACTTAAGTCATTGCTGAACTATAAGAAGGAATAGATTGCAAGCTGCAAAAGTAGACTAAGAGAAAGCAACTCACTGCAGTCGTACTGTGGGCATTCGGCGGGTGAAATATTCCGTCCTAGACATATGCGTGGATGCTTTACACACCTACACACATAAACACTTACACATACAAACACATGCACACACTTACACATATACATACGACCACATACACATACAAACACATACACACACACAGATTTACATCAACATTCAAAATATAAAATATTACCATCAGGCTACTTGACCAATTAAAATTAACAATTAAAATAATTACAAATTAGCAATTTAATAAATAAGTCAAACTAGTTGAAAACAAATCACAAGGTGACAATCGCCCCACGTCAAAGGCGGGCTTTTCGAAGTTTGTAAAAGTGCAAATGAAAATTTAAGAAAATGAAAATTTAAGCAGCAGAGATAAATATACATGGAGATAGAGAGGTATTGAGAGAGAGAGAAAAAAGAATTTAACGAGAGACAGAAAGAGCGATAGAGATACAGACAGAGAGAGAGAGAGAGAGAGAGAGAGAGAGAGAGAAGAGAGAGAGAGATATAGAGACAGATAGACAGAGAGAGAGAGAGAGAGAGAGAGAGAGAGAGAAGAGAGAGAGAGATATAGAGACAGATAGACAGAGAGAGAGAGAGAGAGAGAGAGAGAGGGAGAAAGAAAGAGAGAATGAGAGAGAGAAATTGAAAGAGAAATACAGAGAGTGAGAGAGAGAGGGAGATAAAGAGAGAGAAAGAAAGAAAGAGAGAGAGAGAGAGCTAGACCAAGAGACCGATAGAAAGACAAACCTTTCAGGATCAGGACAGGGCTTGTGGTAACAGGGATCAACGTCCATACAGGAACCTCTCTCCACCTCATCACTGCTGAATCTTCCACTGCACCTGATCAATCAATCAATCAATCCATTAATCAATCCGTTTATCAATCAATATAAAATTCAATCAAACTTTTCTTTTAGAAATAAACCGTATTTCACTTTTACCAATAATCAATCGATTGATATACAAGATGAGTTAGTCTTGGAGTTGAACTCCATACCTTCAGATTCTAACTCTGAAACGCAACAATTGTGCTGCAGCCTCCTGTTTTATAATTATGATCACTCTATTGTACTTGTTCAGAAATTCAATAAATAAGCCAATCAACTGTTAATTTAGTCGAATAACTTAGCCTAAAACTTTTAATTTAAAAAGAAATATAAAAACAAATTCTTATAACGAATTAACTAAAGATTTTCAGATATGTTAATGGTTATTTTTATATTTAATTTTTTACTGTAATTAATTTACTTTAAAATATCCAATTTTATGCCATTATGGATTTAGAAAAACTATTTCAGCTTTTACTTCTTTATATAGTAATCATAGTAATCAATGGATGAAAATAAAACTGTCATTTATTTTTCAGCATAATTCAATAAAGCTAAATATGAAGAAAATACTGATATCTTACTCAGCAATGCAGTAATTTGGAAACGTTTGACCGTTAGCAGCGCACACTGGTGAGAAAACATTAGGACAATTGCATGGTAGTCCTGTAATAAAATCATCAATCAGTCATTCTTACTATTACCTGCCCTATGTTAAGCAAATAACCATTATCACATAATCATTTATCAAATGATTAGTTGATAAATTTAGTTATTTTCAAATAACCATGTATCAAATAACCATGTATCAAATAACCATGTATCAAATAACCATGTATCAAATAACCATGTATCAAATAACCATGTATCAAATAACCATGTATCAAATAACCATGTATCAAATAACCATGTATCAAATAACCATGTATCAAATAAACATGTATCAAATAACCATGTATCAAATAACCATGTATCAAATAACCATGTATCAAATAACCATGTATCAAATAACCATGTATCAAATAACCATGTATCAAATAACCATGTATCAAATAACCATGTATCAAATAACCATGTATCAAATAACCATGTATCAAATAACCATGTATCAAATAACCATGTATCAAATAGTCATTCATTATAAAATAATAACTGTAAAATGATTATAACCAATATTAAATAATCATTCTCAAATTGTTATTAATACCCTTTAGATTACGCATAGAATCGGTTACTAGTAAAATCGGTTACTAATAAAATCGGTTACTAGTAAAATCGGTTACTAATAAAATCGGTTACTAGTAAAATCGGTTACTAATAAAATCGGTTACTAATAAAATCGGTTACTAATGCAATCGGTTCTAAAGATATTTTTAGCGCTTGGCAACAATTTCATAATAATATCATAAGAATTCAAGAAATTCTGAGCAAATTTAACAGAATACATTTACCGAGCAATAAAACTAAGTCTAGTCCCTAACGTTTGAAACATTACGGAGGGATTAGGAACTCCAGACCTCTGACTTATCAGACAATATTGCTACTAACTCGACCACGAGATTGATACAGGGAGAAGTTACTATTGGTAATACGAATAACATTGATAGCTATTGATAAAAACACAGACAGAAAGCGATATATATATATATATATATATATATATATATATATATCGATAGTGAAAATGTCTTAATAGCGTAGGGGTAACGTCATGAAGTTTTAAATGACATATCCTGAGATGAATTGAACCCTCGTGGGTTCGAATCCCAGCCGCGCTGATCTGAGAGTAAAATCTTGGACATTCACTTGACTGGTTATATGAAAAATGGTCTAAATTGCCTAAAGGTTTAAACATGTGGTATTAAAAATGATAGATATCAACATAGTTGATCATTTCACCACAATGCATTTTTACTCTTTTAAATCTTTGGACTATGTTCTGGATTTTGGAATTTGCACCGTTTTTGGACCTTCTTTTGTCCGTGATGGATATCAACATAGTTGATCATTTCACTATAGTGAGTGTTAACTTATTAATGACACTGATTTATATTATATATATTATTTATTATTATTTATTATTGTATTATTTTATTTATTATTATATTATTATTATTATATTATATTATTTATTATTATATTATATATATTATTTATATTATATTAGAGAAGGAATAATTAGATATTTACCCGTGTACTGTGGAGACTGTCTGGTGGCACTGCTCTGGTGAGAGGCTGGTGGTGGTGGTAGACTGGAGCAGTACCTGGTGGTACAGGAGGTTCTGGTGGAGTAACAGACGCACAAGTTACACCCGTACTCAAAGAGACTGCCATGGTCTGTAGCAATATATTTACATTTAATATTTCATTATTAACATTTAATATTTCATTAATTTAATAATAGTTTTAAATGTTAGTTTATAATTTATAATTTTAGTTGATAACTTAAGTTTTAACTAATATCAGTTGCTGTTCCCATAGCAACGTCCATAATAAAGCTTTCGGCTCGAAATGTTATGAACCCCGAAGTGGCTTCCCGTTTTCTTCGAAAGTATCTAAAAAGCTGGTAAATGTTAACGTCAGTTTTCTCACTCGAAAGCGATGTCAGTAACGTCAACAACACAACTAATCAGTTGAAGTTTCGACGGGTCTATTCTTAAATAGGTCGACCCTAGAACTTACCGTATATACGACCAGAGTTCATGAGGCACTGTTGATTGCGACCAGGGGGCGAGCACCCCAACCCCCTCATACAATTCTGCAGGTTGTTCCCGTGTCCCCCACACATACACATTTTATAGCAGCCACCCCCTGTAGACCCCCCGACCTCTGAGGCCCCTCCTGTCTCAGGAATGCGGACATAGGCCCCCTGGGGGACAAGCTGGGAAGATACCTCCCCCATTGGACAACCTGTGAGAACAGAAAGAAATTTATGAGTAAATTTGTTAAATTTTGTCAACAAGTGCTTGTAAAATGTTACACAAAAAATTAAATGAATATGAATGGATTATAAATAATAATTTTTCTATTTCTTAAATTTGAGAGATATTTGCATTTTTACAAGTCCATTTTAATATTACAATACGTTTTTAATTTGGAATTTGTCCAGCTATAAAATTACTAAATTACAAATTAACTATGAACTCGCAACACGACGTAATACTTCTGTTGCACTGATTTATTGATTGATTGATTGATCAATTGATTAAATATATCATTCAGCGGACTTTTATGAGTGATTGACTGATTGATTAATTTATTTATTGAACGATAATCAATAGTAGATTAGACTGATTGATCGTTTGAGTCTTACCAGGCCTGCAGACATGTGACTGGCAGGTGTGTAATTGGCTGGAGGAATGACGGTGGGACCGGGAACTGCACTTCCTCCTCCTCGCTTCACACACCTGGGACCCGTTACACGGGCTAGGACTGCACGGCTGCGTCACCTCGCTGTACTGCGGGAAATACGGGCTTTCCACTGCGATATTAATAGACATACGGGCTTTCCACTACGATATTAATAGACATATATACGGGCTTTCTATTACGATATTAATTGACATACATACGGGCTTTCCTTTGCGATATTAATAGACATACATGCGGGGTTTCCACTACGATATTATTAGACACATATTCGGGCTTTCCACTACTCTATTAATATACATACATACGGGCTTTCCATTGCGATATTAAGAAACATACGCCGGCTTTCCACTACGATATTATTAGACACATATTCGGGCTTTCCACTACTCTATTAATAGACATACATACGGGCTTTCCATTGCGATATTAAGAGACATACACCGACTTTCCACTGCGATATTGATAGACATTCATACCGGTTTTCTACTGCACTATTAATAGACATACATACGGCTTTCCACTGTGATATTAATAGACATACATAGAGGATTTCCACTGCGATATTAATAGACATACATACGGGCTTTCCACCACTAAATTAATAGGCATAATCTTTCTCTTAGTGAACTGCTCACTGACAGGCCCATGCCAGTGTATATAATGCCATGGTCTATAAAGCCTTCACGCTTCTCTGTCTTTCGCTTTCCTCTTCAGGTCCACATAGAGAACATAGTATAATAAACATAGTATCTACTACTATACTATTAAATAATATTAAATCTGCCATGGACAGACGCTCCTTCAAGTTTTCTGCTCCGACAATATGGAACTCTCTGCCACAAGATCTTCGATCTTGTAATTGTATTGGTTCTTTCCTTGGTAAGCTGAAAACTCTTTCCGCCATAGGTCTAAATTTTGACCCGCTTGCCTTGGATCTTGGACTTGCACTGTTTTGATCTCGCTTTCTCTTGTGGTCTCTGTGTACTCAGTCGTCATCGTGTGGTGCTTTGGCGCCTGTTTGTGTAGAGTCTGCAAGAGACGTCCCTGACATTGCCTTACGGCGAGGAACCGGACGTTAAATTCTTATTGATTGATTGATGATAATAGAAGGAACGAACGAACGAAAGAATGAACGAAAGAATGAATGAGAGAATGAATGAATGAATGAATGAATGTACGAACGAATGAATGAATGAATGAAAGAATGAATGAATGAAGGATCGATAGATGGATAGATCGATTGATTGTTCAGATGGCTGCTTGATACAGCGTACCTAGGTAGGTAGAGAGGGAGATGCAGGGTTTGTTGGGATCACGTGGTGGGGACAGCTCATCACATATACTAGAGGCTGTCACCCCTCGAGGTAGTCTACTGCTGTCCAGACATTCGCTTAGTATAGCAATGCAATCTGATCTACAATCAACCAATCAATCAGTCAAACAGTCAGTCAGTCAGTCAGTCAATCAATCAATCAATCAATTAATCAGTCATTCAATCAATCACACAATTATGCAATCAATGAATCAATGAATCAATAAATAAATTAAAAAGTCAATCACACAAACAATAAATCTGTCAATGAATGAATGAATCAATCAATTAAGCAATCAATCAAACAAACAATCAATCTCTCAATTAATCAATCCATAAATCCATCCATCAATCAATCAATAAATTGATTTATTGGTAACTTGGTAGTTTTATTGTCCTGATTTTTGCTTATTATATTAATACAATATGATCTTCTGAAAAGCGATTTTATTCAAAGTTATTAAAAAGATCAATCAATCTACTATTCAGTCTACTATTCAGTCTACTATTCAGTCTACTATTCAGTCTACTATTCAGTCTACTATTCAGTCTACTATTCAGTCTACTACTCAGTCTACTATTCAGTCTACTATTCAGTCTATTCAGTCTACTATTCAGTCTACATGTACTATTCAGTCTACTATTCAGTCGTCACATTAATCAGCATTAATCAGCAATAAAGTCACTTACTTATTGACCTGCTACGATCAATCGTAGCAGGTCAATAAGTAAGTGACTTAGCGTATACAAAGAAAATCAATCAACAATAAAGAGTGCGTTTACTGCTTTATGTTGTTGTGGACGACAGTAGCACTCTAACTATGTTGTTATTGTTGTTGCTACTGGTACCTCCGTTTTAACCATACACTTCACTTCACTAAAAAAGCATCGGTAGCGAAGATTTATAGAAGCGTAACATAACATAACAATAATTAGACTGCTACTATCGTCCATGACAATATCGAGTACTATTGAGACAAATCCAGTCCGGAGAGCAATATTAAGGTCCAAAACGGTGCATATTCGAAAATGCAGAAGACGAGTCGTAAGCAGCAGGACTTACTTGCAGATCCAGTTGTTGTGGCCCTCAGAATGACAAGGTCTGACGTGTAGGGCACAGGCAATGGTCTTCCATTTGTTGGGCTGACACACTAACACATCTGAGAGAGGTTCAACGATAAAATAACAATTTAGAAAATAAAAAATATAACTATAAAACTTGGTGCATATCAATTAATCAATCATTAAGAATTAAACGTCCGGTTCTTTGCCATAAGGTAATGTCAGGGACGCCTCTTGCAGATTCTACACAAGCAGGCGTCAAAGCAGCACACAATGACGACATTGTAGACAGAGACTAATTATATTACAGAAACTAACTAGACAAATAATATATTAGGAATGCCTTGTAACGCAGGGGTAGAATGCTCGCCTTTTGAACGAGAGGTCAGGTGTGTAAGACTGCGATACCACTAGGGGTTTTTCTTTCAGAGGAGAGCACAAAAACCCAGTCGTGTACATTTGGGGTGCTAGGACGAAGAATAGCCGACCTAGGGTTACAGTTTCAGTCTAGAATCTACATATCGACCCATAAAATTGTAAAAAACGGCATTTCAAAAGGAAGTTAATCAAGTAGGGAATTGACATAGACTAACCTTTATGTCTAATTCTAAATAGGGAATTGACGCAGACTAACCTTTAACTGGAATGTCAAAACCAATTAGGTTTGGGAGGGAAATGACCCCCTGTTTCCAAATCTGCAGAGCGGTCTTAGCCCTCTCGTCAGCCTCCCTGGTGCAGCTACGAAACAGCGTGGTGGGGCGGTTGTTGAAATTTGTACAAAAATTTAACCCAGAGCAACCGAAAACACACTGGTCTTCCACTGTACCAACAAATAGATTTGCTGATCAATCAATCAATTAATCAATCAATCTTCCCTCATACCACGCTCAGATGAGGAATCAAATGCTAAGAGTTCATTTTATTGTATTGCATGCTCTCGTTATGCAACTAATTAATAAACAAAGCTAAATTTAATATAATTAATAGTACTAATTGACTTATGTAATACTAATTAGGTAGGCCTAAATTTTTTTATATAGTTATAAAGAGGATTTGGAGATAAATTAACAAGCTCTTGTGGCTTCTTTTGCATGTGATACAGCAATATGAGCGTGATTTGTTAACACATTTCACAACAAGGTGTATTCTAATCTTTGTAATTATCAAGCTTTTAGCAGCAGCTTTATTAACAACTGAAACTTCTTCATTAACAATACGGCTGACCGAAGGTGACAGCGAGCTTTCAAAAGAAGATTTAGACAACATTCAGTCTTATTGAAAACAGGTCTTTTGTGTAAATTTCAATCAAACAACTGAGAGAATATATTTAATTATTAATATAAACAATTGTTCTTATTAATTCTACTAACAATTGTTCTAAATAGAATGTCATGTAAGGGTAACGTCATGAAGTTTTAAATGATAGATCCTGAGGGGAATTGAAACCTAGTGGGTTCGAATCCCAGCCGTTCTGATCTGAGAGTAAAATCTCGGACATTCACGGGACTAGTTATATTGAAAATGGTCTAAATTGCTATTTAACGGTTTAAACATGTGATATTACAAGTGATAGGTATAAAAATAGTTACTTATTTCACTATAAGGCGTGTTTACACTTTTAAATCTCTAGACTATTTATTGTGGAATTTGCACCGCTTTTGGACCAAATTTTGCTCGTCGTCTTGGATTTGTCTCAATAGTGCTCGATGTTGTAATGGACGACAGTAGCACTCTAATTGTGTTTGTTGTTGCTGTTGCTGTAAGGTAAAATAGGAGCAAACCGTCTTCCAGACACAGAGCAAGTTTATACTCGACTGTGTTGAACGACAGACACTCTGTATGAAACTCCCCAACGTTCTCTGTCCATTCTTTACTGTAAGTCTGCGCGTTGACAGTATAAATAAATAATATTAATCATAATAATGACGAAAAAATATAGATATATAAATATATAGCCTGTGAGAAGAGGCCTATGAGAGGAGGCCTGTGGGAAGAGGCCTATAGAAGAAGCCTATGAGAAGAGGCCTACAGAAGAGGCCTATGAGAGGAGGCCTGTGAGAAGAGGCCTATGAGAAGAGGCCCAAGAGAAGAGGCCCATAAGAAGAGCCTATGAGACGAGGTCTGTGAGAAGAATAGAAGAGGCATGAGAAGAGGCCTATGAGAAGAGGTTGGCTCTGGTAGAAAAGCTTAAACGTTGATCAACCACGGCGATGATCGGGATCGCCGTCTTGAAGAGAAGCCCTTCGGACTTCTGACCTTGACAATAAACCAACTTCAATAAATAATTTAATTTGCGCGCACCTTCTTGCACAGTTCTTTGCACTTGTCAGTGGCCGCCTTGTCGCAACACTGCAGTTTAGCCGAGTCTATTCCTGTCACTTCTATGCCCCCACCACCAGGGTTACCTCCACCCACTCCCCACCCGCTGCTTCCACCCTCCTGTCTACCAGGCCGGGGGGGGTTGTTTGTAGAGGTGCGCAGAAAACATTGCCAGAGTGGTAACTAAACAAACATTGCCAGAGTGGTAACTGTTAGAAAACATTGTCAGAAATTCATTGAATAATTGCTGAAAAGATTGAAAAACTGATTTCTTCCTTGATAGATTGATTCATTTGTTGATTTAGTGTTTGATTGATTGGTTGATTGGTTGATTGACTGGTTGATTGATTGTTTGACTGGTTGATTGGTTGCTTGATTAATTGATTGATTGACTGGTTGATTGGTTTATAGATTGATTGACTGGTTGACTGATTAATTGATGGATTAATTGATTGATTGATAGGTTGATTGATTTATTGATTGATTGATACACACAGCAACATTAGGGGATCCACAGTGATCGGACACGGCATCGATGATGGCGGAGTCAGAAGCTAGTAGCGTCAGAGCTTCCTGGCACTTGGTCCTGCAGTCCATCGAATCCGACTGATTACAGCATCGAATACCTGCAGCGAAATACCATTTACTACAGTACAGTACAATACAGTACAGTGCCAATACAATATGATACAATACAATGCAATCCGGTACGGTATGAAATAATAAAATATAGTACAATACAGTACAGTACACAAATACCATATGACACAATACAATACAATTCGGTACGGTATGAAACAATACAATATAGTAAAATACAGTACAGCAAACAAATACCATATGACACAATACAATACAATCCTGTACGATACGAAACAATACAATATAGTACAATACAGTGCAATATGGTAAAGTTAAATAAAATATAATATAAAATAGCACGATAAAATACAGTATAGTACAGTGTAGGTTTAAATAGTGCACTTGATTCAGATATATAGGTAGATTACTTGGTACTTTGATCCATTCGAACACTTGGTTCTGACAGTCTTGGTTCTACTGTGTTTATTACTTAGTGCTGTACTCTACTCAGTTCACTGGTTCTGCTAGTTTACTTACTGTGCTGATTACTGGACGCGGTACTGGCTGCAGGGATGCAGGAGAGTACAGCTTTCTCGCAGTACTGTTCCGCCATTTCCAGTTCCGCTGATGACGGAGTGGAGTCCTGATAGAAGATCCTCTTACACACAGCCGAGCACTGCGAGTTAGTGGAGCGACAACAGCGCTGTCCCTCTGTGACCACATCAATCAATCAATCAATCAATCAATCAATCAATCAATCAATCAATCAATCTATCTATCAATCAATCGATCAATCCTCTTACACACAGCCGAGCACTGGGAGTTAGTGGAGCGACAACAGCGCTGTCCCTCTGTGACCACATCTATCAATCAATCAATAAATCAATCAATCAATAAATCAATCAAGCAATTAATCAATCAATCCTCTTACACACAGCCGAGCACTGGGAGTTAGTGGAGCGACAACAGCGCTGTCCCTCTGTGACCACATCAATCAATCAATCAATCAGTTAATCAATTAATCAATCAATTAATCAGTTACCAATCAATCAATTAATCAATCATCGATCAATCATCGATTGATGAAGCTATAGAACATATGTAATATTACAGATTGGTTTATAAAATGCTATAGAATATATGTAATGTTATAGATTGATTTTTATAATGCTATAGAACATACGTAATGTTATAGATTGGTTTATAAAATGCTATAGTAATGTTATGGTTATGGCATAATACATAAAGTCATACGTATTGTTATAGTTTGATTGATTGATTGATTGTGTGATTGATTGATTTATTGATTGATTGATTGATCTAGACTTACCTTCCTGTCTATCAATACAGCGCATCACAGCCACTTCATCGCTCATTCGACAGGAATCTCGGAGGTCCTCCCTAGATTTAGCCTAAGAACAAGAATAAGACATCAAATTGGCTTCCTATCCTTTCATTCTGGATATCAGAGCACACGAAGAAAATTAATTAGGTTACTATTTAAATTGCTATTATATAGTTTAGTTTTTTAAGTCATATCGTGAGTTGTGAATTAGAAAAGGCTGTGCACATTAGACTTATAAATGCTACAGCAAAATCGAAAGCAGTCTGATAAATACTTAGTAATTTAAGTAATTTAAAGTAGATCAAGTAGTATATCAAAATAAAACTCACTTATTACTCATTATCTCATAAAATATAAAAATATAGCTCACATAGTGTACGGCTAAGTGATTTGAACCTGTTATTAATTGAGCATTTACATTGTGCTTTTATCTGGTAAAGACTGGAGTAACCTTTTGACAGTGGTTTCTGCATTGGGAGGAGAGAGCGAATTCACAGCATCTTCTGCCCACCCAGTGATCCCCTGTAGAACAAAGAAAGTGGTGTTAACTTAATAGTCTTACTAATTATTCTTACTAATAATAATGGTGTTAAATTAGTGATTAGTACTATAGAGCCTAGCCAATTTTACGCGCCCTAAAGAAGCAGAAAGAGATGTCAGTGCTGTCGTTAATAACTTATTTACCTTAGAAAATAAAACAATAATAATAATGCCATCAATAATATGCAAGTTTTTAAAATGTTCTAGTTTAATATAATAATATATCATAATATTATTGTGTACGAAATTTTCAAATTGGAAGACTACAGTACAATGCCTCTTCGGGCGTTCGATCAAAAGCTACACCGACTCCATCGAAACCAAAACAAATGCTGATATCGTTCAAATGTTGATTTTCTTTTTCCGCTCCTACTGTTTGGAACTCTCTGCCTCTCACCTTCGCTCATGTTCTACTACTTCTACTCTCCGTTGTAGGTTGAAACCAAATTTCTTCCCACCATATATTTCTTTCATCTTGCCTAACTGTATTTTGATCATCGGACCGGCACCGTTCAGGATCTTTTTATTTCTCTTCAGCACATTTTCTTCAGATCGTTTGGGATGAATCGATTTGTGATAACATGTGATGGGGGGACGTCCCTGACATCACCCTTGTATAAGGAAACGGACGTTAAACCTTTATTATTATTATTATTATTATTATTATTATTATTATTTGCTTTATTATTATTATTATTATTATTATTATATTTTTTTAAATTATTATTTTTATTTTTTATTAAATGCCCTGGGCTGTAAAGGGCCCTGGGCTAAAAAATAAGATAAAAGAGACTTTATTTAATTAAAAGTTTTAAAAAAAGCGATTAAAATAATTCCTCTGCACTCTGGGAAGCCGCTTTAGCCAAAGTGCCACTGAAGCAAACTGCATTGAATCGCTGGAGAGCAATAGACAGTTATTATTATTATTATTATTATTATTATTATTATTATTATTATCGGCAATTAGATGGTTCATTAGTTACACAACTCTTCTTTAATTGTAAAAATCTTATCTGGATCTACTCATAAAAATTCAGTTCTATTTTAGGAACTAGTTTTAATGAGTCTATACGGACAATACGTTTAGATGGATTGTGAAAAGGCTGAAGGGTCCTAGTGGACCACCCCTATGAGACAGTTAAGTGGAAGAGACACTTGAGGACAGGAAGATTAGAGTAAACAAAGCCGCCTTAGACTGGAACAGCTGGAATAGCTGGGTGGTAAACACCACAGAATGGAATTTCTAAAGTAGTTAAACTTTAAAACAAGAAATTATAACAAATTTTTTTTAAATTAACAAAAAATTAAATTAATTAAAATAATTGAAATTATACACATTAAATTCATTCAACAATTTTAGGGGCTACATGGTGTTTAGGTAGACGTCTAGGATTACTTGATAATACATTTGTAATATATTTCATAAAACTCAAATATAAACTATTCGAGTTTTATCAAATGTATTATTAAAACCGTCCTACCTGATCCCTGTACATCAAAAGTGAATAACAACCAGCACACTATAGGTCTATACAGGGTTGTGATGAGAAATAGAAAAGAATTTAGCAGACAGTTCAGCTGAAAGAGTTAAATTTTTGTGTGACACTAAAGAGAATCCAGCATGGAGACCGGCTTTAGAGCACTTGGTTTAGCTGCGCGTCATTCAACGTCGGGTTCGGTCAGTACTTGGATGTGTGACTACCTTGATAGGCCGAGCGTCGACAGCTTCGAATGAAAAATCTCCAGAGTGTTGAAAGGTTATACTTAAATCCGCGCTCGTTTTCAATCGATGCGCTATCAAAAGGCAACAATTTCTGATACCTATGAAGAGGAAGAAGGAAATAATTTTAACTACAAAAACGGAAACCAAGCAAGTAAGCTCAGTATGCAACTAAGAATGTCAATTGATATAATATGTGTGACTATTCGAACAAAAAAATATTATTTAATTGCTAAACTTTTACATTTGTATTTAGTCAGAAAAGAGATTGTATCTGGGGCCCTTAATAAAACTCTTAAAATGAAATGAGCTTCATATTTGTCATGGATTTTTAGTTAAGATAAGTACCTACGAGTAAGGCTTAACATATCATTATTCATTAACTTCTCTAACCAAGTCCTAGGGCACCTTATCAGGTCACATGAAAATAAAAAGTTACATGTACACTTGAAGAAATTTACACGTTTACTGAGCTAATCTTCGCAGGATGAGATACACTAATAATTAACCGATTAACTTTTAACTACGATTTGATATACGGTGATTGATACTAAATCTGAATCTGTATTGAAATCATATCCTGAAGGCGCAGATATTGTAAAGTTTTTCTGATTCTGCAGTTTCAATTTCTATTAAAAGTGATTTGTCAAGAAAATAAAGGTGTTGTTTCAGATAAGAATGAGAATTTTCGGATAGGTTTTAGTCGACAAATTCATACCCCACGGCTGGTGTATCATAGAAACTTGATTCCATTATCACATCTACGCATCAATTATCTGCAATTCTTCTGCTTATCCAGAAAACTCACAAATATTTCCCAAGGCTTAAATTCACAGTCTCACTCGTTGTCTCACACCAATGTAGGAAGTTGTCCGCTAATTCAAATTTACATTATGAACCTTCTATATAGCCACTACCTTCCGCAGTGTTAGGATGTAACCCAAAAAAGATTTTGGAATAAGATTTTGTTTAAATAGGATTACAATTTTCTAATACGATATGTTGACATCGTCTACTCAACACTCAACATGTTTCAACCGGAAGTATCGGTGGTACAATGGTATAAGTGCTAGACTTTAGATCGTGTGGTTTGGGGTTCGATTATGGCTCGAGAGGTCCAAAATATTCGGATCGTTCCCCTAGCTCTCAATTCACACTTTAACCACTGGTCACATTGTAAGCATGATGATAATTTCGATCACGAAAATCTACGTGAAATACGCAGCAGGTTTATACGTACTAGTTTATTCAAACTTAATTCTATTATTGCTCATTTCATGTTAAGAAAGTAATTTTAATGCTTACTTTGTGTACTTTTAAAACACATGTATTGCAATATGGTCGCATTCACTGTAGGTTCAATGAAAAAATTTCGGTCCTGTTACAAAACTATTTTTCACATCTATTTTTGTGTTTACTTGCGCTATTATATTTGTAATTTATTTTTATCTCGCTACCCGACTAGTGAAATAAAACTCTAAGTTATAACAAATGTTATCGAGCTTGTTTTTGGTTAAAGAAGATTTAGTTATGGAAACATGACTACCATGTTTCGATATCAAGCTTCTTAATTCTAGAAAAAGATTTAATTCCTGTAAAATTTTGAGTGCTGATTTGCTACTAATGTGTTTTTCTGGGTATGGCGTCGCTGGTATATTTACTGAGATGTGATCATAACGGTATTATATCGAAAAGACCGCTACTAAAACAATTTATAACAATTAAGTAATCACTCTGATTAATCAATTAATTATCATTAAGCGGCAAGCCTAATTAAGAAAATACCGCGATATTATATTAGAAGAGAGAGAGAGAGAGAGAGAGAGAGACAAAAGTAGAAATAACAAATTTGTTTAAGAAGTGAAACTGAAAGCCATCAAAGCAGAGATAATAATAATAATAACAGCAATTAGAGTGCTACAGTCATCAATGACAACGTTGAGCACTAATGAGACAAAATCAAGCCGGCGAGCAAAAAGAATGTCCAAAAACGGTGCAAATTCCAAAATCCAGAATATCAGTCCAGAGATTATATTCATTTAGATTCAGTAGATAAAAATAGGCATAGATAGATTAGATAGATAGACAGATAGTGATCGAGAGAGAGAGACAGCGAGAGAGGGGGAGAGAGAGAGAGAGAGAGAGAGAGAGAGGGAGGGAGAGATAGGTAGAGATAATTAGAGTTACGCAGGACAAATGATAAGAGAGAGGAAGGTGGTAAGCAGGCTCGGTCTAGAAGACTGAAGCTACCGCCTCTATAAAGATAAGAGGTAGGCTAGATCCGCAACACTAAAACAATATCCGAGCCAATTATTGCCTCTTGAGTTTTTATTGCTGCGGCAGGCAACTGATATATCGTTTTAGGACCCTACAAGTGCCACTAAATCCATTCGTGGGTTTTATTAGAGCGCTGCGTCAGCCTGTGGCCACTTCTAAAGGGGTTCAAGTGGGTTATATATACTCTCGAAATGGCTCTTCAGTAGTTTATGGGTTCTCTTTTTAAGCGACGTTCCAGCTAAACCATTTGCAAGAAGGAGAGAGAGAGAACTCTAGGCTCACGGCCTGATTATGAGAATGTTTAAAACTATTTACACTAAATATATCAATTAATTAATTATAAAAACATTATATGGAACAGACTAATTATGTTTCGAATAACTGCTGAAGTTAGGGTCGATTTTGAATGGTTGATAATTGATTGGTTGATAGCCGATTGATTGATAATTATAATTGAACGGTTTGCTTTACTAATTAACAATCAATTAATAATTATAAACAAATAAATTAGGGCACATTGGCGAGTGCGGCCTCCCAGAGCGTAGAGGAACCATTTTAAATATTTTTCATCTTTCTTTTAATTAAATAAAGTCTTTTTTATCTTATATTTTAGCCCAGGGCCTTATACAGCCCAGGGCATTTAATTTTAAAAAAAAATTAGGAAATTATTAATCTGATTCGTTAGTTTTAATTTGGGTACATCAAGATTAATAGGAATCTACGGTAAGCAGAAAGAACGTTTCTGATAACCAAAACCAATGAGACTAGACCTCTACCAATCAAAATATATTGATAACTCTAATTTAGATCACATTAACTCTTTAAAATACAATAAAATTAATTATTAATTAAGTAAAATCATTGAATCAAATAAATTAATCTGCAATTTTGTTTGCTATTCGAGCCAACAATTAGTCAGCCACTAACCCTCAGTACGTTCAACGCTTAAACAGAAAATAACATACGCTAATTGTTATATTGAATTGTTTCGTTTACAACTTAGATTATTTGCTGAACGATTAATTTTAGTTGTTAAGCGGCCATTTAACATTTTCTACTATAATATTTATACATGCCTTCATAATTATCAAGCTAAACGTCTTTGCCTCGAAATGATTGATCAAGAACGTGCCTACGTTAAAGCTGGTAAAGCTAACGTTAACGTCAGTTTCCTCACTCGAAAGCGATATCAGCCAGGATTTGAACTCACACAATACTGATCCGCGGTGGAATATCGTACCGACATCGCCACTGGGCTCCAGCCAGTTAAGCATGGAAAGAGGCTGCAAGAAGGAATATGCACCTTGAACATGCCACTTAATAGAATACTACAAAGAGAGAGAGAGAGAGAGAGAGAGAGAGAGAGAGAGAGAGAGAGAGAGACAAAGAGATAGAGAAATACAGAGAGAGAGAGACAGAGAGATAGAGAGAGAGAATGAAAGAGAGACAGAGAGAAAGAGAGAGAGAGAGAGAGAGAGAGAGAGAGGGAGAGAGAGACAAAATCACGCCAACACACGTCAGTCAATACACGTTAAAATACTTCAGCCCCCCCCTTAATTTTTTTATCTGCTCTTGACCTGTTTTACGCCAATACACGTCAGTCAATGCACGTTAAAATACTTCAGCCCCCCCTCATTTTTTTATCTGGCTTCATAACTGCATTGCTAAGTATGCACCGCTCTACGCTATATACTTACACATCAATTAACTGGCACTCGAAACTTAATCAATCGATCACAAAGCTTAAATAAACTTTATAGGCATTAATCTGGTCACGTTTAACACGCTGGTTGTTCAAGGGCTGGCTGGCTGTATTATCTGTAGCTGAAAGACTATTAGATATTTTTATAAACACGTAGATAGTACGGAATTAGATAATTTCTAGTAATAAAATACAATAATGAATTCTCTAATAATAAAATTCCTTGTTTGTTTATCTGTCTGCCTAAACGTTCTATTGTTTGTATTATCTGTGCTGAGTTGAACGAATAAACGATTTGAAACAGAAAAAATACAATCAAATATTCTCTAGATGTAAAATACAGTAAGACACTCTCTATGATTTCTGTGTTTAGATCAACTGATCGCTCACATTCCAGCTTTCATAGGTCTAGTTGCTACACCGGTTGTGGTCTTCTACCACTAGGCTACTTGACTTTCATTGTCCATTTAAAGCTACGGTTGTATTTTTCAAAGAGCGGCACACTTATTGATGAATATATATATATATATATATATATATATATATATATATATATATATATATATATATATATATATCTTTATTTCGCCACTAGAGCAAACAACATACATTCATTGCACAGAGAAGCAAAATCAAAGAAACAAAATGCAAATACATAAGTTAATTAATGACTGATTGATAGCCATTAATATTAGCTTAGACAACAATTCTCTGAATAGCGAGGATAAATAATTAACTCTTGTTTTTTCTGTCTTGAGCCTGCTATTCGGTATTCGACAGGCATTGATTGATACACTAGCTCTGAGTCCATGCATTGAGTAACTCACTCTACAGTTGATAATCTATTGTTTATCAACAGAATTTAAACTGATAAAACTGACTGACGGGATATTTAAAGACTCATAGAGGTCCAAGCTGTTTATAGGAATTCAAGAGATGCATTAGGTAAATCACACACTGCTACTCTCTCTCTCTCTCTCTCTCTCTCTCTCTCTCTCTCTCTTAGTGCACTGCCTACCAGCAGGTCCATGGCATATAAAGCCTCCACTCTTCTCTGTCTTCCGCTTTCCTCTTCATGTCCACATATAAGTGGGTCTTTAAATCATCTAACATACCTAATCTCGGCCTGCCTCTGCCTTTCTTTCCTTCCATTTTACCTTCTATGACCTATTTTATATGTCTCTGCTACTATATATTGATTCAAAGTTTAAAGTGAGTTTCGTCTCTACGTTGAGTTGAAGATCGGTTGTCGACGATTCGATTCTCAAGAATCTTCGGAAATTAATTAGATTTTTCTCAACTTTAATTAATCGATCAGCGTAAATTTTAAATAAAATCGACTCAACAATGTAACCTTTAAATTACGGCCCATAATTAATTTTAATTATTAGATTTATGTACATTTCTAGATAAAATCATTTAATGGATTCTCTCGGATTTCAATTTAAGAGCAAGCAAATCATTCATTCATTTCATGTAATTTTAAAATACTATTTCGAGTGCTTTAAACTACATTCAAGATTTGATTACTTTTCATAGAATGAAGTAGAGATAAATGAAAGAGTTAATTCATCTCATTCGAGCCGCATATAACAAATTTGGGTCGACCAAAATGGGTAACATATAAAGGAGTTCGATCAACCCAGATGGGTCCATTTAAAATCAGTTGTATCGACCCAGGCAGATAACATATAAAGAGGTTAGGTCGACCCAGATTGGTCGCATGTAAAGAGGTTAGGACGACCCAGATTGGTCGCATATAAAAGAGTCGGGTAGAACTGGACGAGTCGTATTAAAGGTTATTCAATTTACTCAACCACCAAACAGAATCTATTCTCTGAAATCAAAGAAGAATTTTAATGGAATCTGAAGATTAGCTGTCATCACAACCACTTCAAGTCTTCCATCATCAGCTCATCCACTTAAATCAATACTAAATAATCAATTCTAGTCACTATAATTAATCAATCATAGTGATCAGTTTTAATCAATCAGTCCTAATGAATCAACCCTAACCATGCAAACTAGTTAATTACTCCTATTCAATTAATCCAGGCACATCACTCCTAATCAATCAATTAAAATTAATAAATCCTAGGAAAGCAGATTAGCACAAGACAGGCATTCTCATGCTCTCAGCCCTATATAGAGACACCCTATTAACCAAATTAATTAATTAATTGATGGTATTAACCAAATTTGTGTCTGTATCGCGGCGTGATTGATTAACAGCAACAACAACAACAAGACAGAGCTAATAACAAACCTGGAATGGTTTCGTTGATGCAACTCCAGAACCTGACCTGCAACAGTTAATAAAAATAGACAAGTTAATAGCGAGTGCGCTGTGCATACAAACGGCACGAGTTTTTAGACAGGTTTTCGAGATTTAATGCTGGTCGTAATTATAAATAATTATTACCAACAACATCAACAACAACATCTCAGCTTTTCTTCACAAGGGGTGCATTCGTATGAACGTATTTACTTATTTTTTATTTAGTATTATTAATTTTTTATATTATAATTTTGTTATATATTATTTTATATTATATATTGTGTTTTATATTATTTTAGATTTCTTTTATTTATTTATATTTTTGACAAGGATTTAAAATGCGAGCACGTTGTACAATTCAAGAGCTTTGGCGCCAGTGTGCCTCAATATCATGAATATTAAAGACCTAGTGAAGAGGCGAAAACTAGATAAACATTCTAAATGTAACGTTTTTCGTGCCTTTAAAGGTTCTTCTGGATAAATTACGATGAAATTTATGCAGTAATTAGTGCACTGCCGTACGCTTATTTCCTAGATTTGTAATGTTAGAAATTTAAAGATAAATTAGAATTAATATAAAAATTGAATAAGGAAAAAATAATAAGTAATGAAATAAAAATAAAAATAAGAAAAATGAAAGTGACTGTTTAAGGAGACAAGCACCTGTATATGATTGGAAGAGCTGTGAATAAATAGACTCTCAATTGCATAAGCTATACTATACATGTATAAGCTCTTCTATAGTCTCACACAGTAGGTGTTTCGATCTTTAGAGAGAACACCATCGATCAACCATATGCATAGAGCTAATAGCTAAACGTTTTATTTTTCTTTCTACTATCTAACACTGATTCATAAGTCTACAAAAATGATTATTAAATTATTAGATTATTATTTGATATTATATGACTATTAATATATATTTGGGTCATGGTTTCCTATGCTTCTCACCAATATCTGAGTTAGACAGCTGTAGTGAACAGTTTCAGTTTAACTGTTCTAAACCCATCTACGGAATACTTATTGGGTTAAAGTTCTAAACCCAACTATGGTAAATGAATCGAGATAGGAAAACAAAGAAAGCGGACGCGGAGTGCTTCAGAGGAGAAACAACTGGAAAAGGGAGACCAGTTATCGTGGGAAAGCTGTAATGCTAATGCAGATTGCGCATTCTCTCCACACATGGTCATCCATATAATATCCTCTAGATTCCATTCCACTTGAGAATGCACTTTACTTTATTTCAAAGAGCTCTGAAAAGGCGACTAACACGAATGATGAAGAAGTACTCTGTGTTGTAGAAATTTGCCGCTCTTTACAACAAGGTCATTTCTAGATGTTAGAGATTATAAGAATAATCATAATAAGGGTTTAACGTCCGTTTCCTCATCCAGGAATAATGTCAGGGACGTCCCCAACAGCACACATCACTACAGATCAATTCACCCAGACGAATCTGCAGAAGAAATGTGCAGAGGAAAAGCAGCTCTGTACTTTTTCAGTGATCTATTTAAAAAATAATAATGTTCAGTTTTATTTATGTTTATTTAATTACGTTCAGTGATTCTAAATAAACTTTTGAAGTATATGGTCTCCATTCAATGATCAATCAAGCCATTGAGCCAGTTGTTTTAAATCGTAGAAATTTGGAATCTTTCGCCGTTTGTCCAGTATTTCATTCACAACAGAAGTATCTGCCCATTTGAGTAGATGCGAGGAGACATTTAAGTAAAGATAACCAATTCAACATTCGATAGGTTAAGGCTGATTCACAAACAATAAAATTGTTTAGCGAAAACGTCAGTACCATATGGGCTGCTTCATGCAATGACGAAAGACTAAGTCGAATATGTTAAGCTTTAAACTAAATTGAGTCTAAGGGTTATTTTTAATACAAGGCCACGTCATTAATTATAAACTAAATTCAGGTATAATTTTTATCTGTTAGTTAAGTTTTAGACAGGACTATTTACAAAAAGTGAACATTAAAGTTGATATATAAATAATTACATTAAATATCTAGCTGATATCTTTACAAGCAAGTTTAGAAAATAAATTAATTTCTCTAAATAATTTCGATGCTGCTTGGAGATGGTAGATAAGGGCTGTAGAAACTGGAAAGCAATATGGCCGGAGCGGAAGGGGCTATGGGTAGTGCGGGAGAGGTCGTAGGTTCGATACTGGTACACGTCGGATTATTTATTTAGTGAGTAGAAAGCGATTTGCTCTGTAAACAGTCGCAGCCACCCGGCCAATGTTTTCTTATCCGTATCAGTCCTTCTCGTGTAACTACAGAAATAGTAGCATAAACTAGTAGCATAAACAAGTAGCATAAACCAGTGGCATAAACCAGTAGCATAAACCAGTAGATAAACCAGTAGCATAAACCAGTAGATAAACCAGTAGCATAAACCAGTAGCATAAACCAGTAGCATAAACCAGTAGCATAAACTAGTAGCATAAACCAGTAGTACAAACCAGTAGCATAAACCAGTAGCATAAACCAGTAACATAAACCAGTAGATAAACCAGTAGCATAAACCAGTAGCATATCGGTCCTACTACTGTATACAGCTACATAAATCATCATTTACATCATCATCTGCATCATCACTTGCATCACTGCATCATCAACTGCATCGCTATATCATACTTAATTGCATCACTGCATCATCAATTACATCACTATATCATTACTTCCTTCACTGCATCATGCTCATGCATCACAGCATCATGCCCCTGCATCACTACATCACGCCCCTGCATCACTGCATCACGACCCTGCATCACTGTATCGTGCCCCTGCATCACTGCATCACGACCCTGCATCACTGTATCGTGCCCCTGCATCATTTCATCAAGCCCCTGCTTCATTGCATCATGCCCCTGCATCATTGCATCATGCCCCTGCATCACTGCCTGCATTATTACTTGTATCACTGCATCATGCTCATGCATCACAGCATCATGCCCCTGCATCACTGCATCACCCCCTGCATCACTGCATCATCTCGCTGCATCACTGCATCATCTCGCTGCATCACTGCATCATTTCCCTGTATCACTGCATCATCTCCCTGCATCACTACATCATTCCCCTGCATCAATGCATCATCGCCTGCCGCTGTAGGCTTAAATGATGCGCGCAGATTATCTAGGCATGTAATCTAGAAGATGCTTGCACGCGAAACCCGACAACCCGGAGCGATGATTTGATATGATTTTGTTAACTGTCGATAAAGAGAAATCGACGTGCTGAGCTTGGACTATAGGCCATGTTAACTCTTCCGTCAAACTCTGACGCTTTACTATTATTATAGACCTCATCATTTCTCGAAATCTCCATCTTATCGATTTCACGATATCCTCCTTCAATTTCAGGTTTTTTAAGTTATTTGTTATCAAAATCACTATCAGTAAGGCGACAATTTTTATAATCATTTTTATAATACAGAAATTTTCCAGGGGAGGCAATTGAAAGAATGAAAGATTGCATCAGACGGTCAATGATCTTCCTATACAGCCTACAATGCGCACCCACGTAACCCTACCGCCTATCTAAACGTACAAAACCGTTTTCTGTTGTTAGAAAACTAAATCGCAGTAGATTTAATCATTTATAATCACCGGACTGGCTTCGTTTAGGACCTTATTTCTCCTCAGCATATTTCTTTTGCAGATTGGTCTGGGTGAATTGATCTGTAGTGGATGTGTGCTGTTGGGGACGTCCCTGACATCATCCATAGATGAGGAATGGGACGTTAAACGTTTATTATTATTAATATTATTATTTTATTTTATTTTAATTTTTTTAACCCGGTGTAAAGAACCTGGGATTTGATAAAAATACAAGCAATACGTGCTGAATCGCCGCCCGGCTACTCGAGGTCATCAATCGGCTTAAAAGAATTGTTGAAGCAGACTGCATGAAATCTTTGCAAAGTCATGGAAAGCCTTTGCCAAAGAAAAGATGTCTCTCGCTTATCGCCGGTTTGCTCTGCAATAGTCTGCCTATGCTATTAATAAAGTCAACTCCTTCGGGATTCATCGGGATTCATATTATTATTATTATTATTATTATTATTAAAAATTACATTCATACCAGAGACTGGCAGAGATATAAAACTTTTTCCCTGAAGAGAATCTCTCTGGAGATGACGTATTGAAAGAATTTGTCATTAAATATCTGACCGTGAAACTGTGGAAAATATCAGACGAAGACGACATGGAATATGAAAGAGCCGACTAAAATGGATCAATAAGAAAGAAGCCGCAAATAGCATCAGAAATAATACTTTCTTAGATAAGAAGGAAACGTTAGGTAATTAAAAGGGAATACCTTGGTAATTAGATCTATTGAATGATCGATGGAGTCCTCGTATGTGAGCGAGACAACAGTAGCAAGAAACAGTACGGTGTAATTGAGATTCAGCGAAAAATAAACTAAATCATTAGGCCTACCGTTTGACAAAATATCAAAACAAAAAGATAAAGAAAGAGAGACGGAGAGAGAAAGAGAGAGAGAGAGAGACAGAGAGAGACAGAGAGAGAGAGAGAGAGAGACAGAGAAAGAGAGAGAGAGAGAGAGAGAGAGAGAGAGAGAGAACTAAACAGGCGTATTAAGAGAAAGTTTGAGAACGCTAGAGACAGAAAGAGAGAGAGAGAGAGATAGAGAGAGAGTGAGAGAGAGAGAGAGAGGAGAGAAAGTAATTTGAGTGCATTTTCAGTGTAACAGTTTCAGTGCATTTTCTTCGCATTCTTGCAGCTGATTGGACGGCATCTTTGTTTCCGGGTGTTGTTACTTACACGAATGTAGATGATCGCCTCGCGCTAATGAAAACAAAGGAAAACAACCTCCCGGGGCTGTTTTGATTGAAAACTTTCAACTCTACGATGAACGGCAACTATTGTGATGTCATGCTGATTATAATATCACGCTGTAAAGACTTGAGACGGTTGAGGAATATCCAACACTTTTCCTGGTATCAGAATAATGCTAAATATTGTCACGGACGACAGTAGCACTCTAATTCTGTTGTTGTGCTTGCCGATAGCTGATTGCTGGCACAAAATCTAACCTAAGCTTTGTCGGCAGCCCCTATTTACAATCGCAATTTTCGGATTCACATAAGGCACTATTTCACTCGCGATTACCTCTAAAATTTTATGCTAATTGGAGCTCTGAGTAGAGTTGCAGTCTAAATAAATGGCAATGCTATTTTTGTTGTTGTTGTTATAGTTGTTGTTGTGATGTTGTGTTGTTGTTGTTGAGCTTCCATGTACAAAGGATATTTACGTTACTGACGGGTTTTATGTCATTTGCCTCTCCCATCACTCGGAGAAAAGATTTTGAATTTAAACATTAAATCACCAGTCCAAACTTATTAGAAGTTTAAAGGCCATGAATACTCTATGTCTTTATTCGCCAGTAGAATATAATATTATATTCTCTCAGCGTTAAAGATATTCTATTGAGTCTAATTTGGAAAGTGTTTAAGTCTGTCACTTTATAAAAGCGGATGCTATCGTCAGCATCCTCTCTCAAAAACGATATCAGTGAGGGGTGAGTCCAAGATTTGAACACTGTACAAACTGATGCGCAGTCGGATATCGTACCGGCATCGCCACTGGCTTAACTAAATATTTTGTCAATTCTCAAAAAATCATTCAAGGTATTTAAAGGCGAATAGCATATGCTTGCTAGCCCACCCTTAGCCTACAGCACTTTATATATCCTTGTTGCCACCGCTTCCCTTCCCTAGAAAACGATACAACTGTTGCTGCTTTCTCTCCACATGAGCAACATTAGAGCAACATTACAGCAACACACGACCAGACAGAGTGGAGAGGATTCTTGTGTTTGTAGAGGATTAGGAGGCATTCAATGCTAATCCCAGATGAAAGGTTTCTCCATCAAATCAAAGCTCTCAATAAATTATATTGATTCGTTGAGTTTAGTTTCGTACTGTATAGTATTTGCATTAAAGACTTGCTCTGGGGTTAGTTTCGTATTGCAGAGTATTTGCATTAAAGACTTGCTCTGAGTTTAGTTTCGTACTGCAAAGTATTTGTATTAAAGACTTAGTTTGAGTTTATTTTCGTATTTTAGTACAAACCAAATAGCACCAGCTGTTGAATTGCTTCGAAAAACTTGAATATGTGAAGGAGAGATCGTATATATACTCCGAAGTTGGTTTTGTCCATTTGAGTCAAATGTTACTTTGTTATGTAACTGACATCTCCCTATAGGGCAGAAACAGACGTTAAATAATTGTTGACGATAATAGGAATGTGACTGCCAGAAATTTTACTACCTGACAGGATGGACTGAGGATCGAACTCCAGAGAAATAGTTATCTCAGGGTATGCCAGTTAAGTATTCCCTGAATTACCTTACGCTCTACATACATAGCTATTTGTACAATCGATTTATATTATTATCAGACTGAGAAGATAGCATATAGGTAACACGTACAGCCCCACATAAGCAATTGTTGGATTCAAATTCGGAGACCAGTCCGTCACTGACAAATTTTAGTGAAAGGAAACTGACGTTAATTTAGTTGTTTATTTTTTATTTCTTGCGTATATGTTTTCAATCTATGTCGACATAATTTTGAAATCTAGAAAATAGAACTGCAAATAACCGAACCTGATCTTGAGGGCAACTCGCAGCGAGTCTGGAGATTTGTCGAGTTGTGATGCCTGAGCTCCCGCCATTATCTGTGTACCTGAACATCTTTAATCAATCAATCAATTAATCAATCAATTAATCAATCAGTTAATCAATCAGTCAATTAATTAATCAGTCAATTAATCAATCAATCCGTAAATCAATCAGTCAATCAATCAGTCAATCAATCAGTCAATCACTAAATCAATCAATCATTCAATAAATGAATAAATTAATTAATCAAGGAAATATACAAATTATAGACCAATTATAGACCAATGTTTAAATGATGGTAAAAGCTACATGAGAGATAGAAAGAGAGATTGAGTGAGTGAGTGAGAGAGAGAAGAAGGGAGAGAGAGTGTGAGTGAGTGAGTGAGTGAGTGAGTGAGTGAACGAGTCAGTCAGAGCATGTGGGACAGTACCAGTGCTTGCAAACATTCACTAAATTACACTAATTAAGTCTGACGGCGCTAGAACGACAGGCTAATAGAGTAGCACCAGTTGTGGATGAGCGAAATACATACATATATATATATATATATATATATATATACATGTATATATATATATATACATGTATATATATATATATACATGTATATATATATACATATATATATATACGCGTTGTAGTGCACTTAACGTTAATGTCAGAGTCAAAATTTCTTGTCAATATGACTTATTAACACACACACACATAAACACACACACACACACACACATAAACACACACACACACACATGTTAATTAATAATAATGACAGTATCATAATTTTTATATTGATAATACTCTTAACAATAATTATTGATGATGAAATAAGAAATGATTTACAAAACACCGACAATTAATAAACTGGTGATGAAATTTTTCATAGGAACCGCTCTGCATACGATAGGGTAGGATTATTCACTTATGAGAAAAAAAATTAGCTAAAAGTTTAAAAACTTAAGTAATTAGAATTTAGTTATTACTTCGAAGATTCAATGATATGGTATAACATAAAAAATGATCAAATGGAGTACTTTGTTTAGTGTTCGCCAATTGTGAGTCAGTTAACTACTATGATTATAGTAGCCTGGTTAATCTAATTATATTCATGACAGTGAACAAGGATGACAAAACTAACAAAAGGATTATCTAATATTCTGACAGAAAAACTCTGCAGCTGTGATGATACTGTCTTCTAAATATCGCTCTCTCCCTCCCTCCTTCTCTCTCTCTCTCTCTCTCTGACTGATTCATTCGATTATCTCACTGTAAATCATATCTACACAGAGCGCCACTATCAGACCGGCTCTTTGTCATATGAAGGGCTTTAACATTACAGGAAACTTTTTTTTAAATTATTTATTTTTATTTAGTATGGTAATAATAACAACAATTAGAGTGCTACTGTCATCAATGACAACATCGAGCACTATTGAGACAAAATCAAGCCAGCGAGAAAAAAAGGAAGGTCCAAAAACGGTGCAAATTCCAAAATCCAGAAATTCAGTCCAAAGTAAAGGGAGTTAAAGAAAAGGTTACACATGACATACTGCATGTGCTACATGGTTTCCGTTCTTAGTTGCTGTTTTGTAGTTTTCTTTACTTCCTCTTTTCAGCTTCATGGTTATTATTAATCTTTGACACTTTTTCTTCAACAGGCTGAGATGATTAATTTAACGTTTGTTTCGCTGAGTAAAATACGGATAAACTGGATATAAGGGAAGGATGAAGTCAAGTTGCTAAGGGTATTGGTGGTGACGATTTCGTTATCCTTGTTTCTAGAGTCTAAAAGCTGAAGCCGCTGTTAACGTCCGTTTCATCTCTCGAAAGCGATGTAAGTGACGGGCGAGCCCAGTATTTGAACCCCGTACATACTGACCCGAATATCCTACCGATTGATCGCCATTGGCTGGAGATGGTGGCGATCAATCACACTAAATATCGATCATTCACTTGTTGGTTAACCGAACAGAGGATTGAGTGATTTTTGTATATGTATTTGCCTCTCTCATAGTTTCCTATTTGCCGATATATTGGTTGTCAATGCTTGATTAGAAATGATTTGACACTAGCAGTGAAGCACGGATCTTAACTGCTGTGTTCGTAGAGTCCATTGGGACCTGGAGTGACCTTTGCTCCACATGGATTGACGGACAATATTCCTCCAGTCAATTAGAACGTCTCACAGCCACTGGGATATCTACTGCTAAAGTGCAAGTAAACTAATCTGAGGCGACAGAACCAGGGGAAGGGCTATTGGGCAGTGGGAGGAGGGTGGGGTTTAATACTTAAAGAAGGGGGTAGCTGCTTTAATACATTTTGATAATAACATTTTGATTACAACATTTTGATTACAACATTTTGATTACAACATTTTGATAACTATCTTTTGATGTCTGCATTTTGATGACTACATTTTGATGACTACATTTTGATGACTACATTTTGATGACTATAGTTTGATGACTACATTTTGATGACTATAGTTTGATGACTACAATTTGATGACTACATTTTGATGACTACATGTTTATGACTAAATTTTGATGACTGTAGCACTCTAATTGTTGTTACGTTACGTTATATGGTAAATAAAAAAGCAGCGTTTAAACGTCGAAATTCAGATTATACGTCAACTTTTTCGGCCTACTTGTGTCCAATAACCTCCACTTCTGAAAGTTGCTACTTCGCTCAAGCTCAGTGTAGAGCAGAATTAGTTTTGTCAGTCTTATAGAAGAGACACAAGAAAACGATGGAAAGATGCGGTAAGACAGAGAGATACACAAATATGTAGATCAAGAATGAAGAGATAATGACAAGGGAAAGAGAGAGAGACAGAGAGAGAGAACAAGAGAGAGGGAGAAAGAGAGGGAGAGAGAGAGGGAGAGAGAGGGAGGGAGACACACAAAGAGAAACAGTGAAAGAGATGACAGGTGGATAAACGGAGCAGAAATCGAGGAAGCACGTTAAGCAAACATCAGAGGACGTCTTGTTTGCTCTCCGCTATGAGAGGTAGCATTGATAGCAGTGATAGCATTGATTTCATTGATAGTATTGTAGCAATTTTAACATTGATAGCATTGATAGCATTAATAGCACTGAGAGCATGATAGCATTGAGAGCATGATAGCATTGAGAGCATGATAGCATTGAGAGCATGATAGCATTGAGAGCATGATAGCATTGAGAGCATGATAGCACTGAGAGCATGATAGCATTGAGAGCATGATAGCATTGAGAGCATGATAGCATTGAGAGCATGATAGCATTGAGAGCATGATAACATTTATAGCATGATAGAATTGTTAGAATTTATAACACTGATAGCATTGATAGCATTTTAGCATGACAGAATCGATAACACTGATAGCATTGATAGCATTGATAGCATTGATAGCATTGATATCATTGATAGCATTGATAGCATTGATAGCATTGATAGCATTAATGGCATTAATAGCATTATAGCATAATAGCATTAATATCATTTATAGAATAATATCATTGATAGCAAAACAGCATTGATTGCATGATAACATTGGTAGCATTATAGAATTTATAGCATGATAAAATTGATAGCATCTTAGCATTGATAGCATTATAGCATTGATAGCACCATAGCATTGATAAAATCATAACATTGATAGCATCATAGCATTGATAACATCATAACATTGATAGCATCATAACATTGATAACACCATAACATTGATAGCATCATAGCATTGATAGCATAGATAGCATCATAGCATTGATAGCATAGATAGCATCAATAGCAGGATAACATTTTATAATTCATCTTCGTCGACAGCCAAGAAGAGCACAAAATTACGCCTCAATGACTGACTAGCGGATAAAGCTGTAACTAGTTAAGACGTTTATTAGTAGAGGCGCATAGTGAAGTGTTTACGTTGCGCTGAATGAGCGAAAGGGCCGACAAAGTTATCAAGTGATGAAGAAAATCAGAATTAATGGTTTCTTTGAGCAGAGCTCGACGAGGTAGGGACATAATGATAGAAGTCTCGAGGGATTAGTGTTCAGAGCTAGTAGTGTTGACACAGCCAGGGCTAAGCCGAGTGGGTCGGGTATTTCTCTTTCGAGGGAAGAGTAGTAGTCAGTCTGCGAGTAATTGTTATTTAATATCTGTTTAAAGGAAGAAAAGATAAGCTCAACAATTTGAAGCTCAACCGGTGATTATACGAAACTTTAATGTTTCTTATATAATTATATATATATATATATATATACAGTATATATATATATAATTATTATATAAATATAATATATTATATAAAATAATTATATTAAATATAATATATAAATATATACACGAAATATTTACCGTTAATAATAAATAACGTGTGTTAATTATTCGCCTATTTAATGTTTAATAAATATTTCTTTAACGTTAAATATTCGTATACATATATACGAAATATTTAATGCTAATTATAAATAACTTACGTTTGATATTCAAAATATTTAATGCTTAATTATATTCATTAAATATGTTATTTAAAAAATTAATACAAAAATGGCAGATGAAGTGAATGTGGGTTCAAGGGATCAATAACTTACGAGACCTAGGTAACTGTATAGATACGCCTATAATTTAAACCACATACCTAAATATTAACTATTACAATTATAAATTTTGCCATAACCTAAACTTCTTATAATATTGGCTGGAGCCTGTGGTGATGTCGGTAAGATATTCGACCGCGAATCAGTGTGTGTGCGAGGTTTAAATCCTGGGCTCGCCCGACACTGACATCACTGTTTAGTAAGGAATCTAAGGTTAACATTATCTGTACCCGCTTGCCTTGGATCTTGGACTTGCATTGTTTTGATCTCGCTTTCTCTTGTGGTCTCTGTGTACTCAGTCGTCATCTTGTGGTGCTTTGGCGCCTGTTTGTGTAGAGTCTACAAGAGACGTCCCTGACATTGCCTTATGAAGAAGAACCTGCCGTTAAATTCTTATTGATTGATTGATTTACTAGCTTTATTAATTTTTACAGGGATTTTGGGAGCCCCGTCGCCTCCACATTTCAAGGAATTTGTGCTAGGGAGAGGTATCAGAATTGAGCAGTCAGCATGTAGTTGGGATCAGACAACAACAGAGGTCTATTTGTCAACGCATTACGCTACATCGCTTTCTCATCTAATGACTAAATCTCGCACCGACGCTTAAACAAATATCTCTTAGCGGCAGGCATTCTTCCGTGCTGTCAAAACCATTAAACTAAACACGTACAGAGTTCATAAAGCTTTTTACAGTGTAATTAAGGCATACGTGATAATATTCAGCAATTAGCATTTTCATCTAATGGCAAATTCATATATTTGCTAGTTTAAATTTGTAAATTTTGTATTAATCCACTCCGCATGTACAATATGCAATTGCATATACAGTAATTGTCACTACTTATTTGAGGCTAGAAAATATTCGCATAGCGACGTCTACGTATAACAATATCTTACGAAAGCTATGCATGCATCTCCTTACCGTATTTAGCAATTCTTTTACAAAAATGAGAGCTAATGGCTCGTGTAACTTAGTGTAGTTTAAAGCGTTTAAGATAAGCATAAAATGATATTAGAGTGTATACAGTATAATTATATTAAATATTATATACATGTACATAACATATCATAAATAATATATAATGCTAATTATCTTTTTTAGTGTTTTGCTAAGTGGCAGGTCCTAGGTGCATAATACTAAGTAGTAAGCTTGCACATTTGTTAGGAGCACCGCATTGATCAAAGGCATATTCCACTACAAAGGTTCGGCCTTTCAAACCTTAATGTAGCCTGATTTAATTTAGCTTAGTAGAATATGGCTTTAGATGTTCTTTTATGTTGCCTTCCACAGTTTTTCTGCTTTGCAGCCTCTTATTACACTTTGAGTGTAGGCCTATGGTGGGTCTATTTTTATGATCCTTACCTAATACTGAGCTAGTTCATACACAATAGTAGTAATACATGTAAGACCCTAATAATAATATTAGTGTAAGTACTACTATTACGTTATTCTTATATCTTACGCTATGATATAGGATTAGGACATATACAGTAGGCTGGCTGGCTATATAGGCTCGTGTAGATTTAGGGATGTGTAGAACAGACTAACTTCAAAGATCAAACAATACGCGATGACATGTAAAGACAAGCTCTGACATATATTTGTTTAACGCATTTAACAGAGCTCCTCCTTTCCCATACTCTTCTCTCTTTCTACTTTGCTCTGGCATGCTATCAAATTCTATTTCTCACTCTCACTCAATCTCTCTCTTGCGCTCTCTCTCTCTCACTCTCTCGCTCTCTCTCTCTCTCTTTCATAGATGAAAAAGACGTTCTTACCAAAAATAAAAAACGTTAAAAACGCGTTTTTTTCCAAAAAAATAAAAAACATAAAAAAACGTTGAAAAAAACCGTTAGTAGCGTACACGTAGGCTTGCAAATATATTACCATGCCTTCATTCCATAACACTACCATTTTTTATTACAACTAGACTTGATCTAAAGTTCTAAAGTTGTCTAAAGTATGTACATAGACTCCATACAAATATAAACAAATACGTTCAGGTCACACAGTCACACTGTCAGTTGTTCATAATTATCAATACAAGAAAATGTAACGTTAACGGTTGACGTTAAATTTTCTTTTTTTATTTTATAAAAAATAAAAAACGTAAAAAACGCGTTTTTTAAGATATATAAAAACGTAAAAAAAGTTTTTTTCATCTATGCTCTCTTTTCTCTTACTCCCTATTGTATTCTCTCTCAATCTCTTTATTATCTAATGAATAGCAATTCTCTTAAAAACATTAATTATTAAACATTATTGACGGTAATTTTGAGACGTTAATCGTCAGTTAAGCAATCACTATCTTATAATGGTAAAAAATCTGGTAAAGCGTCAGTTTCGTCAGTTTCCTCACTCGAAAGCGATGTCAGTAACGGGCGAGTCAAAGATTAGAACCACCCACATACATATCCGCTTTCGAATAACTTACCGACATTGCCACTCCAGCCCATGAATGTATAATTAAGCTTTCCTAACCGATATATTCATTGTTAGAAGTCTGTAGAGTTTCTTCCTAAAAGATTCAAGATATTACAATCTGGAACTAGTAAGCATGAATTTATTAATTCAACGAAAAACTACCTCAGAAGCCATATTCATCCCAAGCTATAGGCTGAGTCAGTCATGGATAAGGTAAAGCGTTTTGTAAAGGGATTAGCTTGTGCTCCATGGTGTGCTCTTTAAGAAGCGTGAAAGTAGACTCTGAGTATGAATATGTATATTGGACCTGCCACTTGGCAGAACACTAGAGAGAGACAGAGAGAGAGAGATAGAGAGAGAGAGAAAGAGAGAATTAGAGAGGTAGACTTTTCAAAGTAATCCCAGGTAAGTTATGATTTCAAGATATTGACAAACCTTTTCACAAGTGCTTTTACACTGATGTTTGAAGGCAGCATAACAACACTGATCCGGATCTGTGGCAGCTACGATATCAATCAATCAATAAATAAATCAATCGATCGATCAATCAATCAAACAATCGATCAATCAATCTATCAATCAATCAATCACTTAAATATTTAGCTAATCAACTAATTATTCATGTATTAATGTGCTTCAAGTTTAAAATATTTAATTCACCTGATGATGTTAATATGCATTTTCAACATCTAATTTAGTCGTCTCTATAAAACGCTAGCTGTTCACGATGATCTCTATTGATAATGGACTAAGTTGTGCTTAAGTATTGTTGTTTTACATTATTTAAGGTGTTTTATTTATAGTTGCTGTAATATGACAGCCAGGCTGGAAGATGTTTTAATGTTTTACCGCTTCCTACATCTGTTCACACTCGTCAACTTACATGACTTTTATGTGTATATAACAGCTCCCTCTAACCATGACCTCTCTCTCTGTCTCTGTCTCTCTCTCTCTCTCTGTCTCTCTCCTTGTATCTCTCTCTGACTCTATGTCTCTCTCTCCTTGTACGTCTCTATCTCTCTCTCTTTGCATTTCTCTATTTTTATCTCTGTCTTTCGATCTCTCTCTTTCTCTCTCTCTCTCTCTTGATCTCTGTCTCTCTCGCTCTCATTTTAGGTTTTTGGGTGTCCTGTCTGTCTCTGTCTCTCGCTCCTATCTCTCTCTCTCTCTCACTCTTTCTCTCTCTGTATTTCTTTCGCTCTATCTCTGCTTTCCTGTCATTTCCTATATTTGTCTTCTGTTGTCATTCAATTAAAGGTCAGGCGTGATGACCTGACCCCAATCATTTCACAAGATTTTCATTCTTTATCAGTCTTTATATCTACCATCCACACACACTTATTAACTGTAGGATATCTGAAAGGTCCACGTCCTCCAACATTGTATCATTCATCACAACTTGTTTCCAACACGCTTTACCATCTCAAACTAGGATGATTAACAATCTCAAATAGCGCAGAAACATTCTTGACGCATGGGTCGATGAGGCAAAACAGTTTTGTAGCAGTGGCATTCCTAGTTCTTCATAACTTTCACAGTAAAGTTAAGAGAGTTTAATGTTAAACCCTGATAAGGCGAAATACACATTTAGAGATATTGGTCAGTACATTGATCAGTATAGTAATAAGTATTAGTTTAACTTTAGTAGTAAGTATATTATAATATACTGACCAATATACTGACTACTATACTCACATATATACTGGCTATAGTCAGTATATTGGCCAGTAGGTCTATATTGGTCAGCATATTGGTCATTATATGGGTCAGTGTATATTGGTAAGTATATTGGTCAGTATATACATGTTGGTCAGCATATTGGTCAGTAAATTTGTCAGTATATTGGTCAATATATATTTGTCAGTATATCGGTCAGTATATTGGTCAGTATGCTGGATATTGTGTTTGTTAGTATATTAGTCAATATACCGATCAGCATATCGATTCTTATTTTCGTCAGTATCTTGATCAGTTTAATGATGGACAATAACGTGATATCGCGCAGCTAAATGCAGCTAGGTTGTTGTTGTTGCTGTTGCTGCACTTGAGCAGTTTTAATTTAAAAACCTCAGGCAAATCGCATATAATACTGATCAATCAGCAATAAAGTAGACTGATAGTAATTCATCAGTTTTAAAATCTATTGATAAAACTCATCTCATTAAATAAAAGAGGTATATAAAAATAACTAAATAACAGAATAATAAATTAATTAATTAACAGTTAGACGTTCAATCATTCATCCGCTCAATCAATCAATCAAACAAACAATCAATCAATCAATCAAGTTATGTTAGGCTTTAGCCGGCACAGCAGTCTTGACCTCCTCACCTCTCAAATATTGCGTTCTATAAGAAATGTATGATTGCTATTTAGTATTTAGCATTAGTTTAACAAAGCAAACATGCACAGTGTATTTCTATTCTACACTGAAACCGCAGAAGCGCGTTATGTAAGCTCACTTATGCTATAATGCTTCGAGGAGTTCAGATTCTGTTGAACAGGTTTAGCAGGCATGCTTTGTTATTTTCACGCAATAATCTCTTTTGCCTTCTGTTCCACAGATAACGTACGTACTCCACTCTACAGCATGCTCTGCCTACTTTAATGGATTAAACATTCATTCCCGGTTGTATGAAAGGAGATTAACCCTTAAGCAGAGTTTAACTGCTGATTTGGGCAGAGACAAGTGTCAGAGTGAGAATTATGAATCAGTTATCATTTATCACGATTATTTATCACTCCAGTAATTTTATTAGCAATGTACTGTTTTTGTTGAGCATAGCTAGCTATATAATTATGCTCATTTTCTTATGGACTTTACAGGAGCAGAAAGTACCACTTCAGTTTAATCTATTTTTGCGAAATACGTAAGTTAAAAGTTCCCTAATGCTACAGACAATAATAGCATAGCATTAGGGAACTTTTTATAATACATTTGATTTTTCTAAATCAACTAAAATGATCAACCTAATATTAATTAAACACCGTCTATGTTGACTATATTATACTATACTGATTAAAATAGATTTAATAGACTTAGTAATAAGGATGATCAATTGTTAGTGGACCAATATATACATTTTTATTTAGCATATTGGTTAGTTAGTGAGTTAACTAACAGTTCTTAGTAATAAATTATAATTAACTGACAAACCTGCATTGTTTATGATGAGCAGTAAGAGTATGACAGAAAGACGGGTCATCCAATAACCAAGATCCATTCTGTTCTCAGACCTAATTATAGTTCTAACTCATAATTATTACATTAATAATCCAGTACTGGTCCTCTGAAGGGTAGTAAAGATTTATAAGTCATTCGCCAACTGTGTAACTCTATGATGTATGCAAATATGTGCGTCTGTCGATCATGAGTTGTTTATAAAAGAAAGTAGAACTAGTTGTATGCTTAATATTTACTCGTATACGTTAGTATATACTAACTTTTCAACCTAACAATAGACAGAGCAGTGGCCTAACTTAACTATTTAGACTACCATTGCCGGATGCCAAAAACACAGGAATAAATCTCACTTTAAAATATTGGCCTTGGTGTTTAAACTAATTAACTTAATTGACATTTGGTTGTTCCGAATTCACCGTGAATCACATCACAATTCATAATCTACATTATAATTATACAGCATTGCAGATAAACACAAGTATGATTTTTATATCCTGCTTCTGCAGGAGATACAGCCATCCACGGAATTTACCTACTATAATATTTTTGTGGGTTTAACGTCAAGGCAGAAGCTCAAAGGGCTTCACTTCAAGATGTCATCAACACCCGACCGTCGCCGTGGTTGATCCAAAGAACCGACCAACTAAAGCAGCAGTCAGACTTGACTGAGTGTAGGCCCATGAAGTTCTCAAAAAATGAACGCCAAATGTTATTTAAATATCAAAGGTACGATCGATAGAAATTACAGCTTAAAAAAGTATGAATACAATCACACAACAGAGTGTAGACAGTGTTAATAGGTAGGTTGTAGTGTGTTTAACGTCAAGGTTCAGAAGCACAAGGCTTCTCTTAAAGACGACTCGACACACTCGAGCTACCGTCACAAAGATTTATCTAACAGTAAGTTTCTGTCAAGTAAAGTTGATAAGACAAGTTAACTCGCAGTTATCTAAGATTTTACATAACGGCAATAGGGAATAAATCAAAGTTTTAATGATTTGATTAGAGGTCATTAATTGTGCTAACCTTCTCAAAAATATGGGTGTTATTTGACTACAACTAATGTCAATGTAATTCGTGTTATACGTTTAATTGTCCGACGAAATACAGAATGACGAAAGGTTTTAATTAAATATATAACTTAATCAGCTGACTTCTTGGCTGATATAAATGGGCTATAGTTAACTGAATGTTAAATATTCTAAAGTAATAGCTTTCTAATTGTTGTTATTATTAAAGTAAAGGTTAACATTTAATTTAATTTCACTAAATTAAACATTTTGAAGTTCAATTCTTTATAATCTAAATTGGCATTCCCATTTTAAGTAGCAATTACGCAATTTTTGTAAAAGATAAGAGGTTTATTTTAAATCAACTCTTATCATTTGAAACATTAAAATGACATTAAATTAAACATTAAAAAGATATTAAAATGTATGTATCCGGATGACAACTATTACTACTTACATTAATTTCATAACAAATAAAGTAAACACGCATTATAGTGAAATGATCAACTATGTTGATATCTATCACTGTTTAACTCCACATGTTTAAGCCGTTAAGCAATTTAGACCATTTTCCGAATAACCAATCCAGTGAATGTCCGAGATTTTACTCTCAGATAACCGCGGGCGGGATTCGAACCAACGAGGGTTCAATTCACCTCAGGATCTGTCATTTAAAACTTCATGACGTTACCCCTACGCTATGCAGACATTCAAACAAGCTCTAAAGTAAAGTAAAGTAAGTAAAGTTAAAAGTAAAATAAATAAAGTAAAGTAAAATAAGGTAAGGTAAAGTAAATAAAATAAAATAAAGTAAAGTAAGTCACATCAGCGACTTCTCTCAACTGACGGTCAGAGAGAGTAAAAAGTTAGAACAATGTTTTTCATATCGCACTCGCTGAGCTGATAATGAGCGGTGGCGGTAATGTCGGGTGCTCGAGTGTTTAGAGGCTGATGAGTCGAGTGGTCGACGAATAAACATATATTCAGAAGTCGGGGGGGGGGGAGCAAGGGAATAGCTAAGAGATATATATTTTATTTTCACAAAATTTCACAGAGTAATCATATCAATGAACCTGTTACAAGAAAAAAAATTAAATAAGCATTATCAGAATCTAAGTAATAAGTGCAATAAGTCCGGTAAGTACAAAACAAATGTACATAAGAAATTGAATAAAAACTAGGCCATCAAAGAGAATAGAAGACAACTGTCCGATCCAACTGAAAAATTGATATGGATACGAAATTAAATAAGTCGATTTGAAAAGTTTATATAGTATAGCCGAAATTCATTTCTGTTTGGTTTTGGTAAACCTAAAGTTTAATTACGGTAACGACTACAGCTGAAACATAATTAAACGTCAATTTCCTGTCTCGAAGCCTTTTAGCGACGCGAATTTGAATTCAATTAATGCATCTTCACGTTCGCATACGGACAGCTAACCGATATGTTACCGGTTCAACGATAGGGTTAGATGAGAAAGAGGAAAAAACCGAATATAGGTGGGAACTTCGGAAACTATCTTTTTATTGGAAAAAGAACGTCTATCTGGGAGAATTTTGTAAAAGTGAAGCAAGCAGGACCTGGCGAAAGTAATAATGAAATCATAAACCCCAATAGAGAGGGAAATTCTGCAGCAGAAAAATTTGATTGTAGAATTAGGAAATAAATTGAATAAATTGAAATTAGGAAATAGAAGAATTAGGAAAAAAATTGAACATTGAGGAAAATATATTTACTATAATACTCGTCGCTGAGATTTCTCAAACTTCTATTTGAGATATAGTCAAAGACTAGGCCTCAATAGATCTTAAATATTTGACGTGGCAATTCTTCTGGGGACTAGATATTATGTCGTTAAGGTTAGATTGTTCAACTTAGAATCCAGCAGGTGGTGGTTCAAAACCTGTATGTATAAAGCCTATACATGTATATACGTATATATATATATATATATATATATATATATATATATATATATATATATATATATATATAAACCTTCTTCTTTTCATGCAATAATTCCTTCAGAATTCAAACTATTTATTTTATTTTATGTAAAGCCTATGCAATCTCATTCAAATTTTCAAAAATAATTGCTTTTATTTAAAAGCACACGTGTATATAGGGGCTTCAGCCACCCAGCCCCCTATAAACTGACCTCCCTGCATTAGACGGCTAGCTAACAGTTTGCCGCTTATCACTAATACAGGATGGCACCGTTCTAGTGCCGCACTCTTAACTAAACAGTAGATTACTACTACTGCAGCGTTACCCCGCTAAAAACACAAAAATCTTTCATATCTGCTGTCTGAGTGACAGGTTCTTGACTGATTGGTTCATTAACTTAAAATAAAATTAATTTTATGATCGTATTGTCGAAGTCGTACTCATATAGCCCTGATGTCATATAGCCACGACGTCATATAGACATGACGTCATATAGCCATGACGTCATGTAGCCCTGATGTTATATAGTCCAGATGTCATATAGCCCTGATATCATATAGCCCTGATATCATATAGCCCTGATATCATATAGCCCTGATGTCATATAGCCCTAGTGTCATATAGCCATGCCCTCATTTAGCCATAACGTCATATAACCATGACGTCATATAGCCATGATGTCATATCCATGACGTCATAGTGGTGTCATACTATCATGGCGTCATATAGCCATGACGTCATATAGCTATGATGTCATACACCACTATGATGTCAGTGACGGGGGAGCCCAGGATTTGAACCCCGTACATACTGATCCGCGGTCGAATATCTTACCGACATCGCCACTGGCTCCAGCCAGTAATGTCAATTAGGAGAGCAAAAATATCTTATTATGGTTCAGATGTTCTGCGATGCTGAGACTTTAAATCCCACTTTTGTAATGTTAGTTATTATTACTCACAAAATGATATAAAAAATTATTATTACTAATAACTTAATTATTATAATTATAAAATAAATAATTATTGTAGAATAAGTTATTATTACTCACAAAATGATATAATAACTTGCAATAACACCCTTAAAGGTATCTCAGGATATCTGTTTTAGAAAGTTTTCTATGGAATAGAACGACTAAACAGGTGAGTTAATTTAATTTTAGACGGTGACTGAAGTTGATCCACTGGTGTTGGAGGGAGAATTTTATATCAGATTTCAGTGGTGGGTGTGGGTTCATTAGGGTGTGAGTTATTGAATGTCTCAATAGCGCAATGGTTAAGGGTGTAGATAACGTCATGAAGTTTTAAATGACAGACCCTGAGGTGAATTGAACTCTCGTTGGTTCGAATCCCAGCCGCGCTGATCTGAGAGTAAAATTTCGAACATTCACTGGACTGGCTACACGGAAAATGGACTAAATTGCCTAACGGATATAACATGTGGTATAAAAAGTGATAGATATCAACATAGTTGATCATTTCACTATGATGTGTGTTATTATTATTATTATTATTATTGAGGTGTAGAGTAAGAAGTGACTAGGAGAGATATCAGTGGTGGGGTGCATAGTGTGCGGTGTAGATAGTGTGATGTTGACTATTTATAATATTGATATGATATACAGTAGGTTTAGAGTGTAAGGTGTAAAATGTGGAGTCCGGTGTGTATTGGTGAGGTGTAAAATCATTGGGGTGTACGGAGTGGGTGTAGGATTAAGATCTCATAGAGGCTTGATTGGAGGATAACTTGTGTCTATTAAGACTATTACACAATGAGGGGATAAAGCTTTCGTTTTCTATCCGAAACAGTTGCCAAAACCCAATGCAAAAAAAATCATAAAAATTTTGAACGGTAAGTCTTAGGTCTAATAGTAAACTGAGACGAAAGTGCTACATGTTATCACTAGAACGTGTCTAATGTCTGCAGAATTTGGCTGATTGTTTGACTTGTGAAGTCAGTCGTTGAAAGACCGAGAAACCGTTAGGAGAGAATTGCGCGCTAACTTGATCCTAATTGAAAGCAGACATTCGAGAGGGGTCGATAATGGTTCCGCTGAAGCGATGATTGCTTCCGAGAGTGTTTCAAATCTGCAGACAATATTTTGACTGAAAGTAAATGACGTGCGTAACTTAATTCCTAATCTAAAACCTAATGAACTACAACTATAGAATGATGAGCTACACGTGTGAGTCTTCTATTAGATGATTAGGCCCTATATGTATATTGGTTGTAAAATAGTTTCACAAGAGTAAATATACGTATTCTGATAAGCTTCAGACAAATTTTTGTACGGTTTTACAGAACTATAAGCATAGTTTAATTGGAGGGCCTGCAATGGCAATGTACGAACAACGAGGTTCAAAAACAGAATGCTACCTAAGTGGTGTAATGTCGAAGTTAAAATATGGCAAAGGAAGAAATCTGCCATGTGGGTGAAATTTAAATATCGGAAGGACCACGAGAGTTGACAAGAATATAAAATTTGCAAGGAATAAGTGTAATACGGCCATGGACCTGGTTACCTATAGCGCCGCTGGCGCATATGCTCCTCCAAGTTTCACACCCATGACGCCAGGTCCTATCAATGCTCCCTCAAGTTAATAGCAAAAATTGTTAGTGATTGCCGAAATTATATATCCACAGGCTTTCTTTCGGAGTTCCTTAACTCATAGAGGTATGAGGCAATCTGTTAATAGTCGTTAGAATGACGAAGTTCGAACATAAGTCAGTTTGAAACTTGCAAGTTTATTAAAATAAAACTTAGTTAAATTGTACTTAGCAAATTATGACAATAGTTGGTAAATTTTAGTTAATAACTAAACAGCGGGTTAAACTCTTCGTCACTTATTATTTAACGGTGACTTGTAAATAACAAACCAGTTGAACTTTTCATGTAACTAAAGACCAGTTAAATTTTTAATTAACTTTTAAACTAACTTTGGCTTTTGTCCATGTTTACTTTTGGACCTGTCCAATAATTCAGAATAATCCAGGAAATACAGCAAAATTTTGCTTTAGATAGTCTAAGACAGAAGAGATAAAATTAATTTTCTCCCATTAATGAATACAATTCAGCAGATGTCAGCTGTTAAGTGTTACGGGCAGATTGGTAAGCAAACAGACGCGTCATGATAAAAAGTTCATGAATGTTGAGTAATAGAATATCTTGTTACGGCCTTTGTACTTGATTTTGATTAAAATGTTAAATTTGGATCATAACGAACCTCCGATTAAAAACCACACTACAGCGGTTTCCCCGTGCACGGGATCCCCATTCACTGGATTCCCCATGTACATGCACGGGATCCCCATTCACGGGATTCCCCATGTACATGCACGGGATCCCCATACAAGAGACTCCCCATGCACGGGATTCCCATGTACGGGATACCATGCATGGGATTCTCCAGGCACCGTATTCCTCACGTTCGGGATTACCTATGCACGGGATTTCCCAGGCACTTAACCTCCATGCACTGTTTTCTTTTAAGCTTGGTGCTGAACCATCAGTCCAGCATAAATTGATCCCCAGTGAAGCGCCATCTGACAATGATCACGTGACCATAGATTATCACTGAACAGTTTCCCATAGAATAAATATAGAAAGCAATAGGATAATGGAAGCCATTTATTCGCTTCATACCTCAATATCGTGCTCGTATGATTCAATGTTACTACATGGACATAACATGCCACAGACTTCTAACACAAACAAGCTTTGAGTATCGACCTCGATGTTGTCATGAGGGAAGAGAAATTAAAGTAAAACACTAGTTCGAGATTAATTTACTTAAGTTATATAAATATCTGTGAAATAAATTGAAAATTCATAAAAACAGAAGGCCTATTTAGAGAACTGTTTAAATATACAGACATTTTAATTTAATGAAACATAGTAACATAAAATAAATTAGAACAGTAGTTTTACAACACTTGAATGAACAAATCTTAAGATTATTATTTTCCTGTGTTGTGTCCGGGTCCATTGAATAAAAGATCAACCGTAAACTGCACTTGTCGTAGGATGCTGCTAAGCAAGAACAAAAGAAGGTAACGGGAATCCAGCTCGTTATCGATTATTTCTGAACTGTAGGGTGGAGGCTCTATTAAAGTGTGAACATGGCATAACCTTTTTGTGAAGTGATTGACTTGTTAATCTTACAGATTGTGTCAGCAGAAAGAATACTCATATTCCAACCTTTGAAAGAACACTTGAACGCATTTCTTTTGCTCGAACCAAATATTTTCTTTATTTTCAAAGAAATGTAAATATTCTACATCAATGGGCTTATTAATTTATCACTAGGCTAGCCTATGTTTTGCCAAATCTTAATGTTTATGATAAATGCAATTTTTTGTTTTGATTTCTTACTTCCCTCCCAACATTTTTTCTATCTGCCTTTCTTTTTTGCTATTTCCTTATTTATTTTTCTTTCTATTTCTTTTTATTCAATCCATCTCCGACTCTCTCTCTCTCTCTCTCTCTCTCTCTCTCTCTCTCTCTCTCTCTCTCTCGCGCTCTCTCTCTTTTTATCTCCATATCTCTCTCTCTCTCTCTTTATCTCCCTCTTCTCTCTCTCTCTCTCTCTCTCTCTCTCTCTCTCGCTCTTCCTATAGATACTCCTCCGCTTTTCCATTCAGTGAATAGTTGGAATGTGTCGCTGGAAAACAACAACAGTTGACTCTCGCCAGTAAAGTACTCCGGCTGCAATACTCGTTTTTTAGTAACGGAGCTCTTTCAAACTGGTTTTATTAGATAATCTAATCCAAAGACAACATATCTAAGTACGTCAAATACAAAATTGAATTAATGAAAAGCTATTTTAGATTATGTGATAATTTCACTAGAATATTCGGATTTTAGTAAAGAAATACAGTTTCCAGCTCGCTATTTATTGAACGCTAGCGTTATTAATTTAGGGTTTAATTGTGGCTCTTGAGAGTCGATTTAAAAAACAGAACTTTCGTATTAAAATTATGCGGCCAGTAAAATGCGAGAATATACTGTAGGCCTAGTTGATAAATAAATAATTAACTGGTTGTTTATATATACATTTCTTTTTCAAGTCAGTCATAGCAGCAACAACAATGCCAATAAGAACAATTCTACTGCTAGTAATTGTGGCAATTAATTTTATTATAATTTGTTGATAAATTGCTATAAATAAAATGTGTGATTTATTAATATGCGAATTGATTGATTGGCAATATGATTCATTCAATAGTCGTCACACAATTGATTAACTCGTTTGTGTTTAATTACTGTAACAATAATATACTGCTATGAGAGTTTAACGTCCGTGGCTGCCTATCATAGCAGGGACGTCTCTAAAAACATATTGACCACGATGTATCGTAGATTTAATTAAAGAAATTCACAGATGCTCAATGAAAAGCGATCAAATATAGTGCAAGTCCAGTTAACGCATGGTGAACAAGGATCAAACGTTGATATTTTTAGAATTTGCTACTAACCGTTCGCATTAATGTTCCATATGATATGAAAATTTTGACTTACATCTTGATTGACTAAGTTATTTATTTATTGATGATTCGTTTTTATTCATCAGATTTTAAACCAATTTGGCTAATTGCAATGCAATTATAAAATATGTTATTCTGCATTTTAGAAAATCTTTTTACTTTTCAGATCGAATCAAGAAAGTCAATAAAGAGTATGTTCCTGTTACAAGCATTATGATTAAATGTCACTAGGATTAAATGATTTTTAGTGGTACAAATGCAAGAAACGATTTACTGTTTGAATAAAGAATTGTCAACAAGCTGCCGCTATAACCGTTCGCAGTGAAAGAAAGATTCCGTTATACAGACTACAAAATATAACTAGAAGGAATTGTACTTCAGAACAGTGAAAGATATTCTTATTAATTTAATTTAAAGAGATTCCATCAAATAAATAGTTTATACGTAAAAGAGAGAGCAGGGGGTTACTCTCTGACTGAATGACAAACTGACTCGTATACAACTATAAGACCATTTAGTGTGAACTATTTTCACGCTTATTTCTTGTTCATTGAACTTAACACCACTTCGCTTAAGATAGATCAGCTAGTACCCTAGATCGTAACATAGAATTGAAGCAGCCGGATGTGTGGCTCCCTTGCGAGTAAATCATCTTAAAATAAAGGTAGGCGAGAACTTTAACCGCTTGAATTAGCTGGTGTAAATTATTAATTATAAGCTATCTCTCTCTCTCTCTCTCCCTCTCTCTCTCTCTCTTTCTCCTCTTCCTCCTCCTCCCCTCTTCCTCCTTTTCCTTTTTCTTCTTCGTCTTCTTCTTCTTCTTCTTCTTCTTCTGGCCGTAACTGAAATTACTTTTAAATAATTTATTCAATTTTGATATTTTGTATTTCATGTTTGTATTCCTAGCTGTAAATGATTAAATTCGTTTTTAAAAAGCAATTTTACACTGTGAGAATTTATATGCATCAATGATATGCCTCCAAAAAGCTTCATTAAGTAAATTGGTCAGTTAAATTCTTAGTTGAGCGAGCTGTACTTAGCTGAACGTGTTCTGTTTAGCTGAACGTGTTGTGCTTAGTAGAACTGGTTGTGCTTAATGCTTCCCTGAACGAGTTGTGCTTCGTTGAACGGGTTATGCTTAGCCGAACGGGTTCTGTTTGGTCTACTAAAGCTTTTACTTTAAACAGCTGAATAGAGATCGCCTTTTCATTAATATTTTAGAAAAATGCGACAATTATAGTCATAAATTACAGTCAGCACATGAAAACACTTATTGTTAACTTAAACTGCGGCTATTTGCCGCAACAATCTAGAAGAAAACAGTAACCTGAAGCTATTGTAGCGTAGATCAACCTTGCTTAATTAATACAAGTATCTGTGTCAGAAATAAAATATATTTATTGTAAAATTATTAATTGCAGAGCATTATAAATTTCTAAAAGTTTTAAAATGTTGATATTGTTTCAATTAATATAAAACAATTAGATATGGCTGCTGGTGAGGTGTAAAGTACCTCAACAAGTTACTCGTGCTGTTAATAGGGCCTAATAAGATATTGTAGAATAATGTTCCTCGAACCCTGAATTAGGAAGAGCGAGGAAAGCAGGCAGATCAATAGACAATCAGAAAGATAGAGAGAGAGAGAGAGAGAGAGCAGAAGTTATATATAGGCATAGCATGTCATGACAGTTTTAGTCAGTTAGTTAAAGGTTTTTATCGTAGCACTGATCCAACATGTTTCAGCACCTCTCTTTTTACTACTGCACCAATGTTAACGTCAGTTTCATCTCCAGAAAGCTCTATTAGTGACGGGTGAGCTCAGGATTTAAAGCCCGTAAACACTGACCCGCGGTCGGGTATCATACCGACATCGCCACTGGCTTCAGCCACTACCTCCTAAGTGGTTTTCCGTTGTCATCCGTGTCCAACTCATTGAAGCACCTTCTTTATAGCGCGCAATATATGCACTTGATCTTAAAAATCCCAGTAAGGTGAAGTTTATCGTCTATTTCTATGTCACTAGGATATCATTCATCTGAGGTTTGAATCTCAGATCTCTGGGTTACCATGCAAATGTGATATCAACTCTGCCACGCAACCAATTAACCGGTGCACTGATTGTCAAAGATCGTAGCACATGTATATAACGTGTATATAATAGTAAACATAGCTTACTATGTTTATATTAATAAACATAATAAGCTTTACACCTAAGTCGTTGATATACAATATTTAAATGTGCTATGAATTTTCATATTGAATGTCTCAATAGCGCAATGGTTAAGGGTGTAGATAACGTCATGAAGTTTTAAATGACAGACCCTGAGGTGAATCGAACTCTCGTTGGTTCGAATCCCAGCCGCGCTGATCTGAGAGTAAAATCTCGGACATTCACTGGACTGGCTACACGGAAAATGGTCTAAATTGCCTAGCGGATATAACATGTGGTATTAAAAGTGATAGATATCAACATAGTTGATCATTTCACTATAGGCCAAATGAGTGTTGTTATTATTATTATATTATAAACAGATGTAACGTGCTTGAATGAAGATATCTTATAATACCTCGACACGACGTCATTGGTCAAATAACAGCAGTTTCTCTTTCATTACTAAATCCACTGCAGGGCTTGAAGCCTTTGAAATCAGTGCCTTCATCCAAGCGATCGTGTTGTCGTGAACAAGAACAGTAACTAGGTCTTAAATTTTATATTTTGTAGCAATGTTCGTAAATAAAGAATAAGAGGTTATGCACACATTGCAGTGAAGTGATTGGTCAGGAAGTACATTCAATTCACGTTATATTCTGCATGTACTCATAAAGTCTTAGGAAGTTTAATCTGCTATCCATTTACCGATCTTGTGAATTTTAGAGATTAAATGTTAATTTTAATCTGCTAATCGTTACGATAGAGAATCGAAAGCAGTTCAAATCAGTTCAGTTCAGTTCTGTTCAGTGTAGTTCAGATTAATTCACTTAAGTTACCTTAAGTTCATTTAAATTCATTTAAGTTACGTTCAGATCAGTTCGGATTCAGTTTAGTTTAGTTCAGTTCAGGATGGATCATTTAAATTTGCATAATATCAACTGACGCTCTATTGTCACACTGAACTTTTTAAAATTCGTTTTGGAACATACATTAGTTCAGAGAAATTAGAAGCGAACCATTATGATATTAATGACAATAGAAACTGATATGCTATACAGAGCACATTTGATTTTCTGAATAAAATATACCACATTTAAGAATGTAGGTGACGAATATACAAGTAGAATGTTTGTCAATTACAATAGAAATCACGAGTTAATGAAGATTGATGTAGTCTGACCTTATTCCTAATTGTTTTGAAATTTATCAAAATTATTGTGACTATCTTCTGCGAATTCTAATCCTGAATTTAATATTACTTATGATCCATCACAGGATTGACGCGTTCTTCGAAGTCCTAAATAATTCATCTTTAGTTCTTGTTAGCAAAAGGATTTTCCTTTAACTGAAAACATTGAATTAGACAAGCGTAGGCTGATGATAAATACTGATCCCGCTTGACTTATATTATATATATATATATATATATATATTATATATTATATTATATATATATATTATATATTATATATATATTATATATATTATTATATATATATTATATTATACATTATATTATATTTTATATTATATATATATATATATATATTATATATATATATATATATATTATATTATATATATATATTATATATATTATTATATTACATTATATTACATTATATTACATTATATTATATTATATTACATTATATTATATTATATTATATTATATTATACTATATTATATTACATTATATTATATTTTATATTATATATATATATATATATATATATATATATATTAGTATTATTATTATTACTGTTATTATTATTAGCATTATTATCATGATATTATTACTAATATTATTAGTATTATTATTATTTTATATATTATTATATTATATTATATTACTATTATATTAGGATTACACATACATTGTGAGCGTGGCTTTACAACATAAGGTATCGTTGAGGGTCTAAAAGCCAACGGTGTAGAATTAAATGAAATATTAACATTATTTGAACATTACTGCTAATTAGTTTGATTAAGCTGATTAAATAATTCCAGATCGTTCTTGAATTCTTAGATACTTTTGAAGACTTTGAATAAAATTTTTAAAATTAGTTTGTTAACATAGCCTGCACATCTAACTCAATGTACTTTTATTTTAGTTTCATAATTTAATGCAAAATTTAATTCATTTCCTGAAGTCAATTTACAAACTAGTGTCATTTTCATTTACTGTTATAGGTAGTTAAAACATTCACAATTTCAAAATTTTAAAATTTAAAATAGAAGAGAGCAATCATATTCTACGATTTACAATAAGTCGTGTAAAATGTCATAATGTAAAATATTCATTTTCTCCTTCAGCTGTTTATGTAAAGACACTATAACTCTGAATTTTGCAACCAATCGATTTTAAAATGCTAACATTTAAGTTTTTCTATTCCTTTTTAAATGTTTTAAAAATTCCTCTCTAAATATATAAAGGATCTGATGCTATCCCCAATGCGCTCAATGTTTTCATGGACGAGATTTCTCTGTAGCTCTTGTTGTTGTTGTTCTAAGTCGATACGAGAGTGTACGTGACGGTTCGGTACGATCGCTATGCATTCAAAAACTCTAAGAGCTTCTAAAATGAAATGTTGAGACAGAATTTTTATTTAAATGTACATGTAATCAGTGTCTGAATTATTAACGAATCCTGTCATACACTGATTACCTGTCTCACAGAGAGCTTAGTGTTCTCGTAATACAGATGCGAAATGGTTCAGATAGTGTTACTTAATTTTTTCAAATGTAGTCTCCTGAAATGAACTAGAATTTAGCTGTTAATAAATCAGAGCTGGTGTACTTTCTCTCATAGTGTAAATGGAGTTTGATTAGGGCACAGATGTTTTCACAATCAGATTTCTAAAATGTGTTTATCCCTTTTCTCTTAGTGCACTGCCAACTGGCAGGTTCATGGTATATAACGCCTCCTCGCTTCTTTGTCTCCCGCTTTCCTCTTCATGTCCACATAATTCATGAGTTAATTTTTTGTCCACATAATTTTACTTTAAAACATCTAACATACCTAATCTCGGTCTGCCTCTGACTCTTTTTTCTTCCATTCTACTTCTATGACCACTTTTAGTAGACCTTCCCTTCTTAGAATGTGTCATATCCAATTATTCTTCCAATTTCTTAATACACTTATCAATTCTCTATCTGTACTAATTCTCTCCAGAATTTGCTCATTTGAACGTATTTATTTGCATTTATATTCAATATAAATACATATAGTCTGCAAATGTTATTAATTCAAAGGCTTATGTTTAAACAGTTTAATTATTTTATTTCTGTTTTAGAAATTATAGTATTTTCTTCTAAAACCACCGACATAATCATCATATCTTTTCCCTTGGATACCAGATTAGCTAGGGTCGGGATACGATTAGATTTTCACTTTTCCATTAGCTTTAGAAACTTTTGTAGCCTTTTCTTCTTTTCTGCTAATGCCAATTGGTGTTCATGTACATATTAATCGCTAAGTATTAATGAAGCAAACTGCTTCTTAAATAATAAATAAATAAATAAATAAATCCCATATCAGGATGACATAAGAGGGTGTTTCAATCCTGTTTTGAAAGGGTTCTTTACACCATGTTTGAAGAGGGTGCTTCGTTGACAAACCTGTGTTAGTATTAAGGTCTAAAGCTTCTGAGGCGCACGCTATACCAATGCGCAAACATCTGTTCTGCAGAGATAAATACAGAATATTCCAGAAACTCAGATAATCTAGTACTATTCGTGGATAGACAATTCTTGTAGAGTGCTTAGACTTTTAGTTGAAAATAGGCAAACGGTGTTATTTTAAATTCTAGAAGATTAGGAAGGCCACTTCTAAGGCTTGCTGCATTGGGCTGTGTAGTAAAGTGTTTATATATATACATGTATACATATATGTATAATAAATATATATAATATATATATATATTATACATATATATATATATAATATTATATAAATCCACTGTATGATTATATCGCATTATATCAGTAAAGTAAGCCTATTATGTGAATGTTATTCTAGATTTAAGGAGGGTAAGCTATGCATAGCATATCAGGCAGATTAAAACTTCTAAAAGTCAGATAAGCTAACAGACTCGGGATAATATGCGAAGTGGGAAGCCATCGAGTCATTAAGAGATCTGTTTGGAAATTCTGAGATCAGAATATGAAAATTTGAGATGCAAATTAAGTCACAGTGTCTTCACTTCTCAGCATCATGTTCAACAACAACGTATCGTGATAAAATCACCTCTTAGCGCGTCGCCCACTTTCATTTCCTCCTCGCGACGGGTCACAAATATTCTTTTCTAAAGTCAGGAAATGGTTCAAAGCCTATTAATTTGGGAAAAAAGTCGTCACGAGTGAAATTTTAAGAAGTTGTCATGAAGCTTTCACTAACTGTACATGTAGAGGTTTGTGGAATGATAACAACTAGAAATGACCTATATATCTCGTTACTTAGTCAACAATCTCCCCCGCAGTGAAGATTCTAAGAAAATGAAACGTTAAAGGTTAACACAAAACAAAGATTACTCGTTTCCCATTCTGGTGTTAGAATGAATGCATTTATGTATTGACATTAAGCCCTTTTCATTTATGTTAACATCATTAACATCCTGTTAACATCATTAACACAATATGATAACATCATTAACATAATTAAAGGTGTATGTAAACATCATTGACACCATATGTTAACATCGTTAACATAATGAAAGGCATATGTTAACATCATTATCACCATGTTAGACATGCTAAATCATTAACACCATGTTAGACATTCTAAATCATTAACACCATGTTAGATATGCTAAATCATTAACAACATGTTAGACATGTTAAATCATTAACACCATGTTAGACATGCTAAATCATTAACACCATGTTAGACATGCTAAATCATTATCACCATGTTAGACATGCTAAATCATTAACACCATGTTGGACATGCTAAATCATTATCACCATGTTAGACATGCTAAATCATTAACACCATGTTAGACATGCTAAATCATTAACACCATGTTAGACATGCTAAATCATTAACACCATGTTGGACATGCTAAATCATTATCACCATGTTAGACATGCTAAATCATTAACACCATGTTGGACATGCTAAATCATTAACACCATGTTAGACATGCTAAATCATTAACACCATGTTAGACATGCTAAATCATTAACACCATGGACATGCTAAATCATTAACACCATGTTAGACATGCTAAATCATTAACACCATGTTAGACATGCTATTATTAGGTTCACAAAAGACATATGTTAGTGAGTTTGACTCGATCACATTTTATTAATTTTTCTATATTCTACCCACTATAAAAAATTCCGGTCACTTTAAACTTTCTTGTTCACATGTTATGAATTAGGCCAACGGCCAGGCACTGGTGGGTGAAAACCAAAAAAAACCTATTTCTAAAATTACAAAATTAAACAAGTAAGAAAATTCATATTGATTAAGATAATAAAACTTTATAAAAATAAACTGCACTTAAATAATTTATTATTTAACTTTAAATATTTAAATAATTTAATATTTAACTTTAAACATTTAAATATTGACACCTATTTCTTTAATTAGCTGTTAATAATAATAATAATAATAATAACAATTAGAGTGCTACTGTCATCAATGACAACATCGAGCACTATTGAGACAAAATCAAGCCGGCGAGCAAATAGATGGTCCAAAGCGGTGCAAATTCCAAAATCCAGATAATCAGTCCAAAGTACAGAGTATTAAAGAAAAGGAGGTTTAGACTCAGGTCGCTGCTCATGGACACCGGATGGAAATGAGAGATGGAAATGATAGGTCTTCAGTTCAATTGTTAGACACTAAGCATGCACTGAAAACTTCAATCAATATCTCTTATTATGTTCTCTTCTCATATTACTCAAAATCTTTCTATCTTTGATTCCTCCAGGGTGGAAGCCTGGAATATGAGTATGAATATGAATAAGCCATATTTTCCCAAGCTATAGGCTACATAAGGTTGGATAAGGCATAGACTTTATGAAGGATTAACTCGTTGATCTAAGGAGTGCTCTTATGGAGCGAGAAAACAGACTTTGAGTATGAATATGTTCCTTGAACCTGCCACTTGACAGTGCACTGAAGAAGAAGAAGACAATATGCATAATACTCAGAATCTATCCTTGATTCAGTCCAGGGTGGCAGCCTGAAGGATAAATCCAGTATCTGACATACATCTAGGTCATGAAGGGAACACGAGCTAATAGCGCAATGCACTCTGGTTTGTCTCTCATATAACCTACGATTAACTACAGCCCTGGTTTTCTAATAGAGGTTTTGTTAGTTTTTATTAACAAAGGTTGAAACACGATTTTTATTGAGTGAGTTTATTTCAACTTAAAACCACCGATGACATTGCGGAGGTTGAAAGTCGTAATTACCACGTTGCCGACGTTAAGATCATGTAAGATATATGATCACATTAGATCATCAAGGGAAGGTAAATTCTAAATTAAGCTCTCTCTAAGAACATATAGCATACCATATTGAGTTCTCAGTTTCTGAGTAAAATCTTGGATAAGTTACTATAGCTGAATTTATTGTACTGAACCAATTTGCAAATTCATGTTAAGAAAACATTTATAGCATTCAGTGAAATATAAATATTCAATGATTATTCATTCTTATTGGGAATGTAACTACTGTGGTTATTGGAATTAAATTAAATGTATACAACCATTGTGATACTTTGAATTTTCATAGGAAATTTTTTACAAATGATTATAGCAATCAAGGAATTTCATGTAGAAGGATTCTCCAGAATAGAAACTAAGGTTGGAGTTAATTTGTTTTTAGTTCAACACGGAAAGCTGATCTAAGGAGTGCTCTTATGGAGCGAGAAAGCAGACTTTGAGTATGAATATGTACCTTGAACCTGCCACTTGGCAGTGCACTAAAGAAGAAGAAGACTGTTGATAGAAAGATTGATTAGATAAGTTATATGCCATAGACCTGCGGTAGAACAATGAGAGAGAGAGAGAGAAATAGTGAGAGAGAGGTTGTCTTAATCATTTTACATAAAAAATTTGACATACAAAATCAATCAGTCATTAGACTAGGAATGAATTCAGTCAATATGCTCGACTATTTGGTCACTTAAGGCATCTGACTTGTTACCGATGTCAATAAAAAGAAAAAAGAAAATTAATTCTAAAGAAATGTCTCTACATTGATACACGTCTAGCGAACGTAGAGTCTCCCAATAAAAATAACTTATGATTAGAAAGATGAAAGAAGAGGTGTGAATGCACGCTCTCTTGCTAAAAGCTTCTTCCTTCTTCCTCAATCAGATTACTGGAATATTATATAAATCAGATTAGAGTCACATTCTACACGAATGTGAAGAAATATCGGCTTAAAGTTCTTATTCCTTTCATATAGTGCATCGATCCAGCGGCTACAGTTCTTTTCGTTAAAGTACTTCAATCGAATAAACTGCATCATTAGAAAAAAATGAGTAATATAAATTAGTACAAATAATTAAATATATAAGTGTGAACAATATGAGTTAATATAGAAATATGAATACTGCTAAATAATTATAGAAATAATAGTTGATATAATAACTCACTATGGAGAGCAGAGATTTTGTTCTCATTCTCCTTCAGAGATTTTGTTCTCATTCTTCTTCAGAGATTTTGTTAAAACGTAAAATATAATATCCAGTAAGGAAGAGATAATCAAATATCTAGTGATTAATTGAATTATTGATTGATTAGTTTCATTGAAATGTCATAATTTGAATCTTTTCAGATAAAACGGCTTATACTACAGAACTTTCTTTGCGTGATTGTGTCTGACGTAACCCACATAACAAGAGTCCCGCGCATTTCCCTTTATTAATTATCGATTCTAACAGATTATGTTAATATAATCTTTAATTCACTATTTCATGGTAGAAAACACACACAGATGCAATTACATTGCAATGCGTACATGACACAACAGCATACATATTAACGTGCATATAAAAGTATAAAAGTTTCTATATATTCGCATACTATGCAATAGTTAAAACAGAACATTTTTAAAATAGCGCCAAAATGTATAACGAATACTCTACAAATAGTCATTGCTATCTATTGCAAATTTACTTTTAATGTGTGCATAATCATTGTACTCAGGAGAGTCCAAATTTTGCTTAGCACTTAACTTATCGTTAATTATTAAGTTGTGCAGGAATATAAACCTATGGTATTCATATAATAACTCAAATGGCAAAAATCCACAGTACCACTGACAATATAGAATATTATTTTTGTCAATTAAACGTTTATTTATTTTTCAGAGCATCAACTGTAGGAGATTGAAATCTTAACCTAGCGATGATTTCTACGTCACGGCTCAGCCGTCGATCACTCACATCCTGCCTCATCATCCTCCTCTATGGGTGGGACGTCATCAATGACGTCACAGTCTCCGCTCAAGCCTTGGAAAGCTCCAGATGGAAAAGATCAGGACATACGGGAGAAAAGTTCTCCAGTTTACCCTCTACCCTTTCTCTGGTTGAGCTGCTGTCTGGTAATAGTCTGCGATACGATGATACCCTGGAGAACTTAGGTAGGAGGCAAGATAGAGGGACTGAAGGGGGTAGATCGGAGGAATTCCTAGGGAGGATTCAAGATAGAGGGAATGGAGGAGGTAGATCGGAGGATCTCATGGGCCACAGCGATGAAGAACTACCCCATCATCAGGGCAGTGTTGATTCAGAGGCATTGTATATGATGCAATCAAGATCAAGCTCAGCTCCAGCAGACAGCTGGAGTGGAGCTATGAAGGACAGAACAGACGGAAAAATAAATGATGATAGTAAGATTAAAGGTGAAGAAAAACATGGAGAAAACTTTGGTGGAGCACAGAATGATGAGGTGGGTCTAAGACGAGAGGCGCGAGGTTACAAGGAGATTCCCCATTCCATCAGAGATTCAGATGGAGTTCTGAGTTTTAGGATAGGAGATCAAACGCTGCACTTTCCTTCTCTAGACGTGGAAAGAAATGTTAAATACAGGTTCAAATTTGGAAAGAAATCGGTAGATGCTAATAAAAAGTGTGACTCAATGTCGTTGGGATCAGAAAATTGTTCACCAACCGTCTCGAGTGGAGCGAGAAATGAGGTAAATACTACAATTAAAGAAAAATCTGAGAGTGGAATCGTTTCAAATAAATCATCCAATATATTCCATCAAAAATCAAAATCTGAAATAGAACCGAACCGAAATGTACAGTTGGAATATCTTCATGATAACAAGGATCACTCGAATCTGAAAGAAGTAAAATCGGACGAGAAGAGCCCCTCGGATCTCATGAATCATTTTGGCAAGAAAGTGAAGGATTCTAGCAAGAGAGTTAAACGACTTTCTAAATTGGATCTTCTAGAAAATGCCGACGATCTCTTGTCAGATTTGGCTGCGACCGGTAAAAACAAGGCAAAGTTTAAATTTGGAAAAAGAACCGGAATTTCTGAATCCAACTTGCGTCCCTTTCATTCCAAATCCTGTGAAGATTGTCAAGAATTTGAAGTTCCGGGAGAACTTGATACTTCTTCGGAATTTATTCCGCCAAATATGATTTTCATGCCTGGAAGAGAGGGATATTTTCCACTTCCTGTTCGCAGATCCAAGGCAGCTGGATTGCCTAGAGATTTCGGATTATTTGGTACTCCAGTTTCTGACGATTCAAACCGGTTTGAAGCGGAGGACCACCGGTTTCAGCCGGTTAGGTCTGTGGACCGAATTAGACAACAACAAGCGTACCCTGATATTAGATCACGGTTTAAATTTGGCAAGCGATAGAGTGAAAGTGGAGAGCTTGCTGTTGTTCATCTCGTTCACAGCTACTGACGATAACCTAGCAGAGTCTGTGGAGAAACTGGAATCAGCGACGCAGCAGAGAGTTTATATCTCCTTAACCTGGACATGGCATCTTAATCCATCTCCTTAAATTGAACATTTTTGTTCTTTAATGAAATGTTATGGAACAAATAGTTGGTCTCTGGATTGTATTAACCTACGATCATTGTTACCTCGATACATCGTTTTTAAAGCTGCCACATAGAAAATTTTAACTAGATACAAAAAAGCTGTTGACTTTAATTGATAACTCTATTGGATTCAAATATTTGTTTCTAGCAGTTAAGATCGTCTTAATTTAGATCATGCGATAATATAATTTTGACAAATTGTAACTAAAAAGTCATCTCTATGGACCCATCAATCTGAACCCATCTCTCTAAACTCATATCTATGAACCCATCTTTATAAATCCATCATTATGAATCCATCTCTGTGAACACATCTCTATGAACCCATCATTATGAACCCATCTCTATGAACCCATCTCTATGAAACCATCTCTATGAACCCATCTTTATGAACCCATCTCTATGAACCCATCTCTATGAACCCATCATTATGAACCCATCTCTATGAACCCATCTCTATGAACCCATCTTTATGAACCCATCTCTATGAACCCATCTCTATGAACCCATCATTATGAACCCATCTCTATGAACCCATCTCTATGAAACCACCTCTATGAACCCATCTTTATGAACCCATCTCTATGAACCCATCTCTATGAACTCATCTCTATGAAGTTATGAACCCATTTGTATGAACCAATCTCCAAATAGGAGCAGCTCTGAGGCAAGAAATTGAAATGGATGGTGCACAAAAAAACTTGGTCTAGACGTGCAACTGATATCATAGCGCCGTCTAAATAAGGAATATTATTTTAAATTAATTTTATTTTAGAATATAAAAACGAATAGGCAACAGATATATAGGATAAAATTTTGGAATAATTTCTTTCTTAACCATTAACTTAACTCTAAAAGAATTGGAGTTTCCTAAATACTTCAAAAAAATCCAGAATATCTTAACTGATCAGTTTTTGCTTAAAATCGTCAAAACTTGACAATTATATGTGAAAAATTGTTTAATCCTACTATCAACATTTATTTTACAGATTTTAGTTTGTATATTCTATTCGTCATACTTAGTGTACATTTATCACAGAAATATTCCTAACATTTACACAATATCAACAACTTCTTGCCAGTTAACGAGAGGAGTGAAGAATAAGCCCCGTGGATTTCGAATCAAGGGTTCTATTGCTTATAAACCAAACAATTTACTCAACTTGTTCTCTTTCTTCAATCTCACTTATATACTGCACTTTCATCGAATGTGAACTATTCTATTAGCCGATGTTTGCAGATTCTGAGAAATAAATGTTGTGAAGTTTGTGTTGTAACTGTTTTTGTTGCTGTTGTAACTATAGCTGTGTAATCCACTGATTTTCTTTTCTAATTGAATTTATTCGTGCGTCAAAAATATCTGTAAATTTTCATAGCTTAAACATAAACATGAATAAACATGTTAAGTCCTAATTTTATAATTGACAGCTCATTATTTTTTCGAATCTTTCGATCCTCAATGTTAGTTTACATCAATAACAAATCCGACATCTAGTAAAGCATATGCCGATGAATTGATTTATGCGTAATAATATGAATCGCAGGGTCTATGTCTTAAATTTCTAAATTACTCTAATCTCTGGATGATACAATAAACATTTCTAAAAAATAATTCATATACGTAGACTAATTAATTAATTAAGTCTTACTAATCAATTAAGTCTTGCAAACTTTGAAATAATAAAATGTAAGGCAAAAGCATGCAAAACCTCGTCAATTTAGATAAGATTTGAGATGATTTCTGGTTGTTTTCTGAAAATCGACACCTTGGATGTAACCATGACATTACAATTTAACTTAGATGTATATATGTAGAAATTTGCATAAATAAGCAGAAAGGAATGCGAACGACAGAGAATTGTGACCTGCCATTAGGCTGTGCACTAAGAGAGAGAGAGAGATATGCAGAGAAGGTGAAGTTGTCACGAGTGATTTACAAAGCAAAACCTCGTGACAGGTTCAACAGGTTGGGTGACCAAATAGCACGCTTGACTTAGAAGCAGGAGATCATTGGATCTAATCCCAGCTGCATTCTCTGTAAGATCGCCTAATAACGTTAAGCTTGGCATATACCTAAATAAAATTACATTCCAACCCATAAATAAATCCTTCTAGATATTTTAGACTGGTTCTGGTCTACTAAATCCGATCTACTAGATCTGATCTACTAATTCTGATGTGTTTGATCTGATCTAATAGATCGGATGTTCTAGATCTGATCTACTAGATCTGAGGTAATAAATCTGATCTACTAAATCTGATTTACTAGATCTGACCTACTAAATCTGATGTACTAGATCTGACCTACTAAATCTGATGTACTAGATCTGACCTACTAAATCTGATTTACTAGATCTGACCTACTAGTTCTGATTTTCGCTCTTGTTCTACTATTTCCACTTTCTTTGGTTGGTAGAAACACATCTCTTCCCACCTTAGATTTATATAATATTGCTTGGCTGACTTTTTGTTAACCGACCGGCACCGTTTAGGATCTAATTTCTCTCTCTTTCTCCCTCTTCCTCTCCTTTTTTCTCTCTCTTTCTTTCTCTCCTTCTTCAGCAAAAGTTTTCTTTCAAGTCGTTTGGGGTGAATCGATTAGTGACATCTGATTGTGGGACGTCCCTTACATCAATCTTGTTATGAGGAAACGGAAATGTTTATTGTTGTTATTATTATTATTATTTAATTATTGATATTATTATTATTATTATTCTTGTAATTATAGTTTTATTTGATTATTTTGTTGTTGTTATTATTATTATTAAATTTATTATTATTATTACTATCATTTTCGTTATCAGTATTATTATTTATGACAATTACTATTAGTTTGTTAATATTATTATTATTGTTATTATTATTATTATTTTATATTTTATTAATTTTGTTCATTAATGTGTCACTATTATTATTACTATTATTACTGTTATTACTGCTATTACTGTTAGTATAATTATTATTATTGAGCTGAGTTCATGTCAGTACACCTAAATGACGAATCAGTATTCTAAAGCAAATATTTAATTAAATTATCTAATTATCCAAGTTAGCGGCGCTTTAATGAGATGCTTTCATAAGATTTCATTTCGTCAGTATCGCATAAATCTTTCTGCTCTATTCGGGCCGAATTCTTAGCAGTTTCTTTAGTTATGTAGTGAAAAACTGGCTATTAAAACTAGCTATTAAAACTAGCTATTAAAACTAGCTATTAAAACTAGCTATTAAAACTGGCGATTAAAACTATCTATTAAAACTATCTATTAAAACTAGCTATTAAAACAGGCAATGAAAACTAGCTATTAAAACTGGCGATTAAATCTCTACATCGTTTTAAACCTTCCTTAACTGTATGCACAGCCTGAGCCTACAGGCACAGCCTGAGCCCACAGACAGAGCCTGAGCCCACAGGCACAGCCTGAGCCCATAGGCAGAGCCTAAGCCCACAGGCAGAGCCTGAGCCTACAGGCACAGCCTGAGCTTACAGGCAGAGCCTGAGTCCACAGGCACAGCCTGAGCCTACAGGCACAGCCTGAGCCCACAGGCAGAGCCTGAGCCTACAGGCACAGCCTGAGCTCACAGGCAAAGCCTGAGCCTACAGGCAGAGCCTGAGCCTACAGGCATAGCTCACACGTTATCCAAAACCCAAAACTCAAACTAGACATCGACATATGTTTACAGTTTATACATAAATTTAATGTGGCAAAAGAGAGAGAGAGAGAGAGAGAGAGAGAGAGAGAGAAAGAAAGGAGAGATTGATGGAGAGAGATAGAGAGACTGAGAGAGAGTGAGAGAAGGAGAGGGAGAGAGGGAGTGAGAGAACGAGAAATAATAGATCTTAAAGATGACAAAAGCATGTATACGCGACTTACTGTAACCGGATCAAATAAGTAGGAATTAGAAGAAAAAATAGAGATTCATTTTCTAATAGATGGACTCGTACTTCGCTCACAGCTTGTCCCACGCCCGGATCTCCAGCAAAACTGTCGCCGTTTCTTATCTCTCGCATTAGTTTTAATAAGTCCGTGCAAACCATGGACTTATCATGTTCATGGTTATCATGTCCTTCACCCACATTTAGCATCATTTCTACATGTAGAACATTTACAGTGCCCGCACGTGTAGATAACCATTTGTCTTGCTATTATATTGCTTAAACCATGGCACAAAGATACAGATCAGCCTAGAATTGCCTGTGTTTTTAATGGAGACTAATGTAGATGAGGGGAATAAAACATACAGGTGAAACCAAAAGTTAAGCCAGCCTATTGTGCACTGTCTCGAAAGCATATCATTGACTGAGCGGGCTCTGCATGGATTTGAACCCTGCTTCTATTGATCTACAGTCGGATATATAGCCGACCAGGCCACTGGCTTGCTACAAACATTGGCTGGGGCCAGTGGCGATGTCGTTAAAATATTCGACCACGAATCACTATGTGCGGAGTTCAAATCCTGGGCTCGCCCGTCACTGACATCGCTTTCGAGTGAGAAAACTGACGTTAAAATTAGCTTTACATTAGATTTTTAGCTTTACCATTGTTTTTGATAATCTTGTTGGTCAAAGGAGTGCTGTTGTAACTGAAAGGGGCAGGAATATGTCGGCAGAGTGAAGGAAAGGAAAGATAGAACAAAGTCACTTGTGAAAATAAAAATAATAAATCTTAATAAATTGGTCAAACACATCCCACATGGCTACTTTGATTAGTCATACGCTGCTTCGCATATGATTATATATTATTCAGTATTGTATTATAGACGGTATTATAAGATATATGTAAACTTTTCCGCGAGGAACACTCCACGCTCAGAGAAATTACAAAAAAATGAATTTAAAATTCGAGGACAGAGATTCAGTTTGATAGTACATGATTTAGTTTTAGTTCAACCAAATAGCTATGTACTATATAGGGCCTAGGCTATAACAATAATAATAACACGCATTATAGTGAAATGATCAACTATGTTGATATCTATCACTTTTAATACCACATGTTATATCCGTTAGGCAATTTTGTCCATTTTCCGTGTAGTCAGTCCAGTGAATATCCGAGATTTTACTCTCAGATCAGCGCGGCTGGGATTCGAACCCACGAGCGTTCGATTCACCTCAGGGTCAGTCATTTAAAACTTCATGACGTTATATACACTCTTAACCATTGCGCTATTGAGACATTCTATATTTTATGCTATAGTGAAGGCATATGCATAAAACAGACGATCCAGTTAGAATGAAATTTTAGAAATTTTATTGTGGTACTGTTTTGTTTGAAATCTATTTTCATATTCATAACGTTAGCTGGCGATCTGTGCTCCGAATCATGCGGACATTCATTTCTTTTACATGTACACAGAAGCAAGCCCGCGGTTCTTTCAGATTTCAACTGAAAATTCAACGTCGTAGGGCTTCAATTAAATGCATTATTATGGCATCGATCTTCGTGTTTGTGATTCTGGCATAAATTACTCTGTTTACGTTAGGATTCACTTGATGCTATTAGTCGTCGCAGATGACGCTAATGTAGGCAAAATAGAGGAACGATTTAAGAGATTGATCAGCTTAGAGTCAAGCATCATGTCCCTTCAATTCCTACATACTATACAGTCACTCAGCCCACGTTCAGTGCTACGTAAATGTTGTTATTCGTTTTTTTTATCCATCGGTTAAGCGCTTAGAGAAAACCTGGAAAGCAAGACATACTGAGAGAGAGAGAGAGAGAGAGAGAAAGAGAGAGAAAAAATATGTTTATTAGATCAAAACACAGTATGTACCATAAAAAAATGCAAAATGAAAACAAGCTCACGGAATTAGTCAGATTAAATAGAAAGCAAAATAACACTAAAGAAAATTTGAAAAAGGGAAAAATAGCATCAATCAAACAAATTAAGCTGAGACAGAAACAATAGGTCATTAAAGAGAACGAGAAGCACTCTATCTAGTTGAACACCTATTTATCCAGAGTAATCAGACGAACAGAATCATACAATATTAATAAAGTAAATTCACGTAAACTTTCACCATTTAAATAACTTAAAAATAAACAGATTGGACCAACAACAAATGTATTGTGTAAGGAATATTCTTATCAACTATACAGTATATTATATTAGTTTCTGAGAATTAGGCCTGTGGGAGAGAATACTAAGATACTAAATCAAATAACATTCGGGTTATATCACTAAGGTATAAAAATAAGATAGAAAATAAGTCACATTGCTATCACATGCAATAATAATATTTTCCTCATCCAAGGATGATGTCAGGGACGCCGAATGTAAGAAGAAGTAGATGTATAAAGAATTATAATTGAAACTACATGTTAAATACACTGACATTTCTACGTCAAATTTCAATTTAAGTAAACTAAACACGCAATATGGTAACATGATCAACTATGTTGATATCTATCAATTTTTATCACCACATGTTTTAAACGTTAGGCAATTTAAACCATTTTCCGTGTAACCAGTCCACTGAATGTCCGATATTTTACTCAGAGCAGCGCTGATGGGATTCGAACTCACGAGGGATTCAAATTCACCTCCGGATCTGTCATTTAATTCATTCAGTTCATTCTCATTCAGGATTTCTCATTCATTTAAGGGCCCATTCACACAAATCAACCTCCAAAGTATCTCTCGAATTCCTATGCTCATGCAGAATAGGTTTAGAGCAGTTGAAAGGTTTACAAGAAATTTTATCGAAGAAAATAAGATTAAATTAAAAGCCTTAAAGGAATATTTCATTTTTCTAGTCGATCATTATAGCATTAGCTCTATTGTTACCTAGTTACATGTCACAGATTTTTGACAGTGCATTACTGTGCTTAACTTAAGGTACACATGACTACAAGTTGATAAGGAAACAGATCCAAATAAGATTAGATGGTTTTATAAATGGAAAGGATTCGATGGTTTTAGTGGATAACTAAAGGAATTAAATCTTCACGTTCGGTTTAAAATCCATTTCATCAGCTTAGAAATCGGCCTTGGGACTTAACCACTATACAGGATGCGCATTAAAAAATATTCCCCTAGCACAGTTACGGTAGCTTAGCCAACTATTGATATTTGGCTTTGAAATTTTCAAGTTCTCTTGCGGTGGAATTTAGCCACAAGCTGACCAAATTTTGTAAGAATAGTTTTAAGGGAACCGGAGTTATTCAAGTCCGTATATACATTTGTATATTTGTATATACAAATGTATATACAAATATACAAATGTATGTCAAAAATGAAAGATAACTTAGATATTCATTTGTTAGATGGTCTAATTGACAGCGAGATTGCCTGATAATATGAGCTAAGTCCAGCTATTGAAATCCTGTCTGACTGATCTATTGCAGAAGTTTTCTGATACGAAAGAGACGTAGTAAACGTGTGTTTATTTGAAGTACATATGTTTATTAGTATTATATAATGTTTATTAGTAGTATTTATGTATATTAGTGGTATATCTATATTTATTTGAAGTAGGCCTATATATAATTATTTGAAGTATATATGTTTATTTGAAATATATACGCTTATAAGTGCTATATATGTAGATGACGTCCCTGACATCATCATTGTATGAGGAAGCGGACGTTAAACCTTTATTTAATATTATTTATTGATTAGTATTATAGAAATTTATTAGTGGTATATATATTTATTGTTAGTCATCAAAGTCATCAAACAACTCTTTTACATCTGAATCTGATCCTGAAGTGAATTGAACCCTCGTGGGTTCGAATCCCAGCCGCGCTGATCTTAGAGTAAAATCTCGGACATTCTCAGGACTGGTTACATGGAAAATGAACTAAATTGCCTAACGGTTTAAATATATGTATTTAAATTGATAGATATCAACATAGTTGATCATTTCACTATAATGCGTGCTTACTTTTACATATTGATCCAATGCATCACAATTCACACAACACATGTACAATTAAGATTTAGTACCTGCTTTCTTATAGGAAAGTTTTAAATTATATGGTCAGCTCATTTGGTACTAAACTCAGTTCTATACAATCAGGACGCATTTAAAAATGAATAATCTGAAAAGAAAACGAGATCAATAACAGTCCAATCCGTTAGTAAGATTACATAAAATGTATCTAAGAAAAAGTATGCATTGTTGCAGGCAATTATTGTGATACAGGCCTAGGACAGTCTTCTTCTTATTATTAAGCCCATGTTGCACTCGTTCAACCTTCGCTTAGACTTCACTTGTCTGTTGACTCAGTTACGAATTTCAACGAGTATGACCGAGATTCTTTAAATTAGCTGTAAAATTCGGCCGACTGCTAGGTTTTCTTCTGCTGACAATATTCAGGCTAGGATAGTTAACGCAGAATATCGGCTATTCTTTCAGTGTTTATGAGCTCTTAGCTATCACCAAGAATTAGCCAAACAGTGGCTAGAGAGATACTACTGACTTTTCATTGGTCGAGGCCGGTACTTGAACTTTAACTTACATGTACCCAGCACAGAGCGCGGTATCTTATCTCAAGACTGCACACCTGACTAAGACTCTTGATATTATTATAATGTAGAGTTTCTGACAGTTATTTACGTACATATATGTATATAGGCCTACGTAATACATTTATTTTCAAAGTTATTTGAGTCTACTTTTTATCCGTTTTCAAAGATCAGTATTTATTAGTTAATAGGAATGGATTACACATTAGCCAGTCAATATTAGTTGAGATCATTCAGACGTTCTCCGTATCATACTTTTCTTGTATATTGACATCAACGTTAAATCATAACTATTTCTAGAACAATTTCTATGGCTATCCTACTTCTAGAGGCCTAACTATTTCCATAGCTATTGTATTTCTATAGCTATTGCTATAGCTATCCTATTTCTAGAACTATTTTAGACAGAATATTAGCTATGCGATCTTTTCATTATTTATCGCAGAAATGTGTAAAATAGCGTGTAAAATAAAAATAAATGTAAAGTAGCTTCAAATGCTTAATGTAGTAAAATTGAGTGATTAATATTTAATAATTCTATTAATATATTTCGACTATCGTACTCTTCAGCTTGCCACTGCGTCTCTGTCATCTGACAATACCTTTAGATCACTAGCCTGAATCAAAATTTCTCTTTCCTGGTATGTCTAGGTCTTCCTCAAGAGTTCTCTTTCCAGGTAGTTCTAGGGCTTCCTCAAAAGTTTTAGGTCTTCCTCTACCAAGCTAGTTCCTGGTTTTCCCGATCTGCTAGGTTGGGACCGAATTAGACATCTTAGTAATAATAATAATAATAATAATAATAACACAACAATTAGAGTGCTACAGTCATCAATGGCAACACCGAGCACTACTGAGACAAAATCAAGCCGGCGAGCAAAAAGAAGGTCCAAATACGGCGAAAATTCCAATTCCAGATAATCAGTCCAAAGTAGTGAGCGAAAAAGAATCAGCATATGAGTAGGCCTATGTGAAGTCATTTGATAAATCGAATATATATTTCACAAAATAGAAATTTATAAAAGATAATGGCCGCATTAAGGATTATTGATGGAATTTCTGTGATAATGGAATCAGTATGTTTATCTTTAGATATAATACTTTTGTGCCTTTTATAAAATATTAAAGTAGTACTTGAACGGACATATAAATTATCCCTTAACTAACGCTCTTTGACATAAATATATATATATATACATACATATATATTATGTATATATATATATATAATAGATATATATATATATACATATATATATATATATATATATATATATATGTATATAAACGTCTATATATCTGCATAAGTATGTACATGTATATATATATATATATATATATATATATAGTATAAATTATATACATCATGATCTTCATCATCATCACTACCATCACCATCATCATCATCATCATCGCCATCTTCCCTTAAATAAAGCCTAACTATAGGGTCGGGAATAAATAGAGTAAATATTATAAAATATATTAAGTTGTATAGAGTACAAACAGCAATATCTGCAGATGTACACATGTGCCTATTTAGTTGCGGCATGAATGGTTCTCTCATTAAGATTCGGTCAATCATAATCAGTCACTAAATCATTATTCTTCGTTAATTAGACCCAGTTTAAGGAACATAAGCCCTTGAAAATCTTCAATATTCATTAGTGTGAAAATTGAATGGTTGAATCAGCAGCATAGCCGTAATTTGTTCAACTTTAAATCAGTAGGCGCAGGTTTCAAATCCAGTGATCCCTCGTCACTGACATAAGTTAGAAACAGGACACCGACGTTAAATATTGCTATGCGCTGTTTAATCTTTAGGAATACCCCTTATTCTTTTTATCTAGGCACGCTAAAAAAACAATAAGTCAATCTAGGGCTAACAAAATCTAGGACTAACAAAATCTAGGGCTAACAAAATCTAGGTCTAACGAATCTAGGGCTAACAGAATCTAGGGCTAACAAAATCTAGGGCTAACAAAATCGAGGGCTAACAAAATCTAGGGCTAACAGAATCTAGGGCTAACAAAATCTAGGGCTAATAAAATCTAGGGCTAACAAAATCTAGGTCTAACAAAATCTAGGGCTAACAGAATCTAGGGCTAACAAAATCTAGGGCTAACAGAATCTAGGGCTAACAGAATCTAGGGCTAACAAAATCTAGGGCTAACAAAATCGAGGGCGAACAAAATCTAGGGCTAACAGAATCTAGGGCTAACAAAATAAATCTAGGGTTAACAAAATCTAGGGCTAACAGAATCTAGGGCTAACAGAATCTAGGGCTAACAAAATCTAGGGCTAACAAAATCGAGGGCGAACAAAATCTAGGGTTAACAAAATCTAGGGCTAACAGAATCTAGGGCTAACAGAATCTAGGGCTAACAAAATCTAGGGCTAACAAAATCTAGGACTAACAGAATCTAGGGCTAACAGAATCTAGGGCTAACAAAATTTAGGGCTAACATAATCTAGGGCTAACAGGAACTAGTCATAAAGAAAACCATGAAGTCTGTAACCTTGCCCAGCAATTAGAGGCCGTGACTCAGCCAGTAATGAGTGATTTAGTAGCGGATGGGGGCAGGTTCAGCTCCAGAATGAGGAGGAGTAGATTTCTATTTCATCCAGGTATAGCGACTCCAGTCTCTAAGCATTATTAGAATTGATGTCCGGTACAGGGCTTCCGTTGAGTTGCTGTCATTTCTGCCGAGACAGCCCTGTGTGTTTTTATTTTCCTGGACAATTTTCTGCTAAATTTAATATTAAATTATCACACATTAAACCTGTGGAGAATTTATGTGCATGATCTTCGTATTCTTCCTCGTTTGTCTAGTAGAAAAACTAGTGGATCAAGCAGGGCTTGGTTTATATAAAACTTAAAATACACTTGGACTATGAAGATTCTAAGATTTAAAATATTTGGCGTCAGATCGAGGCTCTGCTAAATCACTAAAAGAAGACCCGTTTCTTTTAATGAGCGAGTTCAAATGATTATATAAAAAATCTTGGCATCTGTTAATATTGCCAAGGCCTCTATGTTGCCTTGAAACTGGATATTTTAATTTGTTTAAAAACATGAACTCTTAAAATGGTTGAATGTTGAATGAAGAGTTGCAGAAGATAAAACTGTAAACCTGCAAAAGTAACTAGCCAAGCACGTAATGCCCTAGAAATCATAATGCCCTAGGAACCATAGTGCCCTAGGAACCATAGTGTCTTGGCCTATCCCAGGAGGCTATTCACTTCAAATTTAAAAAGTGATCGGTCTTAAGATGATCAATTTTTTGTGTATTATATACGTAATTATATGATGTATATATATATATATATATATATATATATATATATATATATATATATAGAGAGAGAGAGAGAGAGAGAGAGAGAGAGAGAGAGAAGTAGGTATGTTTAATTTTAAATTTCAAGCGATCAACAACAGAAGTACAATCAGCTACTAGTAAATACAAAATGAATATAACCATTGCTATTGTTTTTATATAATCAATAATTAAATCATATAATTACTTATATTACTTATATAATATAATAGTATAATATAACACATCACTACACATCTGTAGGGATGTGTTCTGTTGGAAACGTCCCTGACATCATCCCTGGATGAGGAAACGGACGTTAAACCTTTATTATTATTATTACTATTATTATTAATACAAACCTATATACATGTATATAAAATGATAATATCATTTGTTAATATTACTTATTCTTCTGTATTCAAAACTTAACACAACGCACATGTGTGCGGAGTGTTTTTATAACTTTCTGGATTCTAAGCTGTTATTGATATTTTCAAATTTTATGAATATATATATAGTCAGTGCTTTTAGATAGCCATTTTTACATGCAGAGTCGATATAATAATAGGTCTAATTGTCCTCAAGAACCTTGGGGTTTAATCCATATCGACTACCCTAGAATTTGATTCGAGAATTCACAATTCAGATGATCAAAATCATTGCTAAATTCTCGCTCTGTACTGATTCAATTCTTCAAAACAAGGGTTAAATTTAATTTTCCTTAGACCTATGGACATACCTTAGATTAGGTATATTAGATGATTTAAAGACCCACTCATATGTGGAAATGAAGATGAAAGCGGATGATAGAGAAAAGTGGAGGCGTTATATACCATGGACCTGCCAGTAGGCAATGCACTAAGAGAGAGGGAGAGAGAGTCCTATGGAATTTAGAGATGGAACTCGTAAATATTTGTAAGAAATAATTCAACGAGGAACTATTATTGAATATATTTATAGCAGTGCAGTCTCATGAACATAGTTATTGCAGACATATTTGCTTTAATTGGTCTCATGATAAATGCCGTTGCAGTGTCTACTATAATTATGGTAAAACTTACCAATTTAACAATAGGCCTACACAAGAGCTTTGTGCAGTTTAAAAAAACTTTAGTCCAAGTCGCAAAGGCTCTCATTTATTTAATAATTAGCAGTTACATAATTGCAGTGTATCAGTGAATATGAGTTCCTTGGGTCCTCCAATTAAAATTCTAATTAGAACATATTTCTAAGGCATTAGCGAACTCCTAAATAATTGTGTGTTTTAAACATATCAAGTATTTCATGCTTATAAAATAGCACTTACGAAGGCCTACATAATTCTGTGTAATTAGAATTTATAACAACAGGTATGTTTGTACTTGATGCGTGCAAAATGTGCACGCATTCACATCCTATATAAATGCTAAATTGATTTTCAACAAATTTAATTGACTATATTTCTCCTTTTCACTATCTGTTAGCACTGATCCTAATGACCAAGTATAAAGAGTTTAAAACTATCTTCATATTTCGTTGGAATACTGAATAGAGCTGCCCTCTATTCAGTATTCTCTACTCTTATTCCTCTTCAATTAACATAATTTTCTAAATTAATTTTCTAAAGCAAAGTATACTGCAAAGTGAATGATTTTTATAGATTGCCTCAGCAATAATTTAATTAACAATAATAATAAAGTATATTTTTACTTGACTGAAGCATGTCTACGTTACTCTCTCTCTCTCTCTCTCTTCCTTTCTATCTATCTATCTCTCTCTCTTTCTCTCTTAGTGCACTGCCTATGGGCAGGTCCATGACATATTACGCCTCCACTCTTCTCTGTCTATCGTTTTCCTGTACATGACCATATATGAGTGATATGTTTAAATCATCTAACATTCCTAATCTCGATCTGCCTCTGTCACTATTTCCTCACGCAAAGCTCATTTAAAGAGGACATCTTTGATTAGACAACTTATTTTGTTAGCACGTGAGTACCTAATTTCAAGTTATGGCGAATCAGATATATAATGTGGTAAAAGAAAGAAACATAATATTGAGCCAATGGAATAGTCGATTAGGTCTTTAGCTTTTTAACTCCTAATCAATAAGTAACTAAGTAAGCGGTGCTGAAATCCTTGTCTAGCCCAAACTTTGATATATTTTCAGTGGAATCACATCTTAAACTCAAATAGTTTTTAGACTTTTTAACCGATAAATGCTTTTCTTAAAATAAGCGACAGGCCCCTATTATCTTGATTGTTTAATGAATTAGACAGTAATATGTATCTATCTCTGCTACTTTTAGTCGCCTCTTAGAGTTTAGATCTAAATGAGCTTCACATTTCTGTACTAAAGCGTGTGAACCAGGTGACCAATGGCTAGTCGTGTAGCGGTCCTATTTGTAGGAGAGTTATGAAATACATGTATAACACAAGCGACGTTCAGTGAATGAAGCGTTTCCTTTGCAGACGAATTACTTTAAGAGTTTGACTTCAACAGTATATCTGCTAGAGACATAGATCAGCGTCTTTATATTTTAATTATCCATTGGAATGTCGCAGCAGCTTGACTCAGGCAAACATTCCACAATGATTGGAGTGGATTTGGAATCAGAGCTGTCCTCTCATAACTCCAAGCTACTTTCAAATGGAAGAAAACCCTATCGTACTCTCCGCCCAATGGAAATGACATCCCTTTCACAATCCTTATCCCAACCTCCTTCATCCATCCTAAAATCTCTTCTAGTTATCACTGTGCTTATATCCACAATTGTCTTCCTCTTTCTATGCCTCGTTATGCCCCTATTTCACGCCCTCAATAATCCTATAGGGACACTTAAAACAATGGATCATAGCGCTTTAGGGGTAGGGCATGAACATTCAGGTTTAATGGAAGGTGGGCAAGCCCATGATGGCCCCATGGCATGCCCTACGGCTGATAGCAAACAGGATGCAGGTTCACATCACGACCAAGACCCTCAGGAAGAAATCCCACTTGGAGGACACGTGGATATGAGTTCCCAAGTCCATCGGAATGACAATAATAGTGAGGTAGATCACAATGAGCGACGAGCTGATCCCGAGATTCAGATATTAGATACTGTAAAGGATTCTATAAATAGCACTCCGTCAAATCCCACTCGTGAAAACTCCGATGGAAATTCCCAGGATCCGGAAAATTCATTGGGATGGAAGAAAGACCATGAAAACGTGACAAGTAGCGGAGAATCTCCGGCTGAGAAATCGAAGTTAAATAGAAAGCCGACATTGGAAGAGATCAGTACTTATCATGGTTATCAGAGGATCCTCAAGCACGCCATGGTTTGAATTAGCTTTACTTACATGTTACTTACACATGCATTGTCATACAAACATTAGATGCCTTGTAACCATTGATATAATGCTGTACACATGTAAGTCTATTTGTACAAATCATAGGAGTTGTGATTACTACATAGACATCTGAAGTGGCATGAATTATAAATGATTTCCCTAAGAATACCTTATGGCGAGGAACCGGACGTTAAATTCTTATTAATTGATTGATTGATTGATTGATTAATTGGTTGATTGATTGATTGGATTATCGAATAATTCATATTCTGCTAGTAGAAAAAGTATATTTTGATTTTGGTATATCACTTTGTAAAGCATAGTTTTACCTCGACACAGAATCTTGGTGTTTACTAGTTTAGTATTGACATGAAGTGCATTAGGCCAACGTATACCAGTACTGATGTTGTTAGAGTTGTAAAGTTAATACTTATGTTCTTAGTAATATTAATGTAATAAATTACTATAACCGACTAAATAATGCTGATAATTAATCTTACATTGAAGATGATTGGTTTATTTTTGATTGATTGACTGTTTGATTTATGAGCTTGATTTCTTGATTGATTGATCGTTTTGATACACTTTGATTTTTTTGTTTATTCGTTGATGAAATTAGTCATCGATAAATGGGTCGACTGAAAAGATGGTATTTATTGATTGATTGATTTATTGATTGATTTATTGATTGATTTATTGATTGATTTATTGATTGATTTATTGTTTGATTTATTGATTGATTTATTGATTGATTTATTGATAGATTCATTGATTGATTTATTGATTGATTGATTTAATGACTTATTGATCGACTGACTGGATAATTGATTAATATATTTATGCATTGTTGAATTGATTTATTAGTTGATTAACCGAATTATTGTTAGATTGATTGATTAATTGATTAATTAATTGATTGATTGTTTAAGGGTACATGCAACTGCCATGATGATTCCATCGAAGTTGAAGACAAGCTGTCTCCTCTATCCAGCAAACTATTTGTAAGTTATTTAGGATAATACAGTAATCTAGGCTACAGCATTTCTATACTACAGCCTTTCTCTAGTGGGTCTACTAATAAACTGTGAGAAAAGTACGAATGCTTTCCTTTAAACTCAGGTGGCGTCTCAAAAGCATACTAAAATACTGATGCAGTAACTTGAGCAGTGAAGCTTTGTCTTCGAGTTTAGAGCAAAATTAATTCAAAGGCAATCAAAAGAGCTAAGTCATGTAAATTTCAATATAGTCTTCAATTTCGAATTAGTCTTAATTTCAATACAGTTTTCATTTCAAGAACGTTCTTTCGTCAATGATGTCGATAACAGGCGAGAAATGATTGAAATGTTCATTGTTGCAATTCCTCTGATTGATTTAACAATCATGCCATTAGCATACTTAGCTATATTACTATAATCATGCATAACTTTAAAAATATTATGAATAGCATGTAAATCTACATGTATATCAACAAAGCCATGGAATGTTTAGTTAATTTTATTATTGGATCTTGGACTTGCACTGTTTTGATCTCGCTTTCTCTTGTGGTCTCTGTGAACTCAGTCGTCATCGTGTGGTGCTTTGGCGCCTGTTTGTGTAGAGTCTGCAAGAAACGTCCCTGGCATTGCCTTATAAAGAGGAACCAGGCATTAAATTCTTATAGATTGCTTGATTATTAGACTATTTACTGTGATCAGAAGTAATCTATAGTGAAAATGAGCCAATGAAGAATAACTCCAATAGGACGGTGTTATATTGACTTTCTCAGATTCCATAAGCCTACCATACATACTCATAATTCTTAAGAATTTTAGTTACAAGTCATTTTATAGAGAAGTATCTACGGAAAGGAAAGGTATAACCTGCTACACAATTCTTCACTCGGTGACGGTGGAAAAGCGAACGTCTTTGAAGTCCGTGAATGACTTTAGGACTCGTGATAGAGGAGTCACTTTGATAATTTATCTTCATTTCATTTGAAAACGAGAATTCTTTTCTCGCTGAATGAAGTCCAAAGATCTTGTAACATCGCAGTGAAACTTGATGAAACGAGCCGTTAAAATTGAAAGATCAAGAATTAAAAATTTGTAGAGTTAAATTTTTAAAAAAATTAAAATCTAAGATAGTTATAGTCTTAATTTCTATGCGTCTATATGTGAAAAGAAAAATTTGTAGAACAGACGTTCATAACGGTTCACTATTCAGCTTCAATTTAAAGTTACTTCAATTTCTGTCAATTTCAAATTCAGCTTCAATTTCAAGACATCAGTGTATTCTACACTGGTCGCGTGAACGAGTAGACATTCGACTGCGAAGCAGTAGGTATCAGGTTCAAATCTAGCGCTTATATAGTCACTAGAGTGCATCTAAAAATGCGTTGTTTAGATTTTGCTTGAAATCATAAAAGAGACTTCCAAAACCAAAAATGTTCTGGCTGGAGTTTGAACAGATGTCGTCCTGCTTCTACGGAAGTTTGCTGTTTACTCAACCGTCCAACTAGTATTATGCTATTCTAAAAGACAGTATAAGCGGACCTTAAGACAAAACTATTTTTCAATCAGTCAATCAATAAGAATTCAACGTCCGGTTCCTCGCCATAAGGTAATATCAGAGAAGTCCCTTTTTTGTTGTTCCTTTTTTAAACAAATCCAAATCATCTGATGATAATAATCGTTGTTGTTGTTGCTGCTCGCAGACCTGCCTCTATAGATGTCTCAGCTCTTGTGGTCATAGCTCTATCCAGCAAGCACCATCAGCGACGAGAACTCCCTAGACTAGAACACGAGATAACACGCCTATTGGCGCTGCAACAAAATATGTAGGCCTACAGTAGGCCTAATATTATCTAAAATAAGCTGAATTGGAAATCGATTTGGTTAAAGTTTTCGATAAGCGAAGAGAAAGGGAAACAAAATGGCTGTAGGACCTATAGAATGACTGTCTATGTGGTATAAATGCTCCTCTGAATCCGGCTTCTATTTGATCAGTTAGGCTCTATGTGGGGCTTATGCTGTGAACAAGTTTATCCAGTCACTTATTGCTTAACTTCTATTCTAAACTTCTAAGTATATATCTTGAAAATAAAAATGACTTGTGTTGTTATTGACTCACGAAGCTTTTCTTTTGCTTGATCGTTTTGTTTGACAGCACACGCATGTACATGTACATTCATGTCAAAGGCATGTTAAATTAAATTAAAGTAAATGCATGAAAGATGCGCAGAATGAAGAGTTGTAAACTCTTATTATTTCTCCTTAGTATATACACTGTGTTTTTTACAACTAATACCCCAAATTGCTTTGACAATAAAGTCGTAAGAAGTTGACCGATGTTCTTAAAATTTACTGTGCTTGACCAGCAGCCAATTCTACCAAACATAGAGAAATTTTGTTTGAATATCTTTAATAACGAGAAAGTTATAGTTTTGCGAATAGGAGTGGGGTCAGACAAAAAATTTCCAGTACAGGATTACGGGCGTGTTAACATTGAGCACCAGGTGTGGGACCAAATCCAACCGATGAACAATAAAGTATTTGGCTAATAAACGGTGCGAAACCATAATCTGGGAATTCAGTCAGAGAAAAAAGCTTATAGGCGCCTGCGAGCTGGTCATAAAGTAGGAGAGGACGATCAGCAGAGAATGGGGTGCGCCGAGTGGAAGGAAGAGAATTCCAAATCTGTGGGACAGCATGCTGGAAGGAGTGCTTGGACTGTACATGCAACTATATTAGTACATGCTCTATATTAGTACATGCTCTATATTAGTACATGCTCTATATTAGTACATGCTCTATATTAGTACATGCTCTATATTAGTACATGCAACTATATTAGTACATGCTCTATATTAGTACATGCTCTATATTAGTACATGCTCTATATTAGTACATGCTCTATATTTAGTCTCACTTGTATTATGTGGGACGTAAAAAGGTGTGGGCGGTGCGGTAAAGAACTTGCATGCTAGAGAAACTTATGGAGTGCTATTTACAAGGCGTGAAGGTAGTACATGAGTCCGAATATGAACTTCGGACCTGGGGCCTGCCACGCACTCTTCAGAACACTTGAAAGTTAGAAATTTAAATACAAAAAATGCACTTTTGAAATGTGCTGATACTTTTTAAAAATAAAATACATGTCTGCTTACACATATTCAAGTGCATATGCATTGAATAGCAAGAGTGTTCTCTAGTATCCTGGTCCTGATCCAGTGTTCGTGACAACAAACTCTGATCCGTGCAACGGTAAATATCCCTGCAACAAAACTGTAAAATTTTAAGGTTGTTGCTGTTGCCAATTTCATAGAAAAGTTCAGTAACAAACATTCCCAGTGGCCACACTGCCGGTGAACAGCTGTTTTGTATTTACATTTACATTTTGTCAACAATTAAATCAAAATTTATTTATTACTAATCAATTACTTTATGCTTCTCAATGATTTCAAGACTCTGTCGATTTTCTTTAATATTTTCCCTAACTATTCTACTGAGAGTATGGAGGATCGAATCTGCACCAGCCGTTTCAGGACTATACGATGTAACAGATAATCAGGATGATGTTTTTGAGTTAACGCAACTAACATACGACCAAAATGTGCTGCATTCTCCTAACGCCTGGCTAATGCAGTTTTATAATAGTTGGTGCGGACATTGCATTGGTTTTGCGCCGCTTTATAAAAAGTTAGCCACTGATATTAAAGGTTTGTTCGTACTCTTTCTATTTCACATGTAACTTTAATGTATATTCGAGCGCAGTTTTTCTCTTCTCTAGGTTGTCTATTACATTTTCTAAATTTTCACGAGGAACTCTAATGACCTACCAGAAATTTTATCAATTTTTAGGCCTTATGACGAAAACTATTGGCCATACTTATGTAAGTAATAAAATTACTGGTATCACTCGTTGCCTCTTTAAGCAGGAAGTGAACTTATTAGAATTATTTTTCATTGTGCATCGTAATTTGTGGTTAATAGAGAATTAGAATTTGGTATAAGTTTATAATAAACTAACAAAGCAGGGTAGTTTGATTAGAGATAGGCTGATTTAAATGACGACCGCAACTGTTACCCTCGAAATAAGCTTTAGGAAAAGTTGTCGAACTCAGTGATATCATTGGCTCTCTTTAGTCTAGTGTCAATTATTTTAATTAGTTTAATATTTTGAACACAGACTATCTGACATTTTATAGAGGGCGATCAGTGCTTGCTGTGGTAAAATTTTGTGAGATCGGTTAATGAGAATATATATAATAAGCTCTGAATGATAGACGGAAACTAAGTTTCATTTGAGACTCTACTGCATTTTTTCACATCATATGTGGAATATTTAAAGTAACAATATGGACCTGAGGATTATTTTCGCAAGTGCTGTGTTTCATAAGAATGCATTTTAAATGAACCATTCAGATAATTGAATTGTAGCTAGTTTAAAGTAATGCTAATAGAATTGTATTGAAATATCTACCCTGTTGTTGCCGCGGTTACTATCTTGTTTATACTTTTTCTCTGGTTATTCAATTTATACGATTAGGCAGTTGTATATTGTTTGCCTAGGCTGGAGGAGAATGGTCAAGTTAGGGGCGGTTAATTGTGCAGCGGAAGAAAATAAGGCTCTCTGTAAATCTTTCGGCGTCAAAATGTTTCCTACCCTTATGGTAATTTGGAAATCTATTTTAATACGTATTCATTTCTTTTCATTGCCATTTGTTACATATATTTTATGTATTCATTTCTTCCCATTTCTGCTAAATTGGATACTTGATTAAAATTGACTGTGGCTACAATTTGCTGGGAAATTTTATTCTGGATGAATTTTGAACTAATAATTAATCAAATGCTATCCCTTTGGTCATCCAACCGGTATAATATGTAGCAGAATTGGATCCTCCTCTCTTCTACTTACTATGCCATTGGGCTAATCAACTTGTAAATGTTTTGTTTTCTTTTACTCATTTAGTTTCAGGTACGCACCTCGCCCATAAGCTTGTGTTTGCGCTATTTCATTTCTTTTTGTTCTTTTTATTATAATGTGTGATATGGTCTCACATTAAGTACTTTACTTTACAATTCTCACATTAAGTACTTTACTTTACTATGCCATTGTGATAAAGAGTATCATACTTTTTACACTTATTGTGTCCTGGTTGCTGAAGAATAGACTAATTATGAACTGCACTCTGTAAAGGCGACAAAGCACTAAGCTCAAAACCAACGTCGGAAATGGCATTCGTTTGGTGAGTGCCGAGGCATAATAAAATTTCCAACCCTGAACCTAGTTAAACTGGAATTCAACAGAAGAAGAAGATGATAGACAATATCAGTGTCTATACATTTAGCACAGGGCAAGGGTCCTTGCATCTGGGAACTTAAAAATTTATGTTTAAAACTTAAAATTAAAAAATTTAGAATTTAAAATGTATGTTATTCAGATGATACCAGCTCAGACGATGGAAAGAGTAGATGGAGCCTCTATTAAACAGCACGGAAAAGTGGAAGAGTTTAGAGATTCTATCGTTGATATTCTCAGCAATCAAACGTTGAGTCAACTGCCACCCGAGTTGCAAATTCTTCTTAAACCAATCAGGTTCTTATTTGAGAATTGCTCTCTTTCAATCAATCCTTGCTTAAATAATTGATTGATTGTTCTTTTAGCACTTGGTTTTCTGAAATTCTGTCTAGTTATGGTTTTTATTTTAAAATTTTATAACTAATAAATTATCTAAATTAAATTATTAGTAATACTGAGTAAATTATAAAATTAATTAGAAAATGATTAGATATTAGTTAATAATATTTGCTGTTCAATAAATAATTAGTACAAGAGCTCTAATTTATTATTGTTATAATTAATTCAATCTGGCCATTTCTCTCTCTCTCTCTCAACCTAATTGCATTGCCGTGCGTATAACTCCTCAAATAATATCCGGTGCTTTCTTTTTCATCTCTATGCGAAGATCTTTAAAAATCTTCAATATCTCTAGTCATTGTCTTCCTCTAACCTTATTTCGCCTTCTACTGTATCTTTCTGCAACCACGTCCTCCTATTGTATGTCCTGTCCACATCTTCACTTAATTTAATATCTATAAATTTATTATATTTCTAATAATTTATTTTCTTTTTGCTAACAATTTAATTTATTTCTAACAATTTATCGTATTAATAGCATTTATAATATATCATATATATATATATATATATATATATATATATATATATATATATATATATATATATATATATATGTATATGTATATATATATATATATATATATATATATATATATATATATTTATATATATATATATAATATATATCTAATTATTATACTGTAAAATAATAATCATTATGTGATCATATTTTTTATTATAAAGTTTAATTGATAATCTGCAGGAGTCTCGATGACTTGTTCACTGGTGTTACTGATAGCGAGTCTAGATTTGTTCTCATCATGGACAAAGATAAATCGTTTCTAGGTCGACAGGTGTGTACTGAGTTAAGTCACATTGATTACTCATCTCAGCTCTGTATCATGACAGATCTAAGGTACATATTCTAAAAGAAAAATCTCTTTTCACTTGCATTTCTTGAGCTTTCATCATTTTAACCTGTATATTGCTCTTAGGTACGTATTCTCTTAGGTACCAGTATTCTCTATATATATAGGCAACAAGAAATGGCATGTAAGGTTGTTCGGATGATTCATAACTGGGAACGTTCATAATCAGGACAATTCATAAAATATTATATGATGTTGGAAGTGTTTAAATTAATGCTTGACTTTTAAATGTCTGATATCTACTGCCCTTCCGGACATATATCAGAAAATATTACCACTATAGCATTTATATATCTACCTAATGATATATAAATACCTACCATTGCCTCTCTTTGTCACTATGGCATTTGTGCTGGATGCACAAATGCCATAGTGACATAGTGGTGGTATAGTGCTGTGGGCTATATTATAGTGCTAGCTGTCAATGAAATGTGTGTTTCCTCAATGAAGCGTAGTTGTTTTTCTTGTCTTGTAATCTAGTCCCACTGTTTCAGCTCTTTTATATACTTGTTGCACAGATCATTCTACACTTGGAGGAAACGGGAAGGTTGATTGTGCGCTGGTCTACGCCTAATCTACTACAGCTTCACTTGTCTGACCTCCCTGCAATGTTTCTAGTCAGCTCTGGTACCAGGCAGCTCACCAAGCTGACGGGGTCAGTAAACTATGTCTTGCTACCCCAAATGTCTATCTAAAACCATTTCTGACGTCCCTGACATTGACTGACGTCCCTGACATTGCCTTATGGTGAAGAACCGGACGTTAAATTCTTATTGATTGATTGATTCGTTCTTCTTTTCTTGGTTTATTAGGATCTCCCGACAGATGTATTGTTAATCTCAATAGTCAAGGTCATTTGGAGGACATGAGACGTGTGCAGAGTGTATTGTAAAGAGTTCACTTAAAATCACCATCTTGATATAACTAATATTTTTAAAAAGGTATTTCTGAGCTGGGTATTCAAATACTTATAGCACACTCTTGTTTGAATGACTCTTATAAATTATATTTACTTTTAAGCAGGACCGTTATTGTTATTATTAATATCATTCGCAATTTCTAAAAGCTTACTAGAAATTGGAATGTAGATCTACCAATCAATCTCTCCGTGCTTTTTAAGAAAATTAGTGTCTTATTTTATGTTTACTATGTCTTCTAAAGTTTCAGGTAAGATAAGAGGTTCCCCGTTCTGAAACTTCAAATATCACATTTGTAAATATTCACAACATTTATTTAAATAACAAAATCTTTCAAATTGTGTCTGTAGGTCACTCGAAACCGCAGCAGAATATGTAAAAATTCTGAAGTCACTGATCTCCGACTCTCCTTCACCAGTCCCTACTGCTGACTCAAAGGTGCCCGATAGAATCTTGGATGTCGGCGAGGCAGCTGCTCCAGAATCAAAGGGAAATAGGGAAACTGGGAATGATGATAATGATGAGGTTGTAAATGAAATCTACGACACAATGGCAAGGTATTATTAGTTATGATAAATTACTTGTGATACAATGGCAAGGTATTATTAGTTAATTATGGTAAATTACTTATGATACAATGGCAAGGTATTATTAGTTAATTATGGTAAATGGCAAGGTATTATTAGTTAATTATGGCAAATGGTAAGGTATTATTAGTTAATTATGGTAAATTACTTATGACTATTACTTAGCGATTATTTTCCAGTGACTGTGCACTAGATTCATACGGCAGTTCTATATATGCTGAATTTATATCTGGAAATGAGTTCTAATCGTATTTGCGACTTAATGTTTTCTCACATTTTTACCTTACAATTGAAGTTTTTCATGCGTTTGGACTCGTAAGCCGGTACATAATTGTAGCTTTGGCTATTTTACCTTTATGTTTTAAGCTTTTGCTATTTTCTCTAAGGTGACTTGAAAATTGGGATTAGTTTCCAAATTTGCTAATATAGACTCAGTGTAAAGACCTGTGAAGATCTGTAAAGACCTACTTTATGTTCTGTTTCAATGACTGCTGTCATTGTATTATGGGAGAGATATGCTGCTTGTTCCTGGTTTACGTTCAAGCTTTGCTGATAGTGAGCTTTGAACCCGCCCCATGTCATTTCTTAGACCAATGTACTGCCACTAGACTACCGGAGTGCTGTGATAACTTAACGTATAGATTCTTAGTTGGTGACAGTTTTATTTTTTTCGATTTTTTTTCGTGTAACATGTCAACAATAGATACCTGATATTTAGCTGCGTGAAAGTGTGTTTGAAGCAAAGTTGTCTGTGACAAAACGCTTATAGATTATATTGGTGTTAGCGACAATGTGTTGTTGACATTTCATATATGATGGTGACATTGTGTGTAGACACGTGGTGGTATTTACCAAAGAAAACATAATGACACATAATATGGATCACTGACTATATGCTGAAACGTGATATATCAGTGACAACATACTGACACGTGATATGTTGGTGACTACGATGACAACATTTACGTCACAATGATTTCTCTGATGTAATCATTAACTATTTGCCTGCAGAACTTTACTCTTATTACTATTTTACTTGTTCTTTGCTAGGAGCTACCTGAGACTGCACTCTAATGACCTGGAGTCAGGAGTTCTCTATAGCCTGACTCACGAGGTGGCAATGCAACAGACTATCGACTCTGAGTCACTGCAAGCATTGAGACGATACGTCAAAGTTCTCGCCCTGGTTAGAATTCTCTCTGCTAGAATTCTCTCTATTAGAATTCTCTTCATAAGAATTCTCTCTATTAGAATTCTCTCTGTTAGAATTCTCTCTATTAGAATTCTCTCTATTAGAATTCTCTCTATTAGAATTCTCTCTGTTAAAATTCTCTCTGTTAGAATTCTCTCTGTTAGAATTCTCTCTATTAGAATTCTCTCTATTAGAATTCTCTCTATTAGAATTCTCTCTGTAAGTGTTCAGTTGTGATTATTTATGTTAATAATTAATTACAGAGGAAAGCAATGGGAAACCATTGCAGAAGGCATATTTTTCTCAAGCTGTTGGCAACAAAAAGGTCTGGATAAGGCGTAGATTTTGTGAAGGGATTAACTTGTTGTTCGAAGGAGTGCTCTTATGGAGCGAGAAAGTAGACTTTGAGTATGAATATGTACCTTGAACCTGCCACTTGGCAGTGCATTAAAGAAGAAGAATTATATTAACTCAGATAGGATTACAATCAGTCAACTGTTAGAAGCTTTGTGTAGCTAGCGAATCTCTGCTTTCAATTAATTTAAATATAATTAAGTATTATTTGGGAGAACCAGTGGATTGTTGAGAAATTGTTTAAAAGTGGATCAGTGTGTAATTAGTAGATTTATTGATTGATTGATTGATTGACTGATTGATTGATTGACTGCAGTACCTACCAGTATCAGACGCGATGGTAAGGTATCTATTCTCTCTCAGCGACTGGCTGATTGATTGATTGATTGATTAATTGATTGATTGATTGTTTGATTGATTGATTAATTAATTGATTGATTGATTGCAGTACTTACCAGTATCAGACGCGATGGTAACATATCTATTCTCTCTCAGCGACTGGCTCGACTCACTGCCCCTGGACTCTCAGCTCTCTGGTGACGAGTGGCTCAAACGTATCAACACATTCCAGGTATCCAACCAATGTCTGAGTCTTACATTATAATCTCTGTAAAGAGTGAGCTGGTGGCGTGTTGTTAAGGTGTCCGGCTGCAGATCAGTAGGTGGTGGGTTCAGATCCAGTGCTCACCCATTGACTGACAGGCTTTTGAGGCAGGAAACTGACGTTATTTAAATTTAATATTTATTTTAGTATTTAATTTTTAAAAAATTCTATATACATGTATGGCCTTAACTAGGCCTGTATATTAATACCTAAATAAATACTATAAATTATAATTATTATTTAGAAATAAATGATAAATCTGATTATTCAATGAATATACCGTTTTTTAATTTTTATGTAAACAGACGGCTGATTGGTTGCAGCTATCGACCAATCAGTGGACAGGTTGTTTGGGCAGTGCTGAACGTTATCGTGGATATCCATGCAGCCTTTGGATGACATTCCATTCTCTTACAGTCGCAGCTTATAATAACGGTAAGTTCTTCACTCTAAATCATCTTCATAGCACAGTTGCGTTACTATTATTACTTCTATCTCTATTAATTCATTTACTAATTTATTATTAAATTTACATATTTCATTGGATTTAATTTCTTAAAATGTTTCGTATGTTATTTATGAAATGTTATACTTTTTCTTTTAGCACATTTATCAAACAAAAATGCTTCATTTAATTAGCAATATGGCTTGATTAATTTGCTGATGGACTTACTGATTGATTGCACTGCTGTAGAGTTAGAGTAATTGATTGATTAATTTTTGCAAATTGCTTTCACTTCTATAAGTAATTGATTGATTGATTTGCTAATTGATTGCACTGCTGTAGAGTTAGAGTAATTGATTGATTAATATACTGATTGATTGCACTGCTGTAGAGTTAGACTCGATCGATTCATATCAGGTACTTCTCGCCATCCATGACTACATCGATCACTTTTTCAGCTGTAGAGATTGTCGTGAACATTTCCTCCAGGCCACCACTGACCTGACTTTGACCTCTCAGAGACACCTTTCCTCCTCTGCCTCGGTGCTCTACCTGTGGCGCCTACACAACTCCGTCAACAAGAGACTTGCTGGAGCCGCCTCTGAGGACCCTCTCCATCCCAAGCTTCAGTTCCCAACGATACGCCAGTGTCTGATGTGCCACAAGACTGCCAAGGTTAAGGACTCGTGGGATGAAGGTCAGGTGCTGAGATTTCTCGTCAATATGTATTCGGAAGAAAGTATTGTTAAAGATTCGCAGTCGTTTCTTAAAGGAAGCCCAAATGATATCAATCACGACAAGCAGTTGAGGTATAGAGATGATCTCACAAGTGAAAACTTAAAGAACGCTGATTTTAAATATGACTCGCCAAATTTAAACCGTGGTGAAGGTTTGTTAAGAAGAAAAAGAATGCAGGAAAAGGGTCAAGGCCATGGCGCTGGTAACGCTGTGTATGGTGATGTGGAATATCAAGCTAGGACTGGAGTGACTGCGAGGATTTTGGCAACGTTTGGACTGGACAAGGTGGACCTGGGGATGTGCGTCATGTTCTACTGTTTCTGTACTGCTATGCTCATACTGGGTTACGTTCATCTATCTAGAAGAAAGCGGTCGCCGCTTCTCGCTTCCAAGTTGCCAATTTAAATGTTTATGGATTTATTGTTAAAGGTAGTCTATTATAGACATAATTTTTTTGTAATTCGCTGTCAAAAGTCTAATTGAATTTATGAATGTTTTCATGCAGTTAATTCAATTTTACGTCGAAGTAAAGTATTTTATAAAGCGAATTCTAGTTCGTAAGATTTTATATGAATAAGTCTTTTGACAGTCATTTCGGACGAATACGGTACATTAGTCTAATTAAACTTATAAGTAATAACGTTTTCCATAATCTTTAGCAGAATGTATTATAACTTTATGTTGCCACCTGTTCTAGAATTTATTTAGTTTTGAAGCTAAAGTAATCATCATGTATCACCCAGCTATCACTGCAAAAACTAAAACAGCATTTTCACTCTGAAGTGCATCTGCACTCTGTAGTGCATCTGCACTTTGCAGTGCATCTGCACTCTGAAGTGCACCGACTCTCTGTAGTGCATCTGCACTCTGCAGTGCATCTGCACTCTGTAGTGCATCTGCACTCTATAGTGCACCGACACTCTGTAGTGCATCTGCACTCTATAGTGCACCGACTCTCTGTAGTGCATCTGCACTCTGTAGTGCATCTACACTCTGTGCTGTACCGGTTTCATATATTTTAAGTTTTTTAACTATGTACCTCTCGACTTTATTCGTAGCAGCTGTAACAGCATCTGTAACATCATCTTCCGGAAATGACCTTTTTATTGTAAATGTTTTGTATTCCTCTAGGCCAAGTAGATGCATTATAATGCCTCTGTGTGTATGTTTATGTACATATCGAAAGGTGAATATCATTCTTGCACAGTATCTTATTATATATATCACTGTGATTTTCGTACGACATTTTCTGATCAGATTTGGACCGAGAGTCTTGTTTTAAACTAATTTCCTCATGACTAGATTTCTCTCTGAGAATAAATGAAATGAATTATTCATAATTGTAGTGATAGGATATAATTATTCATAATTCTCATGATAGAATATGGTTATTCATAATTCCATGATAGAATGTAATTATTCATAATTCCCATGATAGGATATAATTATGAATAATTCCATGATAGAATGTAATTATTCATAATTCCCATGATAGAATATAATTATTCATAATTTCCATGATAGAATATAATTATTCATAATTCTCATGATAGGATATAATTATTCATAATTCCCATAATAGAATATAATTATTCATAATTCCCATGATAGGATATAATTATTCATAATTCCCATGATAGAATATAATTATTCATAATTTCCATGATAGAATATAATTATTCATAATTCTCATGATAGAATATAATTATTCATAATTCCCGTGACAGTTATATAATCATGCCTCACTCATTGTTCACAATTTACCTCATGTTTGCATCTATAAAGTGTATAAGATTTCTTCGTTGAGTTGGCACAAACTAAGCAAAGTGTTATTACTGCTAAATATTATTACAATACTATCTACAACAATGCTGATAATGCAAGCCGTTCTGATTGCATTGGGTATTAATTAGCACGGCAAATATTCACTTTGTAATGTCAAAATCGAGTTAGATTTTTCTTCGGGCGCATAATTTTGACTATAATACTGATACTACCAAGTGAAGATTATAATACTGTTGTGCCAATTACTCCAAATGTGCACATTTTTATTGCAATTGAATTGCTATGATATTGTTAATTTATGTCTTATCTCTATGGTATATATCTATTATCTATCAGTGCCGAACCTAATGGCTGGTCCGTGGCTAAATGTTGTTATTGATATTGTTTTTGGTGATCTGTGTTCATCTCTTCTATACTTCACGCTTAACTAAGACTCGCTTTAAAAAGTCGTGTAATCTACTTAATTGCTTTATGTACATTGGGTAATTTTACAGAGCACTAATATGTATATTTAATTGGTTTTTCTAGAAATACTTATGTACTAGAAATTACTCACTTTAATCATTCTGTACGTTAGTAGAGTAAATATCTAGTGTATGGAAGAGTTGAAGAATAACATTTAGAGAGGTGAATGAGAAGACAAATGAAAGTGACTCAGATTTCTGTGGCAGATCTAAGAGTTCAGGGAATTGATTAAAATGAGGTTTAAATGTAGAGAAACTTTAGGAATGAAGTGATGTGTTTCAATTCTTAAATTCTTATTGATTGATTGATTGATTGAATTCAACTAAATCAAGGTCAGATATATATGTGGCAATAAACATAATAAATGTCTAGCACCAGACAGCGGTGAAAAGCGAAACAAACATTATAATTTCCGTGAAATTGATGGGTCAGAATTTGCAGTTTTAAAATCCTGGGCTCGCCCGTCACTAACTTCGCTTTCGAATGAGGAAACTGATGTTAACATTAGCTTTACCAGCTTTATGCAAACCCAATGCCATACAATCGATCACTAATTAAGCAGTTCTATATCTACATATTAAGCGATTAAATGTTTGGTAGAAATTGCTGACTTTTAAACGAGCGGATAAGCTGTCACCTCTCAGTGTTGAACTCTCAGCTTCCAATCTAGCTGCCAAACATGTTACCTGTTAACCATACCTCTACCCCTGCAATCAAACTGAACCGAGCCAATCAAATTAATTGTTACATTATAGCTGCTGCTAATAATAACTTTATCACTGCATTACGTCATATTTACCAACACCTGCTAGAGCTTCTCAAAACGTCTTCTAAGGAAAACAATGAGAAATCACCTCGGTATCTTTGGTGTTGTTATGAATCGCTATTTTTATTGATTTTACTACTTCTGCTGATATGAGCTCTGGTGAAGGTAAATTAGATAGCTCGAGTATTGCAGGATGTCATATTATTGTATTGGTTTGCTGCATATCTTGTGTGTGTGTGCGTGTGTGCGTGTGTGTGTGTGTGTGTGTGGTGCTAATAATTTATGTGAATGAGACTTTAACTTAGACTTATCTGTTGTCACTTGTTGCAGGACTCATGTACGGAGTGCAGTTATTTTCTTATCTAGGACTTATATTAGTGGTTCCACTTTTCACATCAAGTTTCCAGATTTTTCCAGAGAGAGTAAAAAAATAATTCCAAATAGTTACCTGCACTTTTCTTTCAACTTAGCTGCTTCTCCAAGAGGGTCACCCCCCAGGAAAATGTCTGTAGCCAATAATAATCAGTCAATGGTTAAATTGTATCATTAAAACAGCTCACTGTCCAATAGCAGCCCACCATATCACCTCTAATGATATTTGTTTAAAACTTGTAATCTGCCATTTGAATATATGTTAAGAGGTTGTTCGTAGTATTGATATATGTTTTAATATACATGTGTTATAAACTAGATCGTGTATACACAAGTTAATTGTCAGTAATAAGCGAATTTCATTTTTATTTGTACTTGAGGAGTGTTGATAAGTGGTGAGATGTTCCTGAATCTTGCAAGTATTGTGTCAACAATACAGCAATGCATCCAAGTATTGTGTCAACAATACAGCAATGCATCCAAGTATTGTGTCAACAATACAACAATAGTATTGTGTACAGCAATACAAGTATTGTGTCAACAATACAGCAATACGTCCAAGTATTGTGTCAACAATACAGCAATACGTCCAAGTATTGTGTCAACAATACAGCAATACGTCCAAGTATTGTGTCAACAATACAGCAATACGTCCAAGTATTGTGTCAACAATACAGCAATACGTCCAAGTATTGTGTCAACAATACAGCAATACATCCAAGTATTGTGATAACAATACAGCAATACATCCAAGTTTTGTGTCAACAATAGAGCAAAACAATGATTGCCAAAATTCAACAATAATCTCAATTTTGCTTTATATACATAATGTATTTCTTATGTATTTTCATCAAACTATAATGTATTTATTTTGGTATAAACAAAGCTTGAAAAACACAGGAGCTGAGAGAAAGCTTTTGATTACATTCATAACAATGTGGTTATATATTATATTAACTCACAACGTTAATATAATGTGTTAACAGTCCTAATAATAATAAAGCTAGTTCATATGACAATAATTCAGGAGCTGTGAATGACTTTAGACATGTCAATCTACTAAGCGCTAGTTAGAGGGATAAAATACTAACAGATATTCTCAAAAGTTCATTATATGTTATTCTATACACAACGTTAATCATCAAATAAAAATCGTGTAGGATTAACTTTTGTCTGACAGTTATACTGACATCATAGAAACAAAGAGAGTAACTCCCACATCATCACTGCAACAAATCTGTGACCCAGTTTTAATGTATTTCAATAACATAAGTGCTGTTAGACATGTACGCCTAGAGTTGCCATCAATGATTAAAATTGTCATGTTTTTTAATAATAGTTTTATCAATTGCAAGGCCAAATGGATAACCCAGTAGCTTGATCAACAGTGGGCTGTGGGTTCAAATCTGATATCTAGCAAAAAATGATATCTAGCAAAAATAAAGAAAAATATTTAAGTATTTACCGTGGATCAGTATGTGCAGGGTTCAAATCCTGGGCTCACCCGTCACAGACATAAATTTCGAATGAGGAAACTGACATTAACCTTAGCTTTACCAGCTTTAGCTTTTTATTAATTAAATATTTTATAATTTAAATGTTTAACGAGAATTGCGAGACAAAATTAAAATCTGAGTGAAAATGTCAACAAAACAATGTAAAGAGGAAACAGTGTTCAGTAACGTCAGCAAAATTTACACCTATAGCAACCAGGATATAGCAACAATTGCAATAGCAACGAAGCTCATAGTAACTATTGCTATCGCTACAACATCGCTCTTATTCACAAATCCTCAATATAGCAACGAGGCTCTAGCAAAAATCACTATAGCAATGAGGCTCATAGCAACAGTCACTATAGCAACAAGGCTCATAGCAACTATCATTACAGCAACAGTCACTATAGCAAACGAGGCCCATAGCAACAGTCACTATAGCAAACGAGGCCCATAGCAACAGTGACTATAGAAAACGAGGCCCAAAGCAACAGTCACTATAGCAAACGAGGCCCATAGCAACAGTCCCTATAGCAAACGAGGCCCATAGCAACAATCACTATAGCAAACGAGGCTCATAGCAACAATCACTATAGCAAACGAGGTCCATAGCAACAGTTACTATAGCAAATGAGGTCCATAGCAACAGTCACTATAGCAAACGAGGCCCATAGCAACAATCACTATAGAAAACGAGGTCCATAGCAACAGTCACTATAGCAAACAAGGTCCGTTTAAGAACATCAGTTATCACATTACACAAAAAAATACAATAAATTTTTTTTTAGACTTGTAACTTCTCAACTGCAACCAAATCTATATGAAAAAGAGAAATTATTAAAACAAAGTAGAAAAAGTCACCTTTACTAACACAGTATCAACTGCCAATACTCATTTTACGCAAAAGTGGATAAATATAAAATTCACAATTTTCTATCCATTGCTTAATTTCAAATCATCTTCAGTAACTTTAAGATTTTATACACTGAATAAATCCAAATTATAATATATCATGAAAAATTCTAATTTCTTCCACTTTTATACACAGAATACATCCGAAATCAGATTTTTTACACTGAATTCATCCGAAATATATTTACTTCATGAAAAATTCTAATTTCATCCACTTTTACAAATAAGGCGACTATCGTCGACTCTCTTAGTCCAGAATGACAGTCGCCGGCTTACCATCGATCAGCGGCTGCTTGGTGCCGTGCACTAGGTCGTGCTCTCTGCGCAGGAATGCAAACAGGAGGTCCGTGACAAGAAAGATCTGCGACGTTGTTATAACTAGAGTAATGGCAAAGTAGAAATTAGCGTTAGCCGTGCCAGTCTCGATCCAGAGGTGCCACAGCACAGGAGCCAAAACCACACCGACGATCAGAGTTACCACTACGAGGAAAGTGTTCCTGGCGTATCGTAGCGTGTGTCGCCACATTGGCAGCATCGACAAGTAGACAGCCACGTCGGCATAGGATGGGTAGGATTTGAAGATGGCCGACAACGCTACCAGGATGTAGAAGAGAAACGCCGGACGATTGTGGAGCTTCACCGTGAGCGGCACGACATAGACGAAAGCGTGAATTTGAAAAACGCAGAGAAAGAAAGCTCGAAAGTGGTCGAACATTTCCGTGAAGAAATACCAGAAGAGACCGATGTTAGGGGTTAGCTCAGGAACGGAGAGGATGAACCAGTAGGTTGAGCGGAGGAAGTCCCAGGAAGAGTTTTCCAGACTGGAGGACGCGTAAAGAAGTAAAGCTAGGGCGGAGCCAGTACAAATCACTGTCTGTATCAGGGACGTCACGAACAGTTCCTTGTTGTCCCGCTGACGTTCAGTGGTGGCTATCTTGCTATCGTTCCCCGCAAGCAAGAGAGCAACGGGAACGACCAGCATGATGGGGTAGAACGACTGGTAAGCTGCGGCGGCAAGAAATGCAGAGGAAAACAGTCTGTTACCTCTCATCGCAAACAACAGCGATAGAATCACGAGGAGGTTATTTAGAACTGCAGTACTCTGAGCAACGCACGACGCAATCGCAAACGGGTTGAACATGTGAGCAGCCACAATGTAGAGCTGATTAAGACGCAGCGAATCAGAACGAAGTATAATCTTCCTCGCAGACACGTGATAATCCTTCACGTTCGCAGCCTGTTGTTTCAACAGATAAACCCCCAAATCTTTCGCAATCTGCCACAGCGCCAGACAGAGAAGCACGTCGAGACTTATAAACAGCAGATCAGTGCGGCCTCGAGAGTAGCCTACCAGAGATCCAAACAGACGCAGGATGAGCGGTGGCTCGTGATAGATGTCACCAGCGTACGGGGATATGTTGTTTCGCAGGAGAGCGAGGCCCTCTGTAGTTCGCTTCCAGGACGTGAGAGGAGTCGAGATCTCAGGCCGGTCGGACAGCCAGTCAGCGAGAAACGACTTAAAGACGCAGAGTCTGAGGCCAGCGCCCAGAGCAACGATCGCAAGTATCTTCAGCGACATCTGGAAAACAAAATAAAATAATTAAGTCAACCGGAAAAAACATCATCTGTACAAAGATTATACAGATGTTTAATACAATCTCACCGATTCTCAATGAAATTGTACAAATAACCTGTATATTTTGCAACTTTCTTGTTGCGAATATTCTAGAACATAATTTTGGCTAAGTTTGCAGTTGAGTTAGAAGTGATATAATAGTTTTAAAAACAATACTTGCATATAGGTACCGTTAAAATGAAGACATAAAATTGTACAGTATTCAAACTTAATAATACACAGGAAAGGCAATTAATTTTTATATACAGTTAAATATACAAAAACAACAATTATGCTGCTACTGTCGCTAATGACAAAAATTAGTCATTAAATAGAAATATTACAAAAAATATTAAATTACAGGTGCTTCAACTATCTTAGTATTGACCTAATACCTAAAACTAATTAATATCTGAAATTTATAAGCCATCATAAGGAGTACAAATCGCCCCGCAAATAGACATGCCTTAGCAGTTTTTAATATTTAATTTGATAATTAAGAACTTACTTATAATTCTAGAATACAAAATACTTCTTATAATAACTTACAGCTCATTACAAAGGGCGCGCTTGCAATATCAACGACAACAAAATGATATAGTGTGCTAAATTTAACAGCAGGAATTTTAGGGAAATTCACAATAATTATCCATGGCAACAGTAAATATTGCAAAAAATTCAATTTTCCGGCATTTCAAGAAACTGCTACACTGCATAATTAAAATTATATTTTGCTAAGTTATAATCTAGTACACCATTCAAGACATATGTACCTCCTGATTCGCGGACTGCCTAAAACATAAAGTCCGTTCCTTAAATAATTATACGCCAATTCAATTTTTTAATCAATAAATTCAATAAGCACTCTACAATTCTGTTGTTATCGCTCATATCAACATAGATATGAATTCAACATAGATAGAATTTATAAATACATGTATGAGAATGACTGGAAGCGTCATTCAAAGAATTAAGAATTAATATTATTTCTTATTATGTTATATTACATATATTTGACTATATTAAAAATAAATACACATTATAGCGACATTATAATCTGCAGAGGGATCTAGAGGGGTAAAGGGGGCCCGCCCACTGACCTATCATTAAGAAATGATATAAAAATTTTGAACTCCAATCTAGAGAATACTTGGGGTAATTGTGGTAACTGGCCACGGTCCAAAAATCCAGGCCCTTATAGATCGCTGGATCCGTCTCTTATAAGATGTGATGATATTTATTACTTTAATAACTGATCACATTTAACCTCTTGACAGTTTAGTCAATCTTCTTTGTTACCATACAGTCTTGTCAGTGTCTAAGATACGGAGTGGCAAATGGGCGGGGCCAAAGGGTTTTGCCTACTTTACATTCTGTTTGACTGGCATTCCATTTACTACAGTTCCCCACAGTATTCCATAGCTTTAGAACAGACAAAATTGGCGATTGATCGATAGGCCTATACAAATATACTGGAGATGGGAATCGAACCGAACCCGAACCGAACCGAACCCTAAAATCTAGAATTTTGATCGAACCGAACCGAACTCGAACACAGACTCTAACCGAACCCGAACCCAGACTCTGGCCGAACCGAAACGAACCCGAACCCAGAATATGGTCGAACCCGAACCGAACCTGAAAAAAGACTTCGTCTAAACCGAACTGAACCAAACTGTTGTAGTTGCTTTCTTCTTCACAGCCTGACATTAAATAAAGATAATAAGAACAATATAAATATATATTAGTTTTTTCATTTACATGTCTTACAGTATCTAACAGAATATATTCAGGTAGGACTGGTTCCGACACAAATTCTAAAATGGTAGCGGTACAAAGGAATGGTAGCGGGAAGCGAGACGGGCCTACAGAAGATAATGGATAGTCTGAATGATACGGCATTGAAATATGGAATGAAGATTAACACCAAAGAGGCAAAAGTGGTGAGAGTATTCCATAAAAATCTGAAAATGCTTGATTCAATCTAGATGGATTTGTTCTTGTTAAATTCAAATTATGAATTTTTTCTAATTTTAGTGTGCTAACTTAATATTTATGCAGCCAGATTTACAAATAATTATATATGACATCCTACATGTGTTAAGACTATCTGTAGTAAATAATTTTGCACCAAAGCAATGCAATAATTTCATAACTGTTTTCGTAACTTCATAATTGATCTGAGAGTTTCAAATTTGAAACCCTAAGGTAAATTATGAAGCTTATTACTGGTCAGTTGATAATAATGATAACAACAATTGGAGTGCTACAGTCATCAATGACAACATCGAGCACTATTGAGACAAAATCAAGCCGGCAAGCAAAAAGAAAGTCCAAAAACGGTGAAAATTCCAAAATCCAGATAATCAGTCCAAAGTAAAGGGAATTAAAGAAAAGGAGGTTTAGGCGCAGGTCGCTGCTCATGGACACTGGATGGAAAAGAGAGATGGAAAAGATAGGTCTTCAACTGCTTATGGAACTGCTCATAGGGAAGCAAAGGCCGATGTGCTTCAAATGAAGATTTCCGAAGATTGGATGGAAGAGAATTCCAGATATAACTGGCAATATCAGAGATAAAATATAGCAATCTTCCTAAACATTATTTGATTTACGCACTTGACAGTGGGACAATGTATCAAAATAGTTGATAGCAGACGGTTTATATTATGATCATTTTTCTATGGAAGTACACGTGTTTACCAAATCATCTTTATTTGACATTTTTATGTTAATAAATTGCATTTTGTCTCTGAAATATTAGATCAAATTTTATCCAAGACATTTCCACGTAATTATAAACGTATCTAATATATAGGCCTATAGTGATAAAAAAAACTTTAAAAATTGATGAAGCATTCTATTTGCTCGTTGTCGTTGTAATCAAGAAGAATATTTCAGATACAATAATAAAGCTAAATATCTATATTATTAACATTTGCCACTGAAATATTAGATCAAATTTTATCCAAGACATTTCCACTTAATTATAAACGCATCTAATATATAGGCCTATAGTGATAAAAAAAACTTTAAAATAAAGTATAATCATTAATAAAGTAATAATAAAGTATAACATTAATCATATGATCATTATAGAATGTCTTAATTGCGTAGGGGTAACGTCATGAAATTTTAAATGACAGATCCTGAGGTGAATTGAACCCTCGTGGGTTCGAATCCCGGCAGCGCTGATCTGAGAGTAACATCTCGGACATTCACTGGACTGGCCAAACGGAAATTGGACTAAATTGCCCAACGGTTTAAACATGTGGTATTAAAAAGTGACAGATATCGACATAGTTGATCATTTCACTGTAATGCGTGTTTACTTTTTTTTACTTTTTGTTGGTCAACTTACTATATTTTAAGAAATGTACAGAAATAAATACCACTTCTCGCCGTTTTTCATCGTCATATTTTTACCCAGGTGAAAAAATGTGGTAGCTACTATGACTTAATGAATTTTTAAGCACATTTATCATAAACCATTTTAAACATGTTTGTCATGCCATGATTGTTATAGGTAAAGTTAAACAACTGCAAAATTATCCAAACCAAACCATTTCGAACTCAAATCGAACTCTTGCGAGTTGGAAAGCAAGCCGAACCCCAACTGAACCGGAACCTTTGTTAGAACCGAACCCGAACCGAGCCGAACTTTCATTTTCAACGAACCGAACCGAACTCTCATTGTCAACTGCTAGCCGACCCCAACCGAACCGAACTTTCATTTTCAATGAACCGAACCGAACCCGAACTCAGGAATTCATAAAATACCCATCTCTAATATATACATGTAGAGACTTATAAAAATGATTTAGATTAAAAAAAACTCGCTGTAGGTCCACTTATAAATAGACCTAAACTAGTAAGCATAGGATTACTAAACTAAAAATTAATTCGTCTCACAAACAATCTAGTCGACATCATTCTACATGTATATTCGCTAAATTTAATTAGGCTAAAAACGGCCTGGATCAGACGAACTTCAATCACACAGAAGCCATTATTCTACTTTATTCTAGATTCACTTTGGAATCTGGAAACTAAAGGTCGGACACGAAAAGTTACACGATTCACAGTTTATATTAAATTTTCGGGACGTCACTTTAAATTTCAGAATTTAAATTGTCTTGAAGAGAAGACATGACGTAAGCAACTTATCAGGATAATTCAATCGTTGGCAACATCTGCTGCAAAGTGTCGTCATTGTGCTACATAGCGAAATAATTGAAAGAGACTTCTCGAGATTAGTGTGGAGATTTTCAATTAGATATATAATATATGCTTAAGAAACGTTCTGTTAACAAAGGAGATTTAATAAAGAATTAGTTTATTGTATACTCTGTCAAAGATAAGAACTTATCATAAATTGTGTCAATGATAAGAATATAGCAGAACTTAATAAGAATGACACTGGGAAACAACCTCAACGCCATTTTGTCTTACATGAACGGCTAAGTGTAATATGCCTCTCATGACGACTATATGTAATATCCCTTTGAAGGAGGAAGCATTGGAGATTCTTATCCTATTGATTTTTTGTCAAACAATTTGTGGATTCCTACCGTAATTTTAAAAACTATAGGCGCTCGCTTTTATGCGCTCAAGTAATTAGCCCGTATGTTCGTGTGTGAAAATAGAGTTAGTAAATAATGTGACGTTTGAGAGACAACTGTAGAAAAAATAATGAGAGATAAAGAAATTTTATGATTCTGCATCTCTCTCTTTTAGTGCACTGCCTACTGGCAGGTCCATGGTATATAACGCCTCCACTCTTCTCTGTCTTCCGCCTTCCTCTTCATTTCCACATATGAGTGGGTCTTTAAATCATCTAACATACCTAATCTCCGCCTACCCCTGCCTCTTTTTCCTTCCATTCTACCTTCTATGACCTCTTGTAATAGACCTTCCCCCCTTAGAATGTGTCCTATCCAACTCTTCTTCCTATTTCTTAATACATTTATCAACTGTCTATCTGTGCTAACTCTCTCCAGGACTTACTCATTTGTACCTTTTGAGTCCAGCTAATCCTCTCCATTCTTCTCCAAATCCACATTTCCAATGCCTCTAGTTTCCTGATATCTTCCTTCCTTAAGGTCCATGTTTCACATCCATACAATAGCGTGGTCCAAACCAAAGTTTACACTTGCTTTATCTTTGTGTCTTTTTTTAGACTTTTTGTTAATAGTTCTTTTCTACTATCAAAGGCCGCTTTTGCTTGTGCAATCCTACTGCATATTTCCGTCTCACACTGCCCATCATCGATTATAGTATGACCCAAATAATTGAAACTCCTTACCTGTTCTAATTTCGTACCATTTATTGTGATATTAACTTCACCTTTATTATTTTACACTCTCATAACCTTGGTCTTTTTTATATTAATCTTAATGTCATATCTCAATGCCGTATCATTCAGCCTATCCATTATCTTCTGCAGTCCAATCTCGCTTCCCGCTACCATTCCTTGGTCATCTGCAAATCGTACATCTTGTAACAAATTCCCTCCTACTTTTATTCCTTCCAAGTCTTCCATGACTTCCTCCATCATTGCCTCAGCGTAAATGTTAAACAGCAGCGGCGAGATGCTACAACCTTGTCCTACTTCGCCTTCTTCTGAATATTCTTGTTGGATTTTGATTACTGCTCTTTGATTCATGTACAAGTTCAAAATTAGTCTTCTGTCTCTCCATTCAATTCCTATTCTTTTCTAGATATTCATCATCGTTATCCAATCAATCCTGTCAAAGGCCTTCTCGAAGTCTACAAAGCATACAAAAACGTCACTTACATATTCTAAGCTTCTTTCACAAAGAACCCGCATTACCCCTATTGCTTCTCTTGTGCCGCATCCTTTTCTAAAACCAAATTGTGTCTTGCTCAGTATCATCTCTGCTTTCGGCTGAATGCGATTATTTACTATCTTTAATAAGATCTTCGATGCATGAGGTATTAAACTGATTGTTCTATAATCCGAACACTCCACAGCATTGGCTTTTTTGGGAATTGGGATCATCACTTACTTGGTAAAGTCGTCTGGCCATATACCTGTATTGTACACTTCCATACATACCTCCATTAACTTATTGAGTGTTTCTCCTTCCAACTTTTCAAGAATTCTGTTGAGATTTCATCTATTCCGGCTGCATTCCCCTTCTTCATACTGTTAATTGGAGAATAAATTTCCTCCTTCATTAAATCGGGGCCCCTTTTATCGTTTTCTATGATATTTTCTTCTTTTATTTTAAAATCCTCCTGAACTGGTTAACCAGCCTTATCATACAATTCCTCTACATAGTCTCTCCATCTTTCTTTTACTTCTTCCAACTCGGTCTTCAATTCCTCATCTTTACCCATTATACTAATGTTCTTTGCATCTCCTTTCTTTTTCTTTTCTTTATCTGTTCTTGTTAATATCCTGACTTCCTGGTATAATAGATCTGATCTCACTCTTCTATCATATCAGATTCTGCATAAGAGTTCAAAATTAATGTGTGAAAATCGGGCCTGCCTTAGAATCAATTCTATGACTCTCTCTCTCTCTCTCTCTCTCTCTCTCTCTCTCTATATATATATATATATATATATATATATATTATATATATATATATCCCTTTCTCTCTCCCTCTCTTAGTTGCATTCTCTCTTTCTCTCTGTCACTCTCTTTCTCTGTGTATATATATCTCTCTCTTCTCTCTCTAACTCTCTCTCTCCTTCACTGCTCGTCTCTCTCTCTCTCTCTCTCTCTCTCTCTCTCTCTCTCTCTATCTCTCTCTCTCTCTCTATCTCTCTATCTCTCTCTCTCTCTCTATCACTGCTCGTCTCTAGACTGTTGACAGAAGATTGTCTCAGTGAACCAATCATGAAATCAATCAATCGATCAATCAATCAGTCAGTGGAAGCAGAGTGTCGCAGCAGATGGTGCAGTCACTCTGACCTCAATTCAACAAATCTCTCGGTTCATCTCTCGCTCATTTCAGGACTCTCGCTCTATTATAATCCTCTTCCTCTAAGCGATTCCGCGAGGTCCGGGAATTTCGTAAGTCCGAGGGTACAGGATCGAGAGTTCCGGAAAGTCCCGAAAGTCATGGGTTCGGGAAATCCCAGATACAGATCACTCAGTCGATCAGATAAATTTAGTGTAGTCATCATCGGCTTCTACAGATTCAGAATTATACGTGCAACCTTCAGCAAGATTTGTAGCTTAAAATGTACCCTTATTTATTTCACTTAGTATAGCCTATTAGGTAATGGAGACTGTTAATATAGAGGTAGACTGTCAGGTAACTTTAGGCTAGATTAGTTCTTGAATGGGCGATCACTTTGTAGGACTGTATGATGACAGGTTTGAACATAAACATCATGGTGATGGAAGGTTAATCTTAAATCCTCTTCGGCTGCAATTGATACGCTATCAAAAGGCAGTGGTTTAAAATAACCATGAAGAAGAGCAGGAAAAATGACTACTTCAAGAATAGCCACTAAGCAGGGCCACTCTGTAAACACGTGCGGTGTGTCGTGTGTGCAACTTATAGGTATAAAGAATATCTTCATTTCATATTGGGTCTAAATTAATGTGCAAATAATGCACTGCGAAGTAAGTGCAGATTAATTAAATAAATAACTGAAGTTTAATAAATAAGTAAACATAATAATCCATAATTATCATAGTAATAAATCAGTTGGAAACCTGCCCCATGGAGTTTTAAATCAAGTCTCTGTAATTTGAAGGGCTTGTTTGGTCGATTAAGATACACATGTTTCAGAAAAATGATAAGAGCTAGGAGAATTAAAGTATTGAAGTCTTAAGTGTTTTAAAATCTAACCTATGATGCTCGGCTAAATCATAAAATCTTATAGGTCATTTGAATAGTGTGATCGTTAACTTACTAAATAATAAGTTGAATTTTGGAATAGTGTAATATTATTAAATAATAGTATAATCGTCGAATCTGAGTTCGTGTCATTGTGCAAGAGTAGAATCATAGAATTCTGCAGAATCAATAAGAATAAGATGCACATAATTATTTGCATATATATTGACGAATATCTCTCCTTCTCTCTCTCTCTCTCTCTCTCTCTCTCCCTCTCTTACTCTCTAGTGTTCTACCAAGTAGCAGGTTCAAGGTACATATTCCTATTCACATGTTGCTTTTTATGACCCATAAATAGCACACCATCGATTAACGAGTTAAATCCTACCGATGGCTATGCCCTATTCTCAAATTTGATTCAGATTTAATGTGGTTTCCCGTTGCCTTCCTCAGTTCTATAATGGATTTACTGCCATTTAACCCTGGGGAAACATTTCATAGTGAGATTGGTCTTCTCTGCCTCCCTCCGCTCCTGTCTTAGTCGCCTCTTACGCACACGCAGCAGCTTGTTTGCGGCTACCCTATTCTGTAATGGTCCCCACCAAACACGGGCACAACACGAGGTGTGGTTGGGATTACAACAGTAATAATAATAATAATAATAATAATAATAATAATAATAATAATAATAATAAAGGTTTAACGTCCATTTCCTCGTCCAAGGATGAAGTCAGGGACGTCATGCAATACTTAAAGTCACTATATTCCTAAGTGCTTTCAGTATCTCTTAGATTGTTCGGACTTTCATTTCTCTGATTACATGGACAATCGTGCTGGAGAGGAATTGAAGTCACTGTCCAAGGACGTCAAGTTCTAAAGCTAAACTGTTGTTGGCTGTATCCACGGATACACGCGATGAAATGACATTTCTATTCTAACGGCACTCAACAAGTTATTGATCCCGCAGATAGGGCTGATCCCTCAAAGTTACGACAAGTTAATCCTCGAATCTGTCAAAGGTTCGACTTGAGTAATGAAGGATTTACTCGCTAGTGGCGCTGAGGTGTTCTGATGTGATGCGACGAATGAAGGATTTATTCGCTAGTGGCGCTGTGGTGTTGTGATTTGATATGACTTTTTCACACTAAAGATTTTACATAGTTGAAGCTGTCAAAACATTCAAATAGTAAGCTATATTATATTTAGCTTTCATTCTATAAATAGAAACGATAATCTCTCTCTCTCTCTTTCTCTCTCTCTCTTTTTCTTAATGTTTCTCTATGTCTCTCTCCCTCTCTGTCTCTCTCTCTCTCTCCCTCTCTCTCTCTCTCTTTCTTTCTCTCTCTCTCTCTCTCTTTTTCTCTCTCTCTCTCTCCCTCTCTCTCTCTCTCTTTCTTTCTCTCTCTCTCTCTCTCTCTCTCTCTCTCTTTCTCTCTCTCCCTCTCTCGAAAAAGGCTCATCATGAGTTTGGCCACGGGGTATCGAAGCAGGTGTACATGCGGTGTTGCTCTAGGGGGGACGCCCCTGGGTCTAAATTTTATAAGGAATATATTATTATCTTCAAGTTCACTACAGAACAGTCCAAGGAATCCTTACAACCGATCCCAGGACGCTGTAACATGCATTATTATGGTAAACATTATGTAGATTATGATCCAGGATGCAATTCATTATATAAGCTTAGATTAACATATAGACTGTAGTCCATAATTGATGACATACATGTAGATTATCATGTAAAAATAAAATCATGTAATTTTATGGCAGTCCATAAAATTCATAATGCATATAAGTGCATTATATACCTTAAAAGTGGCTGGAGCCAGTGGCGATGTTGGTAAGATATTCCATCTCGGATCAGTGTGTGGGCTCGCCCGTCACTGTTAACGCTTTCAAGTGAAGCAACTGACGTTAAAATTAGCTTTACCAGCTTTCATCTCGCGAATCAAACCAACCTTGCACCGAACTGCAGAATCTGATGTTGGCTTTAGATATAGAAATAAATGACTCCTCAAATAGCTTTCCATTTGCTTCATCCTGTCTGACAGCATCTCGCGACACATCCGGTAGACGTTTGATTTAGTCTTCAGTGGTCTGGACGTAAAGAAAACTGAACTTGATGCTAGAGGCGACTAATCAGAAATAATAGATAATAGCAAGGGGAATTCACCTCAGATATCACGTTTCCTCAGGTCAGAGAATCCTCTGGTTTGACGAAGACATGGATTCCATAGCAGCTTGTATAGGAGTATTTTGTGTCTTAATTAATTCTGCTATTTAACCAGAGTGATACTACCTAACATTAGGAACATACACGAATGACCAACATGGGAGGGATAAAAGGTTTTTTTTCATAGTTTAATATAAATAAATGCAAGTATTCGTTTAAAAGATTGTAAAAAGAATCATGAAAGTTCCAGAAGAAATATTTTTTCTGCCCACTGGAGCTCTATCTATTGGGAATCTTTTCGTATGTTGTGATATACGGGGGCTGAATAAATTATGCAAGAAGGGCTTTGACTTGATGATGAAGATGAACGCGGATTTCATGCAAATATTAATTGATAATCATTCCTGAGAGACTAAAAGTAGACAGACGTGGAGAGAGAAAGATAGATAGAGAGAGAGAGAAAGTAAAGAGCGAAAGTGAGAGCAAAAAATAAAAGAAGAAGTGTATGAAAGAGGCAAAGAGAGAGTGTGTGAGAAAGAGATAGAAAGAGAAAGAGAAAGAAAGAAAAGAGAGCGTGATTGAGAGAGAGATAGATAGAGGGAGAGAGAGAGAGGGAGAGAGAGGGAGAGAGTAGCTATAGAAGAAGATTGCATAAACAAGAGTGAAAGAGAATTAGATTGATTTTGTTTAACAAAAAGAGTGAGATAAAGACAACGATTTATAACCTGCCATCAAGCGAGAATAAAAGAACAACAGAGGAGGAATGAGCGACAAACAGAGAGAGAGAGAGAGAGAGAAAGAGAGAGAGAGAGTGTGTGAGAAAGAGAAAGAGATAGTGAGAGAGAGAGAGAGATATGAATGTGGTACCAGTGGTAGGACAGGCTATTACACGGCCGATGCATCATTATTACTTGAGCTCAGAAATATTCTAGATTTATCATTCACGATAGTAGTACAATAGAGAAAGAGAGAGAAAGAGTGAGAGAGAGAGAGAGAGAGAGAGAGAGAAAGAGGGAAAGAGATTGCATTAGAAAGAGACAGATAGAGAAAGAGATGGTCGAACAAATAGAGAAAAAATGACGCACTCTATAGTTAAAGATAATTATATTATGTTTAGGGGAATGTATAGAAGAAAATTACGAAAAAGTGACAGCAGCAGATTAATTAATGATAAAATATTTATTTTTAGCTCATATTATGTTGCAACGTTCACTTCAATCGATGACACGGTATTCACCAAAAAAAGAAACACACACACACACACACACACACTCACACACACTCACACACACACACTCACACACACTCAAACACTCACACATACATGCACACACATACACACATACATACACACACTTATACAAACACACACTTATACAAACATAAACACTTATCAATACACACACATTTACAGGCATGCCACTACAGAACAGTTTACTATTTTTCAAATTCTTACGATAAGAAAATACCACAAAGAGCTGCGATGATTTTGCAAAGAGTTTGTACCCACTTCGTTCATTTTTTTCTTGACTATACCTGTATAGAAGAATTAGAAATTTTCCTGATTACTTAACCCACTGCATTTGAGAACGAAAGAGGATTCAAAACATCATTTTCAGTGTTAGATGTAAAGCGTCAGATTAACATTGACTTTTCTTGTCTGTTATCTTCACTTTCTGTGACGTCATGAAGAGACTTGGGACATTTTAGATCAGGGGTAATAGCTGCCCAACCTAATATTTAACGAAGGTATCCATGGAAGGGTATAGCTGTTCTTTTCTCAATTTGAACTTAAAATTGAAGGGAGGTGTAAATTTATGCATAACCGTTGCTTCATATTTAATTTTCAAATTGATATTCTATGGGTCATTGTTTCTTATTTCTCATTGGAAAGAATATGGTGGCGTAAAAGTTGTCTTCTCCTTTAGAACTTCAATTCTCCCTTTCTCTTCAAGTTCTCTTTAGATCATTAATATTCTAGGAAACTAAATTAGAAATAGAAACATTGTGAGAACAGGATTTAGTGTTTGAAAGTATTTAAAGACATTTAATTGGGTTGCTGTCTTCTGTAATGATTTCATCTAACCAGTTTCCCGGTTCAAACCTGAGGTCATGCAAAACGATAAAATACATTTTCTTCTCTCTCTCTCTCTCTCTCTTAGTGCACTGCCTACTAGCAGGTCCATGGTATATAACGCCTCCACTCTTCTCTGTCTTCCGCTTTCCGCTTCATGACCACATATGAGTGGATCTTTAAATCATCTAACATGCCCAATCTCGGCCTGCCTCTGCCTATTTTTCCCTTACATTCTACCTTCTATGACCTCGTTTAATAGACATTCCCCTCTTAGACCTTTATTAAGAACATATATTTACCCCCCAGAAAAATTTTTAACGCCGCAGAATAATGTTAATAAAGATAAGAATTTTTGACCCCCAGAGCTTCCTCTAGATTGAAATATTGCATCACTACCCCTCCCAATAAAAACCCAAATTTCCCTCCGTCCACTCCCTCCCTCCCTCCCTCCCTCCCTGAGGCAGCTTGTCGCTCCTATTTAAAATCCTGATCCAACTGAGAAAAGAAACATCACAGGACCTCAGGAAATATTTCTCTCAGGATCAAAATAGTTCCCTTTAAGAGTCTTCAGAAGTAAAAAAGTAAACACGCATTATAGTGAAATGATCAACTATGTTGATATCTATCACTTGTAATACCACATGTTAAAACCTTTAGGCAATTTAGAACATTTTCCGTATAACCAGTTCAGTGAATGTCCGAAATTTTACTCTCATATCAGCGCGGCTGGGATTCGCACCCACGAGAATTCAATCAACCTCAGGAACGCTATTGAGACATTCAATATTACAAAAACATCACAAAAGTATTATTTTTATTCTATAAGCCTTTTAAGGACTATCCAAATAACCTTTGTACATTGTTAAATCTATGTGCGGGTTTTAGTCAAGGATAACTGCTTGAATTAAGAAATATCTATAGTTGTTGTTGAACTCAAAGATTATTGTAAAAGTGAAGTTGTCTCTCTTAGTGCACTGCCTATTGGCAGATCCGTGGCATATAATTCCTCCCCTCATCTTAAGCGGAGACAGAGATGAGGGGAGGCGATATATACCATGGACCTGCCAGTAGGCAGTGCACTTAGAGAGAGAGAGAGAGAGAGAGAAAGAGAGAGAAAGAGAGAGAAAATATATACGAAAAGAGTGAGTCTACATGTACATGTAGATAGTAAAGGAATCCATTGCAGGCCTAACCATCAACATCTATTAACCATAACGGAATTTTTTTGAACGAGGCAGATTTTCTGCTTACATCGTATATCCTTAGAAATCTGGCCCAAAGCCTGAGTGGATTTGTTTCTTCGGTCTTTGGCTTCAGCGTCTTCTTGGAGACAGCTTAACAGTTGAGTGCTGCTACCAGCAGCTGCTGAGCTACAAGCAGCTTAACAGCTAAGTGCTGCTACCAGCAGCTTAATAGCTGAGTGCTGCTACCAGCAGCTTAACAGCTAATTGCTGCCACCAGCAGCTGCTGAGCTACCAGCAGCTTAACAGCTGAGTGCTGCTGCCAGCAGCTTAATAGCTGAGTGTTGCCGTCAGCAGTTAAACAGCTAGGTGCTGTTTGAAGTATCTAAAATCAGCTAACAGATTGATAAATTTAGTCAAGTGAAAAAACTATTAAAATGCTGTAGATGTGTGCTGCTAATAGCAGCCTATCGCATCGAATATAAGCGCAAGTTCTGTCATCTATCCACAAGATACTTAGTCGTTGAAGCTTTTATCTAACAGCAGTTCGTAATTATAGTTCATAATTAAAAGCTCAAAAAGAAATATTTTCGGTTAGCAGATACCTTACTCTCAATAGTATGTTGCTGGAACAACTGCTGCAGCTTCTGCAGCTGCTATTAGCTGCTACCACAGCTGCTATTAGCTACTATTGCTGTGCAGCTGCTGCTGTTGCTGTAGCTGCTGCAACTGATAGTGTAGGACAGTAGCATGCAGTTACCGCAGCTGCTATTGCTGTGCAGCTGCTGCTATTGTTGTAGCTGCTGCAGCAGATCGTTCTTCACACGGGAGCGGTTAACGTGACCGGACAGTCTTTGATTACTGGATATCTGAACATGAAATCTAGGACCCGACTTATGCGACACCTTCCATGTCTTGTCGCCCCCCCACCACACTCTTCTCTCTTCAATTCCAACGCCTATCCCTGTTCATTTATCTCACATCCGTTCCCTCGCACGATCTTCATCATACCCCTCCAACAACCAACACACCCTTCCTACAACCAATACACCCTTCCTACAACCAACACACCCTTTCTACAACCAACACACCCTTCCTACAACCAACACACCCTTCCTACAACCAACACACCCTTCCTACAACCAACACACCCTTCCTACCACCAACACACCCTTCCTACAACCAACACACCCTTCCTACAACCAACACACCCTTCCTACAACCAACACACCCTTCCTACAACCAACAAACCCTTCCTACAACCAACACACCCCTCCTTACATCACACCCCTCCCTACAACACGCCCTCTCTTAGGCTCCCTACGCCTTTCGCTCGATACAATCATTTTCATTATAAGCATGAAAGAGAAGAGGCAAGTGTTGCAGTTTATCAACACAATGTCTCAGGACAAATAGGGAGTCGGTTTTTATTTGACACGGACTTCAGATGTCATTTTTAAGAGATAAATTTGAGCAGCAATTTTTATATTGCAAATCCTACAAGAGTATTTTACTTTAAATAGCTTCAAACCAGCTTTCAATTTCATTTCAGTGTAGAATCATTCCCATTCACTTTCATCAATTTAGTTATATCTCACTGAAATCTGGTCTATTTTCTTGATTTTTTTCGCTCAATACTTAAGTATTTTGATAGGTGCTAAGGTATGGTTTGTAATTTTTTGCATTTAAGCATAGGATATTATGATTGGTCAAGCATCGTAATGGGTGATCTTTTAATTAATTATAAATCATGTGCACTGCACGAAGTAGGAGTCAGTCGTTTAAGCTCTTGAAGTGTTGGCAATAGTTTGGTTCTAGAGAAGCTTCATGATATATCGAGCTGTATATTTTCATGTCAATGCTGAGAGCCGAGCTCAGCGTGTTAATGAAGTTATAGGAGCAGCCGTCCACCGTGTTACAGGCTGTTCTCTCAGTGTTGTTGTTGTTCTGTCAGTGTTGTTGTTCTGGTAGTGTTGTTGTTGTTCTGTCAGTGTTGTTGATGATCTGTCAGTGTTGTTGTTGTTCTGTCAGTGCTGTTATTGATCTGTCAGTGTTGTTGTCGTTGTTCTGTCAGTGTTGTTGTTGTTGCTCTGGCAGTGTTATTGTTGTGCTGGCAGTGTTGTTGTTGTTGTTCTGCCACTGTTGTTGTCGTTCTGTCAGTGATCTTGTTGTTCTGTCAGTGTTGTTGCTGTTCTGTCAGTGTTGTTGTTGTTCTGTCAGTGTTGTTGCAGTTGTTCTGTCAGTGTTGTTGTAGTTCTGTCAGTCTTGTTGTTGTTGTTGTTCTGTTAGTTTTATTGTTGTTCTGTCAGTCTTGTTGTTGTTGTTCTGTCAGTTTTGTTGTTGTTCTATCAGTGTTGTTGTTGTTCTGTCAGTGTTGTTGTTGTTCTTTCAGTGTTGTTGTTTCTGTTGTTGTTGTTGTTGCTGTTGTCAGGCAGTACGGCAAAGAAACCAGTTATACTCAGTGTCGACAGCTTATAGCTAAGTAGTTATGGCGCAGAAGCAGCTGAAAGTCAGCTGCTAGTCAGGAGCTTAGCTATTACATATTGGATTGTGGCTATTTGATAGCATTATCAGCCTAATAGGCAGCTGCTAAAACAGCTGCTATCAGGCAACTGAGCAGCTGCTGTAGCTAGGAGGGCTACGGCAGCTGCTATCAGGCGACTGAGCAGCTACTGCAGCTAGAAAGGCTGCGGCAGCTGCTAGCAAGCGACTGAGCATCTGATGTAACTAAGAGGGCTGCGGCAGCTGCTAGCAATCGACTGAGCAGCTGCTGTAGCTAAGAGGGCTGCGGCAGCTGCTAGCAGATCCGGCCGGGAATGACAGGACGGGTTAGTTGAGATCGGTCGACCCGGTTAGATGCATCGGAATCCTCGTCCAGATACGGATAAAACAATCCCGCTCTCTCTCTCTTTCTTCACTCTCTCCACTCTCTTCACTCTCTCTAGCGCTGTAGCGGCGACAGCTTGCCGGGCGAAGGTTTGTATGCTTTGGTTTGTTATGTTTACTGTACGTTATACTAGCGATATTTGATGTTTTTATTTATCGTATTTTGTTGATAAACTAACCTTAGAAAAGCCAATTTATACTTCTACAACGTATTATTTTGTACAAATAATATATACTGTTAAATCATGACGTTAGCCTGACGCTATTGAGACATTCAATATACAGTGTATACTGTACATAACGATATTTAAATATATACTGTAAATAATAATAAAAACTGTAAATAAAGTTTTATATAATATACATTTTGTACTACTATTTCATATAATTATGCTTATATAATAATAATAATAATAATAATAATAATAATAACACACATTATAGTGAAATGATCAACTATGTTGCTATCTATCACTTTTAATCCAGTGAATGTCCGAGATTTTACTCTCAGATCAGCGCGGCTGGGATTCGAACCCACGAGAGTTCGATTCACCTCAGGGTTATTAGTTGATTTGCTCTACAGAATTCGATCACAAAATACTTATTCTAACTCCAAAGAGTCGACAAGACTAGAAGTATAGAGTTAATGTAGTCCATGATTGCAATTCTAGATTTTGTTCTCTGCTTAATCGCTACAACATTAGCGACTAAGATTAGCACATATAACTTAAAATGTTGATTCCAGCCGGACATCAAAATATTGTGGCAAAAAACGTAAAGAGTAAAACAACCTCCGGTCCATAGTGAGACTTAAACTGAAAATGTAACCAGAATTGAAATAGAATAGTAGAATATTTGACATACGGTTCAGCCAACTGTCACTCAGTTGGTTAGTATTAAAACAAGCTTTGAGATCTACGCTACTGGTGATTGTAGAATCAATGGGCTACATTAATTCTGCCGTGCATTGATAATCTGCATGCAACCCGTAAAAAATGACTGAAAAGTTTCTTTATAGATTTATCATCAACAGAGCTAGCCGGTGGTTCGTTAGCAAGTATGTCGACAGCAGATAGTAGGCTCAACTCAAGCGTTTATGGCGGTCACTGACATGCTGCTATCGAGCAGAAAACTGACGTTAAACTTAGTTTTAGCTTTAGGCCTCTGCATTAAAAAATGAATTCATTACAATGTTGTCTGTAATATTTTTTCTGCCTGTAATTAGAACAAACGCCATTTAAATTTATTTAATTCTCACTTGTTGACTGGATACTCACTAATGACTTGAATAACTTCTAGAATTGTACTTGCGTAACAATTAATTGAGATTTCTAATTTTACAGTAAATTTTTCGGACAGTTTTATTTTTGTCAAAGCCAGTCTGTGATATTATGACCATCATTTTCTATTCTTACAATCCATTCTGAGATATTAGGCCATACAACCTTTCAGTTCTACTGACCGCAGGCCTTCCACCAGTGGTCAATCACTGATTCCATCACATAGCTTTCACCAGGAGTCAATCAACGATTCCACCACATAGCTTCCACCAGTGTCAATCAATGACTCCACCAAGTTGCTCGTTTAATAATAATAATAATAATAATAATAATAATAATAATAAAGGTTTAACGTCTGTTTCCTCATCCAGGAATGATGTCAGGGACGTCCCCAACAGCACACATCACTATATATAGTTACCTCTTACCTCTACCACATTTTCTTCCTCTAACCTACTCAGCCACTGGTAACTCAACACACACTTCTAGAGTAGTGTGTCTACATTGTGTAACGTGGCACAGAACTAACATTATCAGGCTCAGACGTTTATTGATAATCTATACTGCAGTGCCGCTCACAGGCAGGGCTTTCTTATCCTTAAGTGCGCTGCATAATGCAGGCACACGCTTACGCCTTTCCGCTCCTTCAGCCTGGAACTGGAGAGGTCCTTTTGTTTATGGCGATAAAGATATCCGGTTTAGAAAGGTACAAAGGTATATCTTGTAAATAGACGTTTTTTCTCTAAGAATAGCCTGTCCTATTTGATCTTCGAATCGCTCTGTACTTTTATAGAAAGGTAAAATGGAGAGTGCTTGAGAGAAATGGTTATTTGTGGTATTTAGTAACATATATGATCGTTATTATTGCATATTTAAATCTTTAGGTTTATAGATAATTAATATTCGAAAATAGAACAAAGAATAGAAGCATCAACATTTCAACAAGAAATGTCATATTAAACTGTGGCGACGATAATGAGAAAAAGCTGGTAAAGCTAATGTTAACGTTAGTTTCCTCACTCGAAAGCGATGTCAATGACGGGCGAGCCCAGGATTTGAACCCCTAAGAGGCTAATAAAGCTGTGTCAAAGTGTGTCTCTGTTGTAACCAGTGAGGGGGGGGGGGCGCTGGGGAACTGAGTTCCTTTAGCTCTCATTCTTTTTCATTATTTATTTATTTATTTATCTTCTTAGCTCTCATTCTTTCTAAGGTGCGTTCACTTTCTAGGGACCCATATTAGATGCTAAGAGTCTGCAAATACAGTCTAGGGAAGGGGAATTCTGACCTTTTCCCTAGCTCTTTTTTCCTCTTTAATCACTAGTTGTAACTAGAATACTGTAAACAATTATGAAGACTTTGGTTATATAAGTCTCGCTGCAGTTGATCTGAGTAATTGGTTTCGACTACAAAGATCATAAAATCACAAAATAAAGATAAATACACGAATTATATAAGCTTAGTAGGAATAATAAGAACATATCAGATTTTAGTAAAATTTTCTTCTACAGTTTATAGATTGCCAGAACTAAGGTAAGAAGAAATTAGCTAATATTTTCTTTAGGCAGCTTCTCTAAATTGTGACTTAAATGCAAGAAACGTACCAACTCAAAGGGCCGAAGATATATTAAAGACAATGACTTTTAATCTTTTAATAGCCAAATATAGTTGTAAATAAAGGTGTTTAAAGGAATTAGAGCATCCAGATTATTTAGAATTTGAAAGTTTACAAAGGAAATATAATATTTCGTTTGTTGATTCTGTTGCTAAAGTACGATTAAAATTTTGGATCTACGTTGACAAAATGCTACGTATTGAATATTCTAATGAATAATTGAGTTGATTTGATTTTGTTTGTCACTTGTAAACTACAAGGTTTGCATTGTTTAGCTATACTTGTATGCAAAGTGTTGTTTCTCTTCGTTTATTTTTCTTTCTTTTTTCTATATCTCTGTTCGAAACTACCATATATTGGTGAAATAAAGTTTATAATATCCAAATGATTTGATTCAGTAGGCTGATTAGGATCTAGTATTAATGTAGGCCCCCCTAATCTACGATTAGCATTAATTTTCACTAAATATACATGTACATGTAAGTCACTAGTTATTATAAAAAGTTCTTAAGTTTAGCTTATCAACCGAGTGTTGCCTAAATTTGACGTTAGTTTAATTATTAAAAAGGATACTTTTAAACACGGTTCGATTGGTTCAATAAATGTTCTGCATAGACATACTTTAGTGGTAATGTTCCTGATACATTTTCAGTGCAGAAACCGGTAGTCTGAAACCTCACTATTTAATCATCATCATCTTCTTCTTCTTCTTCTTCCCTTGAATCCCAGCTTAACTAGGGTCGGGATACGATTAGACTGTCTTAAATCCTCTCTGTCCTACACCACACCACCAGCCAATCCCCTATTTGAGAGCTTTCCATTGGCTTAAATTTTTGTATCAATTGCTGGAGCCTTGGCGCTCACCAACCGAATGCCCTTTCTGACGCTGATATGGATCTTAGTGCTTTAGACGCCTTCTACGACACGTGCTGTCATCGGTTGGTCAATTCTTCAAACAACCCGGACACAACACGTGGAAACCTCACTATTTAATCATTAATGCATGAATTAATTAATTAATTCGATGAGCAGTGCGCACTATAAACTATGCTAATAAATTATTTTCCTTCTAAATCAAAAAATAATAATTAATTCGCTCCGGTGCCGATTGCGTGTAGGACTCTGTCCTCTCTTAGATTTATTAATTTATTTAATTTAAAATGTTAGTTTAACGTCAGGGTCAGTAGCCTGAAGGGCTTCTCTTCAAGACGTCAGGTGTACCGGTGTACCCTGAAAGGTGAATGTCCCAGATTTTACTCTCTGTTCAGCTCTACCGGGAATTGATCCCAGGACCTCCGGAACAGCTTTTGCTTCATGCTTACTACCTACAACTTCAATGAATTAGATGCGCACAAAATAATGTGAAATTATATAAAAGTGGTATTAAGTATGCAGTGAGCAGGTAATTAATTATCCCTAGCTGGCTGATTAGATCTAAAACAAAGCAATTTAGTAAATCTCTTTGCGCAATTATGTATTCTTTCTTTTTGATTATTACAGTTTCTTGTTAGTTTTAATTATTCTTTGTTATATGGGCTTGCATGCATCTGCAGCAAAATTATCTGATTAGAGTTTTAGTCAAACACCGCATCGTCACACTGCTCGTTAATATTTGACATCATATTGCCTACCGTTCTTTACTTAAAATACCTTTTTTTCTGCCGATACTCTATATATTTTAAGCCTGAGTTGAAAATGTACAATACATGGTCCTGCAATTCAATCAATTCAATTAATTGAAGCCTACTAATGCTAATGGTTTGCATATTAAACTCAAAACCTCTAACTCTGCAGTTTTTCAAACCTTTCAATTGTAAAGCTGCGATTAGTCACCATGCTCCTAGCGTGTTTCTATGCATATCCTACAATAGGTAGTTGTTCTATTGAGCTCTCTCCAATGGTACAACGTCTGTTAGCCCAGCCTATAGTTACATGTAGATCGACTGCAGCCCAATTGTTTACCATCTTGAGATCCGCTGCTTCCGCTAAGTGCTCGAAAATGTTCATTCTCCAATCAGGTTGTTCTTGTGAATTCTGCATTTTGTTGATCGTTCATTTTATTTTGTATCTTTATTTTTTATATAAATTTTACATTTTTATTCTTGTTTAAAGTTACACGACTTCTCTTTAAGTAAAATTAACAAAAAGAAATGGGTTTCGTTTGACTGTAATTCCAAGTCCTACATATAAGGCGAAACAATGGACAGATTTAGTAGTTATTTTGAGAATATTGTAGAGATTATTCCATAATACTGAAATGTAAGGTGTAAGGATGAAGTCCTAATTTAGTACATATTCGACTGTTTAAAACGTCGCTTATTTTTTCAAGAGCGGTCTCGCTATGGTTTCTTCAGCCGGCGACTGTGTCAGGGGAATTATTGAAAAACCGCAACCGATATATTTATTTTTTTAAACATGACTTTTTCTGAATCGGCCTATAGTACCTCATAAATGAGCGACCAGAGATATCTGGATACACCGATAGAGGTCGTTGACTCGTACGTTTAACGATCTGTAGTGATGTGTGCTGTGGGGACGTCCCTGACATCATCTTTGGATGAGGAAACTGACGTTAAACCTTTATTATTATTATTATTATTATTATTATTATTATTATTATTATTATTATTATTAACAGTAATATTAAATCGTGAAGCAGCTACTAATGGTTTAAATCATTGCAGTGATTCAAACCACATAACTAAATTAGAACAGTCACAAATTAATCATTAAGTCCTCACCTGACGTACGTTGAGATGCTATTATGCAAATTGCCGAATTTTCTAAATTGGTTTTATGTAATTGTGAACATTATGTTATTAGTTCAAGACACACATTTTTTCGAGAAATATATAATTTCGCAAGTTTCGAGCATACCTACGATGAATATTGTTATCGTACAATAATCATTATAATGCACGAATATTGTTATCGTACATAATGCTTTACCTCCAACAAATACAAAATAATTCTTTCCAGCAATGGTTTGTGTTTCCTCCGATCTTCCTTATTATACCTATTTCTTCTTCTACTACTAATTTTGCTTCTTCTTCTTCTTCTTCTTCTAGTGTACTGCCTAACGGCAAGTCCGTGGCATATAACTCTTCCAATCAATTCTAACCTCAGCCTTCCTTTGATCGCTATATATGAATTTGTTATCAGATCATCCAACATCCCATGTCTTTGACGGGACAACCTACAAGTATATTATACCTGCTTTGTATGCTTCTACGAATCCGATGCGGTTATAGAATGAACGATTCTTTTATAAGCAATCCAAAAACTGGCATACAGACGATAATGCGGCTGTCTTGGTTAAAAATTCAGACAGTTTGTAAACCTTGACAACAAAAGAACAGGATAAGAGCAAACCGGAAGTCTTTGGATTCCGGAACACTGCCATGCTGTGTTTACCGTCAAGTGCTGGAAAGAAATGCAAAAAGACGTGAAGCTACTGAGAGAGAGGTAGTGGTAAAATTTCCAGCATCGATTTTTACTTTGTGAAAACCTTTTAGCTGCACGTTACTTCTACATGTAGGCTTACTTTGGAACAATTTTCGAGATTTTTGGAATTTGCACCGTTTTTGGACCTTCTTATTGCACACAGGCTTGCTTTTGTCTCAATAGTGCTCGATGTTGTCACTGGTGACAGTAGCACTCTAATTGTTTTGGCTATGATCATAAAGATAGCCAAGTGGGTAGAGTGGCTGGTAACCTAATGATACTGAAAGTGGACGATATTGAGGTAAATGAACTCTCGCAGGTTCGAATCCTAAGTGAGATGATCAGACTATAAATTCTCTGATTGAACGTTCACAGGACCGGTAAATGGATATTAGGATGTTTTATAATTTATCAGTTGTATTCACATCAGTAAGAGAGTGAGCTGTGTAAAAACATATAAAACTGATCTATGCTGGTTGAGCCCTGTCTATAGAGCGATTCTGCATTGTAATAGACTGTTTAACGTCTGTTTCTACATCGCCTAATGTTCTCAGAGGGGTACCCTGTAGGTAGTAGACTCTATAAACCAGCGCTTAAAATAAATTAAATATAATAATATAATCAAACAAATTACACGAGTTGCTAGTTTACTTGCGCTACTCATCACATGTATGACGTCCCTGACATCATCACCGTATGAAGAAACGGACATTAAACCTTTAATATTATGGTAAATATTATTTTTCTTCTTTTTTACCCCGGGTGTAAAGAACCCGAGGTTAGATAAAAAAAACTTCGGGTTATACTTATTATTTTTTGTTTGTATATTTTTAGCCTTGGGCTGTTTAGAGCCCTGGGCTAAAATATAAGATAAAAGAGATTTTATTTAATGAAAGTTAAAAAAATGAAGCGAGTAAAATAATTCCTCTACACTCTTGAAGGCCGCATTAGCCAAAGTGCCACGGAAACAGACTGCATTTATTGGGTTGAGTGCAATAGATAGTCGCTTCCAAAGAAAAGCTTTTTTGCGTTCATCAGCATGCAGTAATGGCGCTGGTCCTCCTGCCTATTTCGCTAATAAAGTCTGATGCGACAGAGTTTAAGGGGCCCAGGGTCTTATTATTATTATTATTATTATTATTATTACTTTTAATATTTTTATTATTTATTATTATTATTTTGATTGCTATTTGTTTATATATTAATTTGATGCATTATCAAATTTCGTAGCTGACAATATCTATTTAGTACAGTTTACCTAATTTGGTCATCTCTAACGCTACGTGGAGTTTTTATGGAGTTAATTCCTATTTCATCTAACTTACCGCAGGGAACATTGATTGTAATTGAAAAAAACTAATTTACTTTATTTCACAAATATAATATAACTTCTACGTTTCGTGACTAAAGTTTAATTAAGAAAGCGGAAGTTCCTGATGGTTGGACAGAACTGGATTCATGGATCGTGTCACGTGCTGATAGGTGGACAATGTTACCGTGTTTGTTTCCAGAAAGGTAAAGGCAAACTACCCCAGAAAGGTAAAGCCAACCTCAGAAAATTACACTACGTACTCTCTTTCGTATTAATTTATTAAACAAACATCTGGTTACGTGGTCAAATAATAATATAATTAGAGCCAGTCACTCAGGGATAATGCTCATATGTAATATCTACTGCCAGTGTGAGGTTTGGATCATCATCACTCATCATCATCATCGTTATCATCCTCATTATCATTATCGTCATCCTCATCATCATTATCATCAGCATCATCATTCGTCGCCTGCATATCAGTGCCTTGAGTTCTGAACAGAACATATGGCGGCAACATTCCACCATTCTTTTCTGTCTTTAGCAACACTCACAACATCTTCCCACGGCATGTCCAATGTTCTCGTATCTTTGTTCATCGTACTGAAACAAGTAATCATAGGTCTTCCTCTTTTGCTTTTTCCTTGATTTGGCTTCCCGTTAATTGTAGTTTTTGCATATATCTCCAGGCATTCTCAGTAAATGATCCAGGAACCTTAACTTTCCTTCAATATTTATTTCATCGTTTTCTTTGTCCATATCTTTCGAGTTTTGTTTCATTTTTTGATGTGATCCCAGAACTGTATATTGAAGATTCTTCTAAGACATCTTTGCTGAAAACAGTTTATTTTATATTTTATTTTGTTAGTACTTTCCCAGGTTTAACTTGCATTGACTATAATATGACTATAATATGACTGGCTGTACAATAGCTGAATATATTTTTACCGTTGTTCCTCATCATTTTTTACCCTTTCAGATATCTTGGAACTTTTGTAAAAAGCCATACGCCTTTACATATATTTTTATATACTTTTTTCTACACTCCACAAATACGATCTGGAATTCTAAATAGATATTAATAATTCCATAGCTTCTTGTAATAATACATAATATATCTCTATGAATACTGCAATTGCTTTATTGAAATCAGTAACAATGATGTACCTCTCCAAAATTGAAATTAATCAAAGCTCCCTTCTAAGGAAGCTTAAAAATTATGCTCCCCTTTCAACTCTTAAGTATGCTTATTTTTTTGCAAAGATGTTGGACAAGATAGTTAACTCATTTATTACGACAGTTGACCAATATTTTAATAACTCGCCTATGATTCGGTCTTTTCTTGAGGCCTTATTTCTGTTCTTCAAATCTCTTAGGGCAACATTTACTTCTTGCACAGATATTTCATCTTGATATATATTCTCATCTTTATTTTCCACTGACGTTATAAAATCGAAGGTATTACTTGGAATTTCCTCGTTTTAATTCTCGGAAAAGTGTTAAGTTTATATTTTGTTATTTCCTCTTTAGTACACAGAGTACGTTTTTTTGTCCTTTATGGATGCATTAGATTTGTTGTGCTTTCCAGTGAGATCTGGTAAAGCTAATGTTAACGTCAGTTTCCTCACTAGAAAGCGATATCAGTGAAGGGGAACCTAGGATTTGAACCCGCACCTATTGATCAGCTGTCGAGTACATTACCGACTTCGCCACTAGATCCAGCAATCTCGGACTATTCTGTGTAATATTTTAGCATCATTCCAGTGAAGCTTGTTCCCCGTGTTGTGTCCGGGCTGTTTGAAGAATTGACCAACCGGTGACTGCACGAGTCGTAGAAGGCGACTAAAGCACTAAGATCCATTCCAACGTCAGAAAGGGCATTCGGTTGATGAGCGCCTAGGCTCCAGAAATTGCTACAAAATTTAACGAATGGAAAGCTCTCAAATAGGGGATTGACTGGTGGTGTGGTGTAGGACAGAGAGGATTTGAGACAGTCTATTTTTATCCTCACCCTAGTTAAACTGGGATTCATGGGATGATTATGATGATGATGATTCCAGTGAAGCTTGTATAGGTCTGTTAAAAACTGAGAACACTTTGTGTTTACTAGATAATTAACTTCTGGTATTAATAGAAGAATCTTCCCTGGACGCCACTATTAACTTTCTGACTCCGTGACGTTAGCGTAACGGAAGTTCCTCGTGGATTAAAACACGCTGAGTTGATTCGTTGTGTCACGTGACGTCTGTAAACAAGAGAGTTGTAGCCGTGTTGTAGCGTCAGACAGGTGTGAACAGTGGTTGATAGAGAGAGAGACAGAGAGAGAGACAGAGAGAGAGAGAGAGAAAGAAAGAAAAAAAGAGAGAGAGAGCGAGCGAGAGAACAGTGTGAACAGGGTTGATAGAGAGTCGTTGTGTGTGTAAGAGAGAAAGAGAGAGAGAGAGAGAGCAATGTGAACAGTGGTTGATAGAGTGTCGTTGAGAAAGAGAGAGAGAGAGAGAGAGTGAAATTAAATACTATGCAAGTACGTTAAAGTATTTCGATCATACACCCGCTGTAGTTTCGGTGCTCTATATATAGCTGATTCAATGCACATAATCTTCCGGTGCTTTGATGCTCGATAAAGGCACTTTGTGGCTTACATGTAGATCGATCAGTTAATTTCTACAAATGCAGCACTTAGAAAATGCAAACTTGAAGTAGGTTCATCAACTTAATTAGTTTTATTTAGCAGACTACTGAAGCACTCGCAATATAAATTATGCGGTTGATCTATTATGTGTAGGCATCCCTTGAATAAACATGTAGAAGTTGAAAATCTTAGCTATAAATAGTTAACTTACTAATTTCCTATTAATCTAAACTGAAGTTTTCTTACATTTCATTTAGGCTAGAACGTCTTTCATTTTGCATTTCGTACAATCCAAAGCGTTTATTTAATGCCGCGTATCGTAAATAAAATCAAGTCTGATAGAAATGGAAGATCGGCAGTTACTCCCGGCTGTTTATAGTCTCTTTATAGCATCTGACGTTATTCCGCACTCATGCTAGTAGCTGGACCACTCAACGTCGAGTGCTTCAGGGTTGCACCAGCTCTGACCCAGCAGAACTGGGTCTGCCGCCTTCGAGCACCTACTCGTCCTAAATAGAGGCGGTCCCATGTGTAGTAGGGACGAGCTAGCTCTTTATACATGCCTCATTTGCATTGTTATAAGTTCATACATTTATTTATTCATTTATCATACGCATATCACAATTAGCATATCCAATAAACAGTTAGAGCGCATGAACGGAAATAAAGATCCACAAGTGGTACCTACATATTCCGATATTAAAAAATGCAAACATTTGCAATAATTATCAATTATATTCAATAAGATCCTTAGTGTAGGTCATAATTATGTGCCAAGATAAATTTAGCGGAACATTTAGTTTAATTGTTAAGACAACCAAAAATGTGAACAATATGCATATTATGCACTATATACATGTATAAAGTAACAACTTTAAGTAAAATGCGTTAGTTAATTGCTGGTCAACTAGGTTTATTTATTATCCATTATTTAAATTTATTTATTTTTTAAATTTTGTAAAGAAAAGTTTTAAAAACCAGGCGACTATAGCGACTATTACTGATGCTACTGTAGTGACTACTGTGTTGAAAACTCACTCACTTACTCATTAATTACTAATTACTTACTCGTGGGTTCGAATCCCAGCAACGCTGATCTGAGAGTAAAATCTCGGACATTCACTGGACTGGTTATACGGAAAATGGTCTAAATTTCCTAATGGTTTAAACATGTGGTATTAAAAGAGATAGATGTGAACGTAGTTAATCATTTCACTATAATGCATGTTTACTTTTTACTTGACAAAGAACAGGCTAGAGGCTTGAAACGCAATGACGAGTAGTCCATATTAATTCATTACAGTTTATAATTAAAAATGTATTAAATAGTAATTTACTAAAGGTGCGGTACCGTGCCTTATCTTCACATTGTATATTATAAATATATGACTTTAAACTAAAACCAATATCTTGTTGCTTATATTTTGTCCAATGTACCAGAGAAATTTCAGAGAAAAACATACTAATCATTAATGCTTTGCTAATATTGTTACCTGCATGTTTTACAGTGAAGGTGAAATAAAGAAGTGAACAGAACTAAATGAAGACTATCGATCTCAGTATTTTCCGGTGAATGCATGTACAGAACTATCCCTGGTAGAAAAAAACTATATTTAACCGAGTCTCTCGTAATTATTTTTTGTCCCATAGAGGCTATCATCTTCACTATCATCTTCAGAATGTCCTGTATCTAGTAAATAATTAATCTAATACGTAAAAGCTCCAGTATCTCATGTCATTTAGACTATAAAAAGCCTACTCGAAGAGCTCAATATGAAGAACTGCATCCGGCGCTGTAACGGAAGGCGATTTAGAGAATGGGCTGCGATGAATGATATTCGAAGAATTTTCCAGTAAACCAATTGATTTTAAAGAATTATAGTACAACAACTAATAGATATCGAAATCTATATGATGACTGACTCAAGTTGACGCAATAATTTAACAACATCAGTTCACTAAATGATATAATCCGACTTCAATCATTTGTTCGAAGTAGGACGTTCTCTATGACTGGCTTTACATCACCCAGTCATATGTGGGCAGTGGCCTCGGTAGCTTTGGTACTTCTGATAGCCTCAACCTCAGCGGGAGGATCAGACAAATGCTGTGACAAGGACGACGGCATGGGTAAGTTACTTAGCTCTTACTATTAGAGATAACTATGACACAAGTGAAGCATTCAATCAATCAATCAATCAATAAGAAGTTAACGTCCGGTTCCTCAACATAAGGCACTGTCAGGGACGGTATTGTCGATAGACTTGAATTATATGTCGACCTTAAGTAGCTGTGATATGTTCGGGTCATGAAACATTTGGACCAACCGTAACTGCACGTGCAGCAAGATGCAACTAAGTAAAAAATTAGGAAGGCAACGGGAGACCACCTCAGAATCAATATTTCTAAGCTGTTGGTTACATTCAAGTGTGAAAAATCAAACCTTTTGTGAAGTCTATGGCCGTTTCTCTAATTTTGCCTTTATTATAATGTAAGTCTCTTTTCACCCGATTTGAACATCACACATATGTACTCACACACGTGCAATGGCAATCTCTTAACGTTTTATGTGTCTGATCGCTTAAGACTCTCCAACCCCATTTTTCGCCTACTACTTCTTCATAGTTCAAATCTTCTAGATTTGAACCCGACATATTTTAATTCCTACTATCAATCTTCGTTTATTTCCAGCAAAGCTAAATATTGTGCATAATCAGCGTCCTGAACATGAAGTATCTCTGTTAATTTTGGATGTACCTCTATATTCACTTTTCTGCAACTCTCTCTGTCTGAAATGAACCGCTCAGGTCTACTCGAAGTCTTATTTAGCATCAGAAGTCGCTCGGGAGTTTAGCGGCTTTTAGCCTAGCCAGTCAACCGACAAATGACGCGGCGTTACGCGTTCTGACGTCGTCAATGACCTTTTATCCGCCTGACGGCGTCGCGACGTCGTAAAGAATGCGGTACGGCGAAATGATAGCGGCTTGATATATAACTAGAACAACAGCGAGAGGGTTGAAAACTTTTAATAGCAAAGAGCTCGATCGTTTTTCACTGACATTATCATCAAAGTAAGAAATACAAAATTGTACATACAAACGGGTCATCAAAGAGGATAAATAAATAAATCTGTAGAGTACGGTAAGGTAGATGTGGTGTGGGGATGTTGACTTGTTTCACACGACGGTGCCTAAGCTTTAAGTGCTGATTTTAGTGCTCCATTTTGTCATGGACGACGGTAGCTCTCTAATCGTCGCTATGTTATGCTGTGATATGCGTTTTTTGAGTTATTATTTCTAGAAACGGGTTGCGATATAATTTTAATAGCAATATTTTTAACAATACAAACAGTGCTGTAATGCTAAGTGTACATTCGGTTTCCTAATTCCTATAAAAGTATACAAGTGCACTGTGCAAGAGAGTATGGCGGAATTCGAACCCTCGATGTCTTGCATATCAGTCAAACTTGCTATCCACTCGGCCATCTCAACATAAACACAATTCGAAGTTAATTAGTGTCAAAAATATTAGAGTAAATTAATCACTCATGATGTTATCTGTCTCCTTTGCAATATGTATCAATAGTAATGCACTTAATTTCAATTATCCATTGCACCGATCCACAATGACCAAAGAAATATTGGCTCTCACTGGAGCGGAACCCCCGAAAATTGAGTGCAGGCCCCAATATACACTACATGTATATATACATGTATATATATATACACACACATTTATATATATATATATATATATATATATATATATATATATATATATATATATATATACAATGTTATACATGTATATATGCTTAGACATATAGACTTTGCATCTAATTCAAATCTAACCAGTATGAAAGTTGGTGCAATCTATTGAAAGACTGAGCTTTCTGAAAACAAAAACATTACTGTCATCTACAATTCAATTTTATCCACTTTTCCAGCGCATTGACCTTTTCTCCACAGCGGTGGGATTTGCTGTTAGTCTGCGACCAGTTCCTTCATCCTGTTAGGTGACTCCTCCCTTCAGGGACTCGAGGCTTTTAGCAACACCACACCATATCTTGACATGTGGCAGATAATTTCTTGTTTGAAAGGAGGATAAGGAAAAACTTAGCGTCAGTTTACTGACTCTAAAGCCAAGGTTAACGACAGTTAACTGACTATAAAGCCAAGGTTAACGACAGTTAACTGACTCTAAAGCCAAGCTTAACGTTAGTTAACTGACTCTAAAGCTAAGGCTAACGTCACTTTCCTTACTAGAAAGCTATGTCAGTGACGGGCGAGCCCAGAATTTGAACCCCGCACATTCTGATCCGCGGTCGAGTATCTTACCGACGTCGCCACTGGCTCCAGCCTACTACTTGGAGCTATTGCTTTTCCTACGCATCCTGTATTACTCCGGAACATTCCCTCCGGATTGCCGAGGTCAATATGCATCCAGTGGGAGTTGTTTTTCTGCTGTCCAGAAAACAAGATAATCAAATTGAGGATCAGCTAATTTCACTTTGTGTGTTTCGAAGCAAAATTAAGAAGAAAATTTATTTAAAATTGAGTCGAACGTTTAGCCAAAGTTTAATCCTTTGTTCAACTTGCATGAGTTTGCTCAAAATATGATAAATATTGCTGCTTATAAAATAAATGAATGAATCCCTTACAAAGTAGTTTACAGTAAGCTATAGTTTGTGCTAATAATAGACTTACATTTAAAGTAACAATATATGAATGTTATTATTTAAAACCACCAAAATTAAGTGATGACTGCAGAATTTCTACAGATTTTATTATGGACTCGATCCAGTTCTTAGATATTTTTAATTAGCATTTAAGCTACTCATTCAAATACAGTATATAGTAGGATTAATTGCATATAGTGCTAAATAGGACGCTTAATAAATCCTTGACTTCTCAAGGTAACCACGCAAGTTTTGCACTGCGTAACCCCGCCTTGTAAATTAAATGTCGTCCTGTGTGAAGTTTTTAAAGCCAGAAACATTTGTAAATTCCATTTTCACATATGTTATTACAAAAGTAACTAAATCATCTGTCAAAATTTAAATATATTAAAAGAATAATTAAAACTGAATTTTACTATTACGAAGTCATTTCAAGCAAATATTTTATTTAGTTTGGAATAATATAAATCTTAACATTAATCTTCCATGGATTGAAAAAATATAGTTTGAACAAGTAAGAAAGCAACTTTTGCAAAATGTTAGAATAATTGTTACAAATACCGGAGCAATGCTTGTTTAGCGAAATGTATAATTAAGTAGATTTACCTTTTCCCACGGTAGACATAATCTACCCTGACCATTTTTGATCACCGGACTGGCTATCGTTTAGGACCTTACTTCTCCTCAGCACATATCTTTAGCAGATTGGTCTGGGTGAATTGATCTGTAGTGATGTGTGCTGTGGGGACGTCCCTGACATGATCTCTGGATGAAGAAACGGACATTTAACCTTTATCATTATTACTAGGTATTTACGATATCCATATATTAGAGATTTCACAAGAAAACAACAAAAACTCTTGCTATAGCCATGTGTTAGGAGTCCAAGCAGCTGCTATATTTAGTCAAGGACTCAGGAAGGAAGCTGTAGGAGAGGTGAGGAGGTCTGATTAACAGAATGTGAGGGCTTGATGTAATTAGCGCCCGCTTGATTGACACACTCCAGCCTGTTCAGTATGCGGAGCCTCAGTCGTGGCGTATGAAGCAGCTTGGCGTTATTCGTGGCGTTAGTCGTGGCCTATGAAGTAGCGTAGCGTTATTAGTGGCGTTAGTCGTGGCGTATGAAGTAGATTGGAATTATTCAGGGCGTATGAAGTAGTGTGGCGTTATTAGTGGCATTAGTCGGGGAGTATAAAGTAGCGTGGTGTTAGTCATGGTTCATGGAGTAGATAGATAGTAGACTAGTTAACTTATATATTAACAGTAAAGATGTGTGATGTGACAGTTTGATAAGTTAACTTATATATTAACAGTAAAGGTGTGTGATTTGACTGTTAGATAAGTTAACTTATATATTAACAGTAAAGATGTGTGATGTGACTGTTAGATAAGTTAACTTATATATTAACAGTAAAGATGTGTGATGTGACTGTTAGATAAGTTAACTTAAATATTAACAGGAAAGATGTGTTAAGTGACTGTTAGATAAGTTAACTTATATATTAACAGTAAAGATGTGTTAAGTGACTGTTAGATAAGTAAACTTATATATTAACAGTAAAGATATGTGATGTGACTATTAGATAAGTTAATATATATATTAACAGTAAAGATGTGTGGCTGTTAGATAAGTTAACTTAAATATTAACAGTAAAGATGTCTCATGTGACTGTTAGATAAGTTAACTTATACACATTGATTTGCATCAAAGATGTGATGTGATTGTTTCGATGGCAACAATCAATTCGACGTTAATCTCAGAATTTTATGCTACACATTCTACACTAACCGTTTAAATAAAATCCCATAGGCTTCTTAGGAAGCCACGTACCGCATTTTCCACCCCGTCCACTCCTACTATCTCTGCGCTGTTACCTGTAGTAAATTCAGCACCAGTTGTAGTACAAATGTTATTTAAACATCCCTGAAGCAAGGTCGAACTCTGCGGTTATTGAAAGAAATGAGAGCCGAGAGAGTTTGAATCAAGTGCTAGATTGAAATAGATACGATTGCATTAGGCACTAATTCTCGCTGGATTTTCAATGCTAAGTTAATTTTGAAGCCACCGCGTCGGGAGGTTTCAGTTGAATTTTAAATCTAGCATTAGGTACTCTCACGGAATCGCAATAAATCTAAATCTATAAGTTGTTTTATTCGTTGCAAAGATTTAATTGTTACTTTTTTTTTTTTTTTTGTACACTCTGTCTCATAAAAACGAGTCCTCTCCAAAATAGTTTGGGATAGTTCAACACCCCATTAGATATTACAATTTAATTATTTTTGCCAATTTATTCCAAACTATATTGAAACTTTTCGAGTTTTGAGTGGTTCTTTGGGGGGCCGGGATTTTAAACAGAGTACTTTCATCAGAATAGTTTTGTTGTGAAAATTATGCTGCTTATATTTTAATAACTTTATAGCAAATAAGACCTTTTTGTCTACAATTCTGCTAAAGCACAAAATATTTATTAGTGGCTGAATTCAATTAACAATACCAGCTGTGGTCCGGCGAAAATAAGAAGTCAGGTTCAAAGGTTAAGCGTTTAGCCAAATCAAGCGTCAGCGAATGTCGAGAAAATTAAATGAGGAGAAATTATTGAAAGAGAAATCTAGGATGTGTAGAGAATTAGTGCCATGTATGGGTATCAAAACTATCAATCTGTAAATGTCTAGCTGCAACACCCGTTGTGGCCTTTACTCGCTGTGCTTCTTTGACTTTCCACAGTCCACTAATGCTGTAAGGTAACCTTGTAGTGTACACATTTATAATGTACACCTATAATATATACTTATAATGTACATCTGTAATGTACACCTATAATGTGCTTTTGTAATGTGCACTTATAATGTACACATATAATGTCAATTTCTAATGTACACTCATATTATACACTTATTGACCTAATGTTGTTATGCTTCTTATTAGTATAGGGTAGTGTTTTATATACATATTTATTAATTAGTTAATAAATTTAATATCTTTATAATTGTGCCTTTATTGATAAATGTGTTGATTAGTTAATAATTTAATTGATTTTAAAGTAATTAAAATATCGAAAAAGAGAGAGGCTATTAAAAGTACTGATGGAGCACAAGAGAAGAGAAAGGATATAGAGTGGTGTAGAATTAATATAAAGGAGATTAACGATGAAATAGAGTCAGATATATCTGTAATGCTTTTGTAGTTGTATAATAAATGATTATGAGTTGGCGTAGAAGCATTAGTATGACCAGTTCACTTATTTCTGAAGTAAAATGAAAGTTAAGTCAGTTCGAATCTTTTCTAAACCACTAAAATCAAAATCGAAGCAAAATTTCATTTTTCATATGAAAATAACAGTATTATATTTTCACGTAATTACCCAGAGCCGTATACCATTGTTAACAACCTGACATTTCATGAATTAATCTTACCATTGTCAGAAACTCTTGAATAAAAACTGGAACAGTGTCTGCGACAGTTGTTATTAAAAGAGAAAGGCCGAACGGGATTGCCCGGATATTGGGATCAGGCGATCACGCTCAGTCCGTCAGGAATTGGGACTCGGCGCTGCAGGGAAATGGGATATGGAATCGTAGAAGAAAACTGATTGATTCTTAGCCGACTAATATCTCAATGCCGCCATTTTATGACTCTTCTTCCATGTAATCCTCTTTATATCGCTCCTTATCCGCCTTTGAGTGTCGGTCTGTCACTTTCTTTATATTGCTGTCTATGTGTTTGTTTCTGACTCGCATGAGAGAGGTTTCATTGGATGGAGAGTTTGATTGGCCGTGTTCCAATAAATACGTAACAATATCTAGCAATTACTGTGCACTTTAGTAATTGCACTGATTTAGCTGTATTTATATCCAACACGCGCATATCACAATTTAGCTGAGTCAAATAATTAATTATTGCACGATTTACTTAAGCGTAACTCTTGCTGTGTTTGCCTGTTTTGCTCTATCATACATTTTCTTATCATCCTATGTGCTGTGTTTGCTGTCTCATTTATGTTTTTAATTTGCTGTGCATGATTATAAATGTTCGAAAATGCACAAATAACTTAAATAATATACAGAGTTTCTTAGAGTGTTGGCCGAGTACAATTATAAATTACTATAATTATTCTAATACAATTATTATTATTATGTTACAATTATTATTATTATGTTACAATTATTATTATTATGTTACAATTATTATTATTATTCTTATGAAGAAACGAAACGAATCATTGCAGCAGACCTGAGTTAGTTGTATACAAGAACATTCTGTAGAAGTAATAAATCGATAAATCATGGGGTTGAATTATTAATCGTAAGCTAAGGCTATTGAATTATTGATTGTAAGCAAAGTCTATTTCGATATTGGACTATGAGTTGGGTTTAGTTAGGAGAATATGGCTTGTAGTAGTAACAATAATAATAATAACAACAATTAGAGTGTTACAGTCATCAATGACAACATCTAGCACTATTGAGACAAAATCAAGTCAGCGAGCAAAAAGAAGGTCCAAAAACGGTGCAAATTCCAAAATCCTGAAAAGCCGTCCAAAGTAGTGTTAGTCAGGGTTGTTGCAGAACCAGTAACCCACATGTGGACTGCTAGGCTCAGCTGAGACATATAGTGTTACAGTAGTGGTCATATTCGCTCAGATGTCAGGAGAAAATGAAGAAATATTGAAGGGACGTCCAGTAGTTCTGCTGCCTTGAAGATATCTGGACAGCGGCCAGGCATTGATTTAACATAAATATTACCCATCCCTCGTTCTCTCTATGCTGCTGCTTGTTTCGCTAGATCTTTCTGTCTCTCGCTTTCTCTCTCTCTCTCTCTCTCTCATTCTATCTATTTCTCTCTCTGTCTCTCTCTCAATCTCTCTATCTATTTCTCTCTCTGTCTCTCCCTCTCTCAATCTTTCTCTCTTTCTCTAATTTTATTTTTTCCCCATACTAATCACCTTCCTCACTCTATTTCTGCTAAATGTGTAAACGTCTTTAAGTGTCCTGTCATATGGCAGATCCAAGGTTAGGAATTTTCAATCCTTATGTGATCGAGTCCATACGAACATTCCATCTATCAACCAGTCAAACGCAGGCATGACTATGATTTAATGGGGCGTAAGATACGTGTATGTTGTCCGTTAAAATTTGGCACTAAGTAGAATATGACTTCTGAGATAATTTTCCTTTGTCTTGTAAATATTTGCCCAATGATTTCTTTCGTCAAGCTACTTTTGGTCTGTTGCATCCTAATCTGAGTAAGAACCGCTTTTGTCTCACTGAATTTCTCTCTAAATCTACACATCTCCTTTTCTCTCCCTCTCTCTCTCTCTCTCTCTCTCTCTCTCTCTCTCTGTCTCTCTCTCTGTTGAGTAAGGCAACCACAACAGAGCGGCAGTTGCGGTTGCCCTATTCAGCATTGGTCCAAATCACACCAGGGCTCAATACGTGGAATTATAGTACATATATTTTATTATCAAATTAACTTGTATCAGTAATACTAATAAAGTCCCTACATTAGCAATTTGTTTAAGAAATATCTCAGTACATCAAGTGGCACAATTCTTTCCCCCCACGCAAGCTGCTTGACTATAGAGACGCTGACTGGCGGCATTCCGCACTGAATCCTCTGTTTCCTGAGGTCATCCCACCTAACACCGAGCACTTTCGTGCAGTGCCGGTCCCTGGAGACATTGCGTGGACTTGAGGAGTCGCTGAGACGTCTCATCGTCTTGACTTGAGTGTCAAGGGGAGAGACCCGACAAGCTCGGTCAATTTATTTTAAGATACCAGATTCTGTTTCAACAAAAATCATCATGCGCTGTGAAACTTTTACCGAATTAGATTATGTTACCTGATGCAAAACGAGACTGGTTGAATTATTTCTGGAAGAGATAGTTGTATACTTTAATTTGATTCTTATTTGTTGTTTTGGTCAATTTATTATTGTTTTAGTGGCTAGTATTGTTTGGTAGTTGAATTATTTTGTGGCTGTGATACGAGTACCTGACTGACTGACTGACTGACTGACTGAATGAATGACTGACTGACTAGGTGACTAACTGACTGACTGACTGCCTGACAGATGGTTAGCTGATTTGTTGTTGTCTTAGCTTATTGACTGATTCGTTGTTTGTTTTCTAGACGTTTGGTGACTGATTAATATTTAGAGCGATTGTCTCTAGAATAGATTGATTGTTTGATTAATTAGTAAATTATTTAGCTCATCAATTCTTAATGATCTTACACTTTGGCTGACTGTTGAATATGCTGCTTGCTATCGGCACTAGTGCATTCCGCTATTAATTCACGACAGCAACAACACTATACAGTATATTGTGCAAGTTACTCCGAGTTGCCACTTTGACACTTTTTCTTATCTCTAGCAGGATTTCTCCTCATACTTTTCCCACGGTTCTCGCCTCACGTAATTCAGTTGACTATCGGTAAAAGACTTTCAGTCCATCAGTCGTGCCTAGAATCTATTAGTTACATAGAGCCACGGGGCTTCCTTTGACTTTAACTTCCATCAGTCGTGCCTAGAATCTATTAGCTACATAGAGCCACAGGGGCTTCCTTTGACTTTAACTTACATCAGCCGTGCCTAGAATCTATTAGCTACATAGAGCCACAGGGGCTTCCTTTGACTTTAACTTCCATCAGTCGTGCCTAGAATCTATTAGCTACATAGAGCCACAGGGGCTTCCTTTGACTTTAACTTACATCAGCCGTGCCTAGAATCTATTAGCTACGTAGAGCCACAGGGGCTTCCTTTGACTTTAACTTCCATCAATCGTGCCTAGATTCTATTAGTTACATAGAGCCACAGGGGCTTCCTTTGACTTCCAGTCCATCACTCGTGCTTAGAATCTATTAGCTGCATAGTGCCACAGGGGCTTCCTTTAACATTAACTTCAATCCGTTAGTTGCTTTCGAATCTATAAACTACAAAGTGTCACTGCGGCTTCCTTTAACTTTCAGTGGTAATAGTTGTGCTCTGAATCAATTGACTATCTAGTAAGACAAGGGCTTCCCTTAACTATAGTTTCATCAATAGTCCCTACGATCTATTATCTGTGCAGTGCGTTACGAAGCTCCCTTTAATATCAGTCCTAATTATCGAATTCAACAAATTACTCCATTTAATTTCAAGTCTGTTGTATTTTCAAGGAAGCCCGCGCCCAGTACCAAATCATCTTAGTAGATCTGTTGACAATCCATCAATGATTTCTTTTCCTTAAAATATTATTTTGGAAATTTACACAGTAGCTAGTGAGTTACCATTAATCTCATAAATCCAGTTTCTTAAGAGATAGAGAATTTATGAAGTAAAATTAAAATCCGACAAAAATTATTGAAAATTAACTATATTTTATGAGAATTAAAATATTAAATAACCTGATCTGTAACTGGGTGAAGTTTTTTGCTATTGCCTTCTTTCATACAAGCAGCTAAAGTCGTGACACCGTGTTAGCTTAATCTTGGATCGCATCGGAATAGATAATGTACTGAATTAATACTGATAAACGGAGGGATTTAGCCTCACTGATCCCATGTGTTCATTAATATCCGTCAGTTAATCCCTCCCTAATGCTCTCCCATGTCTTCCAGACACCGGCATCTAAGCTACTTATCTACCTTCCTTACTCCATCTAGTTGTGCTTCTAAATCTCTACTCCTCTCTCTCTCTCTCTCTTTATTATTTATTTTTTACTCTTTTGTTTACTTTATTTTTATATCTAATGAAGTTGTATTGAGAAATTCCTATTTATAAGATACACCGATAACGGTAACCGTTTCAAAGAGGAAACTAGTACAGCAAACAACGAAAGCCTGACAGCACGAAAGCCAATACACAGCATCAGCCGTGAATGGAATGATAAATTAGTATTTCATGTTTTAGAAATCTTTTATTGTTTTATTCTCTCTTAGGGCACATGTGAGAGTCCTCGGACCTTTGTATCATTTTTCATTTCAAATGAAATGCTGTATTTTTTAGACTTTTCTGGCTCTATTGCGTGAAATGATTGAGTCGTTTAAACAAATAAATAAATAAATTCTACAAATTTCAGAGTTTGAAGAACGAAAACGATAGAAATGTAAGCAGATTCTTACGAGAGAATTAAATGCTATATAAGAATCTATTCTCAAAGCAGGGCATCATGACTTGACTTACTATGAGCCTTAAACTTAACTTAATTATACTGGTTCAGGAAGTTGTTAAGACTTGTAACGCCAGTTTAACACTTTAACCGTTTGGCGTCTTCTATCGCGCTATAGAAAACGATGTCTGTAACGTTCTAACAGAAAAATCAAATATTTTTCTTACATCAACAGCCTTAGTGAAAGCTTTGTTATCTGGCAAAAAGCTGGTAAAGCTAAGGTTAACGACAGTTTCCTCACTCGAAAGCGATGTCAGTGACGGGAGAGCACACACTTATCCGCGGTCTAATATCTTACCGACATCGCCAGTGGTTCCAGCTAGTGGTGATCTCTGTTTATAACCTTTTATTTTATATCGATTTAGATTTAAATATTGCCTACTACTTCTCCTTCTAGGAATATTGTTATGTATTCTCGGCAACACACATAATCACACGCACTCGTGTGTGTGTATGTGTGTGTGTGCGTGCTTATCTCTTTCAGTATGTTTGTTAACATCGCTGGTCCCTATAAGTCAAAATTTGTTTCTCGTCTAAATGTAAATCGTTTCGCCGCGTATTTTAAAGTTTCTCTTGTGAGATTTTCTTACTTTTATTCCTCCTTATTTCTCTCTCTCTCTCTCTCTCAATCTCTCTCTCTGATCTCTCTCTTCACTCAACTGTCATTGATCTTCACTCTCTGCCTTTCTCTTCACGATTCTGACTTTCGGTAGATATCCTTCTCCTCCATGGAGTATTATATATATATATGTATATATATATATATATATATATATATATATATATATATATACATACATACGTAATACTTATTAGAGAATGACATGGGAGACCGTGGTACGGAGTACCACGGAGAACCGCGGATACTCCATGGTGCCGGTTCCTATTTTAACGGAACACTGCGGTGCCGGATCCTCATTTTAACGGGAGACCGCGGTGCCGGTTTTAAATATTTATGGAGACCGCAGTACGGTTCTTCGATATTGCTAGCGATATCGATAACGATATCGTTATCGATATCGTTAACGATATCGATAACGATATCGAGGCTTATATGGAAATTCTTACCGAACAGTTAATACTATCACCTTTTTAATAGTATTACTACCTTTAAAAAATTACTACTAAATAAATACGTGTATATATGAACACATTTTTTAGATACCACATTAAAAAAATCAACTTCACCTATGCAATAAAAATATAGAACAATCAAAGTTTTCCATACGCAACGATATACTGAAAGTGTGTACTGCTGCAGGAAGAATTCGTTGAGAACAACTTAGAATGGCAGGTGTGACATAAAAATTGCTGAAATTAAACAAAGATAAGTTCTATGGCTATTACCATTGGTAATAGCCCTAGATGGTAATTTACCATCCATGTTAACACTGAAAAATTCTGAGAAACGAAAGTTTTATTTTTGGAAAATAATTTAGCCGGTAGCGTATTTTTGAAGTAACACTATTCAAAAATAATACTGTATTTAGCTCTCTAGAGAGAGGGAGAGAGAGAGAGAGAGATTGGTTATAGGAGGCTCTTGGCTAAAATTGTATATAGGACGCAAATGTGTTGGGGAGTTCATATTTTAAATTATGAATTTATTGGAAGAAAGCTGTAGGTTTATTTGTTTTTAATATATATTGATCATAGAACGATATTATAAGAAATAGAAAAATATTGTTTGTGAATCAGTCTACTTCTATTATTATTTTTTAATCAAGCATAAACTTATTTTTCAACATTCATAGCTTACTTTAAATTCACTTAATTGTACTGGTTTAGAAAATTGGAAAACTTGCAATACCAGTCTAGTCGTAGATTTTATACGACACCATACTTATAAAGGAAAAAGAATTGATTGCTACAGTACTATCGATTTTTATATGACTTCTGATTTTTGCCAGGATTTAATTAAAGATTCACATGTTGTTTGTTGATGAGTAGCGGCTAGATTGTCACTTTTTAAACTATCCCTAACCCTAACCAATACTTATTTTGTGCTCTTGTTTTGAGTCACATTTTATTCTGTGAAGTTTTAGTAAATTTTATTAGTTTTTTTGAATATGTTTAGCGTTAGGGTAAAGGGTAGGGGTTAGGGTTAGGGATAGTTTAAAATGTAACATTAAAATTAAAATTTCCCACGATCATGTAAACAAGAGCCCGCGATGATGCGAATAATTATGTCCATGTAAGTGACCATATAGCCGTCAGTTTGTTGCTGTTCACGAGTTGATTGTTTATTGTTGTCAAGAGTTACACATAGCTTCTATTTTTAAATAAAAATGGAAAAACACGTAATTGAAAACAAATGAGTGCCTATGATTTGCGGTAAGTTTAATGGCCTTGCAGAATTTTATATTTAATCTTGATGTGAGAGTTATCCACTTGCATTCACTATTTTCATTGGACACTTATCCAAAACCCAACTCTGCTGTCAGTAAACTGTTGCATTATATATGTTAAATTGCTTTTAATAGTATCTTCTTCATACATTAAATTTCTCATATGAATTTTTCGTCAATAAAAAATATAACCGATTATCCGATCTATTTTCCGCTTTAAAAAAATAAATATAATGTATTGCATATGTATATACATCTAATATATATATATATATATATATATATATATATATATATATATATATATATATATATATACATACGTACAACACATACGAGCACATAAATATATACACGCGCGGTACAGAAACATACGTACAATATATACGAGCACATAAATATATACGCGCGCGGTACAGAAACATACGTACAACATATACGTGCACATAAATATATATGCGCGCGGTACAGAAACATACGCACAATATATACGTGCACATAAATATATATGCGCGCGGTACAGAAACATACGTACAATATATACGAGCACATAAATCTATAAGCGCGCGATACAGAAACATACGTACAATATATACGTGCACATAAATATATACGCGCGCGGTACAGTGAACGCGGTGCTAGAATTCTAATCCACGGAGTGGGATGGGGCCTGGATTGGAATCCAACGGGTGGGACGGAGCCCGGTTTTAAATTATTGGAGCAGGACGGAGCCCGGTTTAAGTTTCTTTCAACGGGACGGTTCCAAGGTGAAATTTTCCACCCCGTGTCACTCTCTAATACTTGTATATTGAGAGAGGGCGAGATCGGGAGCCAGAGATAGAGATAGAGAGAGAAAGAGAGAAGAGAGAGAGAGTGATGGGAGAAAGAGAATAGAGAGAGAGGGGGAAGAAAGAGAGACAGTGAGAGAGGTAGAGAGAAGATAGAGAGAGGGAAGAGAGAAAGAGAGACAGAGAGAGAGAGAGAGAGGGAGAGGGAGAGAGAGAAAGCTAAGATGAGAAGAATTAAATGTATGACCAGAATTGAATGAAACGGACGCTGAATTAAATCAGCCCTACAGATTTAGTGCGGTTCTCTGATCAAATTGGCAGAAATTTTACGCTCGACTGACGCCGTCTTACGAGTGAAATTAGACTTATTGCTGTGTCATTCATTCATCTCGCTTTCTTTCTTCTTTCCATCTATCAGTCTAGTCTGTCTGCATCATTAGCAGCAGCTTCAGCAACTGCATCAGCAACTTTAGAAGCTGCTGCAGCAGCGTCAGCAACTGTTGCAGCAGCTGCAGCAATGAAGCAGCTGCTGCAACACCTGTTGCTGGAGCTACAGCAGCTGTAACAGCAACAATTGAAGGAATAACAGTTACTAAATAGTTTTGATCATCGAAAGAGGAAAGAGTAGGTAAACTTAGTGGCAGATACAATGAATCAGCAATTGTATACTGAAAAGCAATTAAAGAAGCACGGAAGCACAGCTATTGTAGCAGCGTCAACTGTAGCTAAGAAGCGGTATACTGTAGCATAGGAATACTAATGTTTGAGCAATAATAGCTTTAGGATAGTAGAAAGCAAATCAGGTAAGCTAAGGTTAACGTCAGTTTCCTCACTCGAAAGCGATGCCAGTGACGGGCGAGCCCAGGATTTGAACCCCGCACTAGAACTGATGGAATGGGCTTTTGATAACATCAAAATTATTGATATATAGCATCTGTAGCAGTGATAGCATTGATATGTAGCATCTAACATTAAAAGAGCAACAGCTGAAGTGCTACCATTGTTAGTTTTAAAATTCATCATCAACAGACGCGCTATATTTAGAAGTGCAGCAGACAAAGAAGTGCTTGCTGTATAAGTGCAGCTGCTAAAGAAGTGCTAGCTGTAAAAGTGCAGAAGCTACAGAAGTGCTAGCTGTAAAAGTGCTGAAGCTATAGAAGTGCTAGTTGTAAAAGTGCAGCAGCTGCATCACTGATAGCTAGGGAGTGCAGATATTTAACCAAACACTACTAGGTGTTGCAAAAATCATTTAACGTTTCCTTTTATCCGTTTTTCGAGTGAAAAACGGATGCTAATGAAAGCAACAACAACATGCTTTAGAAAACAACAACAACAACATGCTGCAGAAAGCAACAACTGCATGCTTTAGAAAGCAACAACAACATACTGCTAAAAGCAACAACATTATACTGCAGGAAGCAACAATAACATGATGCATAAAGCAACAATAACATGATGCAGAAAGCAACAACAGCATGTTGCACAAAGCAACAGCAGAGTTGCCACTGTTGCTTTCAGTGAGAAGATCTCAATAGACCAGAGGTAAAAAAATTGTGAAACATATTCTCTCGTATTAACAGAATTCATAATGACGGCATTAGCTTCTATTGTAGTGCTAATTAGGACAACCTTAGCTCAAATGTATTTACCTTAGCAACGAAGCGTTCAGACAATATTTTGTAGAGAAGGGGACGATGTTCGGCTACAGTAATATTAACCTATTTTCAGATGTCAGTATTTTACTGTGTTTTCCTACGCCAGCGTTGTTAAACTGCATTTTACGTAGTAAGTTAATTCAATTCGCTTTAGTGAACTGAATGTAGAAGAAATTAGTTTTGGCCAAATATTTGTTTAATGTTTGATAAAACACGACATCGTCACGGCTGCAGCTAGTGGCGACGTGAGTCAGATACTCGACCGCAGATCTATATGTGCGGCGTTCAAATCCTGGGTTCGCCCGTCACTGGCATCGCTTTCGAGTGAGGAAACTGACGTCAACATTAGCTTTAACTATAGACGTGTTTGTATAAACAGTGCATGTACTGTATTTACTTGATGACCCGTATGGCCTTACGTCAGTACTACATGTAGATGTAGATATACATGTATAGCAAAACGCTGGATCTTCGCTATATTAATTAGACTGGCTATATATATTTATATTTATTTTGAAATTAAAAGGCTGAAGACTATTTTAAATTTAGCTCATGTTTCGAATGCATATCAGCAATGGACGGGCACTGAACTGAACACGGAACCTACATATCAGCGCAAGGACGAATTATAGATACGCTATTTCAAATCAATTTTAAGAACCTTATAGTTAGAAAATATGAACGAAATGTAAGAGATGGTTAAAAGGAGGGAGCATAGTTTACCTTCCTCTATCCTAGAATCTCCCCCTTGAGCTCTTGGAAACTACATGTATAATCCTCCTTTGTGCCTTCTTTAGTCGAGACGTCTTACTATAATGCTGCTAAGTATGCTCTTTGACTTTTCTGCTTCCAATTACTTCTCATCCATTGTCGTCTATTGTAGGTCTTTTATATTTGACTTAAAGCAGTGAAGACTTTCTTCTCTACTTTTCTCTATTGTTAGTAGTGTTTTGAAGTTGTGTCGATCTTCAAGAAATAGCATTTTTTCTCTTTTTTCTTTATTTTCCCCTCCAATTCATTTAGTGAATAGATTATTCTAATTCTATATTTTATACTTCATTAAATTTGTAGGCCTATTGTTTAATTCCTCTCGGTTTGAGTTATTTGTACATTTGAACTTTATGTCTTCTTCGTTGTTTTTGTTCTTATTTTAGTTTCGTTCAATGGCAATTTGATTCAGTAGGTATACGTAAGACAAAAATTCGTCGCATTATTTGAAATAAAATTAAGGGTAAACCTAAGAAACTTATATTATGCCTCTCTACTACCAAGGCCTTTTTTTTGATTTTGGTATTTCTCTCTCTGGAGGAAGTCAAACAGAAGATCCTATTCATATATTTTTATTAGTAACAGGCTCTTTCCATTCTTGAAGAACACATCAGTGATCATTCCGTATTATAGTTACTTCTCACTGATAAGATACGCTAAGAGTCGAATTCACTAACTCTGATACGCAATCTGAATACAAAATGTTACCCGGCTATCTACGCACTGAGCTATAGAGACTTTAAAGATTTGAAATAAAGTCATTATAATGTCAATATAAAAAACATTTATGTATTAATTATTTATTTATTTATATTATTGACGTAGATTTAATGCCTTCCCAGTATTTAATTTAGATAGAACCGGGCATAAACAACAACAGCAATTAGAGTAATCAAAGACAGCATCGAGCACTATTGAGACAAAATCGAGCAAAAATGATCTAAGTTTCCAGCTCACCGTATTCGGTTAACTATCTTATAAAATTTCAGATCTTCTATCAAACTATCTGTAAACAGTCACTAAAAAAAGCTAAAAAGATTAATTTTCAAAGACTATTATTTAAAGACTAGCAATACCAACTACAACATAGGATTTTCAGGCACTCTACAGGTCTACCAACCTGTCTATTCTTGGCTTCTTCAGATCTTGCGCGGTCTTCATTTGTCTCCAGGGCTTAATCTTATCCTTAGTTTCCTATCCCAAGTCAACAACAGCGCACTGGATATTTACTGCTAGCGGATGACAAATGAAGCCTCAGAGAGCTACGCAATAAAGCGGCGTGTGTGTAAAGCGTGTAAACATCGCAATCACTGCGCCATTATGTGATGTAAACGACCGTTTCTTATATCCATGACAATCTACAAAATTTTAGTGGATTTTTGAACTTTTGAGGATTACAAAACTGGCAGTTTCAGAAGCAATTTAGCTTGGTAAAAACTAAAAAGCTAAGGTTAAAGTCAGTTTCCTCACTCGAAAGCGATGTCAGTGACGGGCGAGTCCAGAATTTGATCCCAGCATATATTGATCCGCGGTCGAGTATCTTACCGAGTGCGCCACGGGCTCCAACCTTTGAATAATATATCTTAGTTTTCGCTACGGGTTAATGTCTTTAGGGATGAAAAGCTGTTGACAACGAAGTGGATTTGTAATAGAAAATAATCTTTATTGAATTTTTAACATTTTATCTAAAACCACTGTTTACTTAAGTCTTCATGGTAGGGTTTTACGAATATTTTCTTTTCTAGCTTATTTTTGAAAATCTTTTTAGAATTTTGAAGTTGTTTGCATAAATTTGCAAAGTTTGATATTGTTACACCGAAATTCTTTCATTTTTTGTGCCTTTAATATAAATTATTAATTCCAAAAATATAGCATTTTCAGATCTTTTCATCTCGCACATGCTGAAAAATGGGACACCCGAGACCGAAATTCATAGAATTCAACAGCAAATAAGTCAACTAGAAACTTTGTAACTCTATGTAGTACAAACTTAATCGAGTCTCAGAAGTACCATATAATAGTGCAAAGAATGCTGAGTAGACCGCAAGTGACTTAAGGAGAAAGCCCTCACATGTATAGAAGAAATTCTTCAAATCTGAACTGTAAGCATATCAGATTAGTATAAAAAAGATTTTATACAGACCATTACCTAAATTCATTATACTTCTCAATTAATTAAGGACAATTCTTAGAAGAGTTCAAATCATCTGTCGAATGCGACCAGAGTTATGGACAAATATAAGAATGACAAAAAATTTAACAACCTTGTTTACTTTCGAGACTCTTTTGAACTTCATAATCTACCGCTCTTACTTTTCATGCGTCCTTCTCTCCTTCTGCCTGTATTGTTCACTCTGACTATATCTCTCATTGTCTCTGTTTGCCTAACGAGTGAGATATATTACATTTCACAGATACTCTGATCAAATCTCCTTCAGGACATTTCCCAATGCCTCCACGATTCAATGTCTTTCTAATATTCTGATTGCTTGTCACGACTAACGAACCAACCTCCCCACAGCTAAAACTTCCCTCACTAGCACCCGCCCCTCCCTAGCATCAGCCCCTCCCCAATACCATCTCATCTCCTTCTCCAAGCACTTCTTATTTCCTTAGAATACCGGTAATACCTTCTACTTAAAACATCGTTGTGTTTCCAATTATCCTCCCTATTATCTCTCTATGCCTCTCTATATCTCCTTCCTATTGCCTCTCTACGCCTCTCTATCTCCTCCCTATCTCCCTAAACCTCCCTATCTCAAAGAGTTTGAGTTGATGACAAGTCACTGAGTTAATGGTAAATAAAATGTCTTAGACCAGAATTCTCTCTTTCAGTTACTGCGTGCTTTAGTGGTTTGGAATATTTGCTGCTAAACGATAATTAAAAGGTAAAGTTTAATATCTGTAAAACAGTCTAGATGGCATGTCATTGACGGGAACATCACTGGATTTGAACCCTGCACCTACTTATCCGCTTTTGAATAACTTAACTTTCCAAAACATCATTATCTCAATTCGGTTTGAGCTGAATTGCTTTTACTGGATTCGAAAAAAATTTATTCATAATGTTTTCCATTTTTATTTCATGCTTTTGCTATTTGTTTATTTTACTATTGACCTTTATTTTTGAACAATTAATTATCGATAAATGAAAATCGTTAAATAAGTGTGCAAATACACTAAAGGTTTGTCAAATCTCAGCTTATTAGATTGAATGGAAGTGCTCGATATCACTTCCGATAATATCGCAGTGATCGATCGTATAGCAGTTATTTGCATTTGGCTATTTTAATAAAGTTAGAGAAATAACTGTTAAGTACGCAAAAAGTTAACAACAATTGGATGCAAAGAAACAAGAACTACATGTAGCAGAAATGATTAGAAAAATATTAGCTTCAATAGATACTTGATGACAAATTATATGTATGCATCAATTTTTATTTGTTAAAAGTTTTTTTATTTGATATTAAATGTTTGATGATCAGAAGAAAAAGATGAAATGGCTAAGATGACTTATTGCGATTCCTTAAATCAAGAATGATAAATTAAAATCTGGATCTGATAAAATCGTCTCAAGTGAACATTTGAATGTGATCTACTATGTTATTCCTAAACTTCAAAGATTTAGTTTAGATTTTAAACAATAACGGTAAAGAGACAAAAAAAGCGTTTAGAAGCAAAAACTGTATCTTTCGATTTAGTGCAAATGGTTCAAGTGAACAATTATCAGAGCTTTCATAAGCAGTCCTGGGTGCTTTAATACTGCGTCTCAAGCATCTCTTTCTAAAAAAGTTACCTTTCTGTTAATTGGCAAAATGCGGTTTTAATCGACGAATAAAGTAGAATCGTACTATGCTAATAATTCTATCATACTGTAACATATTTAGGAAGTAAAAGAACAAATTTCAAATGTGGTTTTAATCGAAGGATAAATTAGAACGGTTCTACGCTAATAATTTTATCATACTGTAACATATTTAGTAATTACAAGAACAAGTTTCAATCTTTCTTCATTCAACTGAAAATCTTTAGAGGCATTTGAAGTAGAAAATTTAAGAACCATTGGGAAAGAAGTTACGTACAACTTTTTACTGAGGGATATCTTATGGTTGCAGATTTCCTTTGAGAAGACCCTGACATCTCTTGAGAGCGAAGATCCGGACGTTAAATCTTCATTGAGCTGCAGTAAATGATCATCAATCTAGGCTACGATGTTAAGTTGGTTCACGAGTAGAGTTTGGGCTTATATTTGGGCCTGTGATTGTAAAAAGGGCTGAAAATGTCGAATCAGTTTTAAAAAGTGCATACACGTATGAGAAAGGGCTTTCATGTGTTGTTCAATGGTTGAAAAGGGCTTACATGTGGGTCCATTGGTTGAGAAAGGGCTTACATGTGGGTCCACAGGTTGAGTAATGGCTTACATGTGGGTCCATTGATTGAGAAAGGGCCTACATGTGGGTCCACTGTTGAGAAAGGGCTTACATGTGTGATCTCAAGGTGAGGTGAGAAAGCATGCTAAGCTTAGGGTTTTAAGTATGGTCCGTTCTCAGGGTAGGATGGAATCATTGATATCTGGAATGGAAATGACGATGGGTAGGAGGGGGAACTGGAAATAAAAGGGAGGGTGTTGGTACAGGATTTATTTTAATATCTGGGGGTAGGACAAGTAAGATTGTTATAAATTCTGGATTTTAATTTTGTATAATCTTAAGCAAATTTCCTAGTCATCATTTGTACTCTGAGCTGGATGATTACATGGAACTTGAATTAGAGTCAGACAAGTTCGCTATCTCTTAGGCCACCCTACCGGGAGAGAGTGACTCCGCCTTTCAGGAAGTAGATGGGCAAGCAGGGGTGAAGGGAGAAGGTCAAAGAGTCTGTTGGTAAATGAAATGACGTGAAATGAAGAATTGGTCATGTAACATTTTCTTGAGAACAGGGAAAGTTTTATACGGAGCAGGTCTGTGATGGATCGCTTGACTGTAAGCTAATGGATTACAGATATCTAGAGAGATAGCACCGTCCTGCCAGTAAGGTTCGAGAACAAATGCCTTGTCATAAATAATTCATTAAATCTCTGATAGCCGCCAAATTCTCTGACATTTCTGGGGTGAGCATCTATTTCTGACAAGTTTTGTTCAAGTGCACTGGACGCTGTAACTAAAGCAGACTTAAAAGTTCAGGTTCTTGTGTGCTGTAACCAAAGCAGACTTAAAAGTTCAGGTTTTTGGGTGCTGCAACTAAAGCAGACTTCTAAGTTCAGGCGCGTTTTGTGCTTTAATCAAAGCAGACTACGAAGTGTGGATAATCAAATTTCCGTGTATGATCTTTCTAACATTTTTTCTTGAAAGTCTCCACTTTTTTGAATGTTTCAATAGCGTGGTGGTTAGAGGCGTATGGTAATGTCGAGTGAAGTTTTAAACGACAGACCCTGATGTGATTTCAACTCTCGTGTGTAAGATTCCCAATCGATCTGAGAGTAAAATCTCGGACATTAACTGGACTGGTTGCAAGGAAAATGGACTAAATTGCCTAACGGTTTAAACTTGTGGTATTAAAAAGTGATAGATATCAACATAGTTGATCAGTTCACTATAATGCGTGTTAACTTTTTTCTAACCTCTTCTGCTGACTATTCCAAGTGATGAACGCTTATTGTCTTCATTGTCTCTGCTGATAGAGGATAATGACTCCTCTAATGGTAGGCCTATCTATATCCGATGTCTAAACGGACGTTAAATCACATTTACACTAACTGAAGGGTTCGGTTGAAGAGTACAAAAATTCAGACTTGATACAACACAGTCTAACATTCTATTCTTGGACCCGATAGACGGCAGCCTACTTGCTAGACCGTCAGAGAAACAGAATGAGAATTTAGTTTATTACATTTATTGAAATCTCTCACATATTACCAATATAAGGTTAATAAAGTAGTCTTTTAGTATTCTTCAGCGATGGGCATTAAAGTATTTTCAAAATATAAAATGCATTTTATTTTTTATTTTCAAAATACTTTTAAAAAATATTTTAAAAAGTATTTTCAAAATAGTATTTTATTTCCTATTTTTAAAATACTTTTGACAAGTATTTTATTTTAGTATTCTCAAAATACTTTTAAACGACTTTTTCAAAAGTATTTTCCAAATACTTTTGAAAAATATTTTGCCCAGCACTGATGCTCTTCGTAATTAATCAAGTGGGACTATGGTTATATAATACGTCTTGTATTGTACACTAGTAAAAACACGCATTATAGTGAAATGATCAACCATGTTGATATCTATCACTTTTTACCACCACATGTTTAAACCGTTAGGCAACTTAGTCCATTTTCCGTAAAACCAGTCTAGTGAATGACCGAAATCTTGTTCTCAGATCGGCTCGGCTGTGATTCGAACCCACTAGGGTTCAATTCACCTCAGTATCTGCCATTTAAAACTTCATGTCGTTACCCCTACGCTATTGAGATACTAGTACTTTGCGCTCAGTTATTTGCACCAGGTATATGCTCGTAAAATATTTCCAGTCTACTGTGTTACTCATCGAATGCTTGCGTTGAGATAGAGTTACATGATATTTTGATATATCTCTACTTCTCTAATGTACAATTATTCTAACATAACATAACAACAACAATTAGCGTGCTACAGTCATCAGTGAAAATATCTACGTACGTACTAAGTATACTAAAAATATATTAGAAATCAAATCGACTCTTTTCGTGGCATGACTGTGATGGGAAATGAAAATGGGAGCTGTTATAAATTGTATTATTAAAACATCTTATGCTTTATGCGCCTCTTACTGAGCATTTACTTCTATCGGTCATTCACTTCCTCTGAACATACAAGTTTTTATGTAAAGTTTAAAAAGTTAAATTTTCATTTATATTCTGTTACAAAGTAAGCCAGTTGCTTTGATGCGGAACGATCGCCAATTACCAATCGTTATGCTAATCGGCTAAAGTTGGTAAAGCTAAGGTTAACATCAGTTTCCTCACTTGAAAGCGATGTCAGTGACGGGCGAGCCAAGGATTTGAACCCCGCACATACTGATCCGCGGTCGAGTATCTTACCGAGGTCGCCACTGGCTCAAGCCAGTGGCTACATACATGTGCATGTAGCTAGATTCTCGTTTCCTCAATGTAACTTAGTGTACTGCTCAACTGCAGGTCCATGCATTTAATTTTTCAGAAAAATTATGTACACATGTACATATGAATATACCATGCATACCTATATAATTATAACTAAATTATATATATATATATATATATATATATATATATATATATATATATATATATCTAAGTTAGTTAATATCTAATTTAGTATATATCTAAATTATATATATACTAAATTATATATATATATATTTAATTAATTATAATTAAATAAATATATATATATTTATTTATAAAGGAAAAAAACAAATCTTAAAGCTCTTTCAATTAGAAAACTATCGTTGTTGTTCTGAACTTATATTTAGGTATGATGGAACTTACATGTAATGTTGTAATGTAAGGTTTGATATTAATTCATCTGAACATCCAATATTAAAACGCTAATTTCCTCGCCGTAAGCAATGAAATTAAAAACTCTTGGGATGCAGTAAGCATCACGGAATTAGGATTCTTTATGGACAATTTCGTGCACTGATCAAAGTCCTGCTAATAAAACTAAACAAGTTGATTGATGACGTTATGTATGGAATGCAACATGTTGATTCAGGAAGATCTTTATTGACTTTGATGGGACAGAAATTACTAACAGTCTAGGAAGAGAAATGCAGACGTCCATCCATCATCTGATTAGCTGCTATTTATACATCGAGAACATAAAAATATAGCGATAATCAAAGCCAAGCTCTCGAAATATTCATAATTTGATTATTCCGATGAAACGTCCGGAAAATCATCAATGCAGGCACTTATTCTCCTTTCTGGACATAAAAAGCGGGGTACAAATATTTAGCATAAGTTAGAAGAGATAGTACAAAAATGTTTTCGATAAAAACATTTTTGGAACATTTTCGAAGATTTATTATTATTATTATTTCTTAAATGGCTTTCTTTCCAAAACGATGGTTTCCATTAACAGTGGAAAAATTTAGGTTGCATGAATACATAGCCTGCTTGATAGGATCGTTTAATTGATCACTGCTGTGCTCATTAAAGTCTGCTGAAAGACTTCGATGTGAAGGTCTGATCGTCAGTGGAATATCAATTGCAGTATCGCTGACGAAGCGTCAAGGGTTCACAACTATTCCATTAAAAAACTGAATTGTAATTAATTGTAACAAATCTTTTAATTGCAATATTAAAAGATTGTTTTGTTATATACGTACTTTGCATGTATACGTGTATATGTGCAAATTGCGTCAATTCTTTGATTGTTTATATATATATATATATATATATATGTATATATGAGATGCTTTTTTCATTTTTAGTCTGCATATTCTACTTCTAGTTTGTATTTTTATGTATGCATGATGGGTGGTCAACTAGATAGGTTTTTATAACCTCTTTGACGGCCTAGTGTTTGAGTGTTTTTTAAATAAAAATAGTATAATATGATGATATTTCTAATATTATAATATTATGACATTTATTTCTCTCTAATATTACGATATATATTACAGATTTCAGCCCGTGTAGTTCTAACCCATGTCAGCACGGTGGAACATGCAGAACCTATGATGAGGGCTTCACCTGCCAGTGTAAACCTGGCTACAAGGGGCTGGTCTGCGAACATGGTAAGCCTTCAAGCGTTACATATCTTTTTTTGTTCGTATAGTTACACACATGACATACCGCACGTGCAAAACAGTTTCCTTTCTTGGTTTCTGTTTTTGTAGTTTTCGTTATTTCTTCCATTCCTCTCCATGGTTATTAGTAATCGTTGCCATTTGTTGGCGCATCAATTGCAGCCGGCGTGGATTTAAGAATAACCTTCCATCACCCTGAGATTTTTTTCCAAAGCTGTCAACATTCGGTCTTCCAAGATGGTCGCCCACAAAGTACCAACCGGTGCGATAGAGCTTAACTTCTATCTATCGACGCGCAGCTTAACCGAGTGCGCTAAATCTCGCCCCATAGGTAGTACCTAACGTCGTGATCAGACGCACAGGGGTTATCTTCAGGGCCATTCGACACACTCTAGTTACTATCAGAAAAACAAAGATTCAACAGCAAGTTAATCGTGAAATAGCAGAATTGTAATGTTTAATAGAGAAATAAACATTATATACTTTTATATATATTATTATTTTATTTTATTTTATTATCTACATTATTGAATGTCTCAATAGCGCAATGGTTAGAGGTGTTGATAACGTCATGAAGTTTTAAATGGCAGACCCTGAGGTTATTATTATATTCTTTTATTACATGAAATCTGACATACCGCAGAAAACGTACACACACAAATGGCAATATAGAAAGTAATAAACATAAGCAGACATTGTTTAAAAACAACTTAATAAGAGTCTTTATATAGCATTCTAATTATAAAGTTCTTATCCATCAAAGGTGTGCGCTTAGATGGTAAAGAGAAAGGGTGAGCCCTCTCCCTGAGCTTAAAGTTAACATTATCTTTAAGCGGCGGAAGAAGCCGGTGCAGGACATGCTGTTTGACAGGTGAATTGAGCCCTTGTGGGTTTAAATCCCAGCCGCGCTGATCTGAGAGTAAAATCTTAGACATTCATTGGACTGGTTATATGAAAAATGGTCTAAATGGTCAAACGGTTTAAACATGTGGTATTAAAACTGATAAATATCAACGTAGTTGATCATTTCACTCTAATGCGTGTTATTACTGTAATAACTTTCTTAATTATCATTCATATTTGAATCTGTTTTCATCTTAAAGATGGTGTTAAAGTTGGTTCAAACTCTAGAATAGGACTGTCTGGTATTTACGGTAGTGGGGCTTAATGACTGGCAAACCTGGTGCCGTATTTTACATTTTTCTCTCGGCTTTTAGCGACTTTGCCTGACGGCACGGCATGCGAGACTATTTTTAGATAATTTCATTGGACGGATGTTCGGTTGAGTGATAATGCGGAGTTCTATCGCATCAGCTTCAGGCGCTCTGGTGCTATAGCTGCAAATAGCAGCAACATGCTACATCCGCAATATAGCTACAGCTTCTATTAGCTAACCATCTTCAAAGCCAAAAAACAGTAACCAAAAACTGATTAGTTTAGATAACAACGTAAGTACTTGTAGACTTCTATGACAAATTCGCTTAACTAAACAAAAGTGCGCCAACCAATGTTTTAAGATTTATTGTGATGGCTTTAAATATCCACTCGAATGCGGGCATGAAGAGGAAAACTGAAGATAGAGATGAGTATATGCGTTATATACACCATGGACTTGCCAGTAGGCAGTGCATATATATATATATATATATATATGTATAAATATATATATATATATATGTATAAATATATATATATATATATGTATGTATAAATATATATATACATATAGAGAGAGAGAGCGCATGCCGAAGCTATTTGCATGCATCTTCAGCATCACTTAATTCTAATGACACTAATAAAGCCGGTAATATCTAATACCAACATAGTTGCCTCTTAACTATATCAAAATAATTAAGACAGTATGAATTCATGATGGGGTTTTTAGTAAAAAAAATTGTAGGGAAATCTCGATACGAACTAACAACTCAAATATTTATTCGTCTAGTTAGCGGTTGATTGTGATGTTATCAATGACATATCGGTAATGGTTGGTTTAAAGTTAAAAATTCAGGTATTATCAATTTCACCTCCTCTTGCAATTATATGTAGCATATTACAATAGCCAGCAAGAGACAACGATAAATAATAACCATTGAGATGAAGGAGGAATTAGCGAATCAAAAAACAGCAACTAAGAAAGGAAACTATGTTGGCCTACATATGCGGTTGTCATGTTTGTAACTCTAAGGAGAGAAAAATAGATCTTGATTTATTAGCAAAGTATTTAATTTGATGCCGTCAACTTAGTATAGAGGTGAATTTGCATGATATACGTGGACTATATTAAACATTAAACATCCTCCATTTCATATTTATTTAGAAGCCACACTCCAATTAGTCACACTCCAATTTAATTATTTCGTGAACAAAGTCATTACCCTTTCTAAATGTCATGAGATAAGTATTTACGACATCGTTTCTTTGAGAAAAATCTGTAGCAATAGTGCCTAACATCAAAACTTAACAGCTTTAAGAATCCGAGTTCAAGAAGGTCTTCAGAATTAATAGCCAGTACTTGACTGATTTGTTTAACACGGAGAGATTATTAAAATAGAGATGGGTGCGTTTAAGTGAAAAAATTTTAGTGTCAACACTATATGCTGGCCCATATTTTACTAAATTTATATTAAATTAATTTAATTTATATTTAAATTTGATTTGATTAAACGTTTTCTTCTGATTAGATGAGTATTTATAATATGATTAAATCATCTTTAAAAAACCAAGTTTAGCATACTATAACCGATGACAGGAAATGTGAGACTGAAATGTGCAGTAGGATTGCACAAGCAGAAGTGTCCTTCGGTAATACGAAAGAACTTTTTTAACAAAAAATCCAAAGAAAGACGCAAAGATAAAGATAGTGAAAACCTTGGTTTGGACCACGCTATTATATGGATGTGAAACATGGACCTTAAGGAAAAAGGATATTAGAGGCATTGGAAATGTGGATATGGAGAAGAATGGAAATGTCTGCGCTGTTTATACACATAAAAGTCTGATTTATTCTATTAGAACATAAAATACGAGAAGCGTAAAATGTCATGTATAACTTCATCGTATTGCCTACCTACCTCCAAACCGATACGGCAATGTACTCGTAAAGTGTAGGCGACATTATTTAGTAGAATAGAGTAACGTTTATTGAGAGTACATTGTTCAATTTTATTACTATTACTATACCTATATGATACAGCTGAAGGTCTCCCTTTCGTTCCCTCTCTTTCTTCAAATCTTTTATAGCCTTTTGATGTCTCTCTAAGTTCTCCTTATTTCTCAAATTATAAAACAGTTTCTACTAGCTTATCTATAAAAAAAGCGCTTTATTAACCAACAAATTATAGTTCTCTACATTTATCAATCAGATATTTTTGCAAGATCTTATACCCTCTCTCTCTCTCTCTTAGTGCACTGCCCATTAGCAGGTCCATGTTGTATATCGCCTAAACTCTTCTTTGTATTCTGTTTTCTCTTTATATCTACACACGAGTGGACCTTTAAATCACATTACATTATATTCCCCTATTTTTAGTAGAATTTTTACTGGAAATGTCATAAGAGGCGACTAGAAAGCAAATGGAGGAGATACCTGAAATCATCTAAGAAGTCACATTTGTCGGAATCTACAGACACACAATGGTACAGTATTAGTTTAGCCTGTGAGTGAATAAGTTTGCAATAGACAGAATTTCCACTTAGATATCGTCAAAGTTGACTATGTGTGAGAATATACATGTATATCTTCAGCCTGTCAGTTTACAGAAACTCTAGATGACAATATTTCTATAGTTTACCCTAATATTCGCTACAAATTTTCAACTGATTCTAATATTCCGTTAAATCCCTGAATCTATTTATTTTGTAGTTCCAACTTTCTTCCTCCTTTCTTCTTGTTCCAGATTCTTCTTTCCCAACCCTCCTGCAGACGCTTTGTCTGCCGCACTCTTCATGTTTGGGAAGTGAATCACTCGGGGATTTAATGATGAACGCATTAGCTAAGAGATGAAAGTGATTGATCCAAGTGAAGACTTGGTCACCTCGACTATCCACTGGTCAAGTCCCTTGTCAACATTTCCAGCCATGGACTCGTGTCCGTGTGTGTGTATATGTGTGTGTATGTGTGTACGGGTGTGTACGGGTGTGCATGTGTGAGTGCGTATGTGTATGCATGTGTGTTGCGTATGTGTACGTGTGTGTTGGCGTATGTGTACGTGTGTGTTGGCGTATATACGTATATATATATGTGTGTGTGTGCATGTGTACGTGCGTGTGCGTGTTTGTGCCAATCATTGGGCGTCTATGTATATGTGTGTATCTACTAATGTATTTATTTGTGTACTATATGTATGAGAGAATATTTTACTAATGTCGTTTTCGTAAATGCATATCTCTTCAACTTACTCTTAAGTTGAAGGCTCGTGGCACATATTCTTAATCTTAAAATGATGTCTCTTATAGCTATGATCAGTAATGAGCACATCGACAAGTTGCAAATATTCCACCAGATGTGTCCAATACAAATTTTAAATTGAAGCCTATACCTGAAAAATATATCTTCCATTCATAGTCGACTGGTTAACTTACTTTCATTTTTGAGGTTTGTTTTATAAAAAATTTAAACTTTTTAAATATAACTTTTTCATATGACTATAGTTGCTCTGTCAGATGGCGATCTCAAGGCATAAACTAATGCATCTAAACGGCGTAGGCATTCTTTATTACAAATAAGTTCCATCAAGTTAGCCAAATAGTTTTGTCGCGTTGATATTTTTCCAATGAAACGATTCTTCCATTACGGAAAGATTATGATATCTGAAATGAATCTGTGCCATTTAACTCTATTTAATATGCTTTATTGTTAATTATTCTGATTAACTAATAATAACAACAATTAGAGTGCTACAGTCATCAATGACAACATCGAGCACTATTCTCAACTATTGATATTGGCATACATGTATACAGTATATATATATATATATATATATATATATATATATATATATATATATATATATGTATATATATATATATGTATATATATATATGTATATATATATATATATATATATAATAATATTACATGTATATTGCATTACAGTGCAAACTACTGCACCGAATCCCTTCCTATTAACAACTTTTCGTTTCACCCAAATTGCCCCTCTCCAATATATGATGAACATTTTGGCGCCACTCCCTTTTCGCTTCGCTTGAAATTCGTCTCTCATCATTTCGTGATAATGACATATCCTGAAATTACTCCCCCCTCCCTGAAGTGTCTACCCTCCACCCGCCTATCTCAGCATTTCTACCACCTCCAGGTCCTTCAAATCCCATGATCACTTCCCACTCTAAAATGGTGTGCCTCAGTAAACGATTTTTTATCTCGATGGGCTTAACGGCCATTTTCTTTAGGGTCGGACGCAAATAACTTTACTCCCTCCCTCTCCAACTCCTTGTTTCTTCCCTGAACTAGCTTCCTGCCTTTTCTGTAGTTTCTCTCTCTCTCTCTCTCTCTCTCTCTCTCTCTCTCTCTTTCTCCGCTTCTCTCCATCTCTATCAGTTTTTCATTCTCCAATTATGCGTTAGTCTGTCTCCCAGTTTTTGTTCTTTTAATCATAATATTAATAATACACATTACATGGAAATGATCAACCATGTGGATATCGATCACTTTTAATACTACATGTTGAAATCGTTAGGTAATTTAAACCATTTAGACTGTATAACCAGTCCAGTGAATATTCGAGATTTTACTCTACGTTCAACTCTCCTAGAATCGAACCCACGAGAGTTCAATTCACCTCAGGGTCTATTATATAAAACTTTCTGATTTTAGACGACGCCTCTAACCACTGCGCTATTGAGACATTCTGCTCTAGTTCTCTATTTTAATGCATTTTATGACTTATTTTAATTAAGTATTTTAAGAAGTATTTTAATAAGTATTTAAAGTAAATATTTATACGTACATGTATTATATGTATTATTATGCGTATTTATACGTATTAAAAGTATTTATACCTACTTTCGCACGCTCAGTTGCAATGGCATGTGTAAACCTCAGACCAAAAACCAAACCTTATTTCATAATTTATTTTATTAGAAGGCTCAACTGTTCAAATAACATCATCTTGTCAAACAGCCTACTTATCTACAAACGCTTTAAATTTTCTTGCATTTTTACTGTTAGGCCTACATTCTCTCACGACTTAATTCTCTGTTCCTAACTGAATGTATCAATCAATCAATACACAGTATATTGTAATAAAGAGGAAGAATTTCTGTCGTTGATTTCTCGAAACTTTTGCGTTTATCTTCGAAATTCAGATAAATTTCAGCAATTTAAACGTTGAATGCGTTGATGTGGTGATAACCATTGTACAGTTTGACGGTTAAATACCCACGTATTCCATCACACTTTACAGTGTGTTTATTTTTAGACATTCAGTTGAAGACGTTATAGGCGAGATATTTGATAGAGTGGCTTATTGAATTTATTTTTAACAAAGTCTTAAATATCTCTGATAATAAATCATGTAAAAGCCTACAGCTTTCATCAACAATTCACTCATCGCAATAAAACCTGTTGATTGGTTGGCTTGCACAAAATTATACAGACAAACATTTTCATTATGCTATCATAATCATTTCATATCTTAGCATATTATGTAAGAGCCGGTAAATGATACATGCAGGAATACATTTAGCTTAACAGATCTCTGTATATATAATTAGTCGGAAAATAAAATCGTTGTTACAGTGTCCCATGCATACACCCACGATGCAACCATATCTCTCAAATTCTCACTTCTATCAGCTGATGGCCAATAAGGGAGCACCCGGAGCACACCGGCTCCACAATAAACTGGTAACGGGTTTACTAATCTGTTGAACCCTATCCGAGAGTGCACGTGTGATACGTAAGGGATTCGAGCTTATATATATATATATATATATATATATATATATATATATATATATATAATACTAACTGTAGGGCCTATGCATTTGCACATATGTACATAGAATGTATATATATATCTATATGATATATATATATATATATACTGTATATATATATATATATCATATTATATATATATACATATACATGTATATATATATATATATATATATATATATATATATATGCTCGAGTATGCATCAAGCCCTTGCGGTATTAATGTTTTGCAGTCAGGACGTAATGGCAAGCAATATATTCTCCAGCAATCTCCTCGACGAGAAGAATTCGATAAGTGCTAATGGCTCGAAATCCTTGTTGTCGTACTGTAATAGAGTTACTGTTGACAGCTATTTACGTTGCCTCAGATTCTGATTCGGGTTTGGACGTTAGCGCATCTTGAGTTGTTTTCTGTCAGTAAGAACGTTTAATGTCGTATGAAATGTATGGCTTTCTCTCAGTGACGTTTCTCTAGAGGGTTAAGATAGGGTAGGGAGGGGTAGTACCAGAGATTCAGAAATCCTTTATTATATTGCTCCGTGTACCATCGAGAATGAAGGGATGTTATACTTTTCATAGTTTCTTATAAAAACTGAAGTATATTTTTGTTTTCTGTGTTAAGTTAGAGAGGAGATCTGATACATACGCAAAAAAGTTGACTTCCATATTCGTTTTATTCGTATCTCTTAACAATGAATTTTAATCTATGTGTTTTTCTAAAGGAAGATAATGTTATTATCTAGCTTTAGTCTTTTAGTTAGGAATCCGATGTACGCATGTACATAATTCCTTTTGTTACATTTTGCCTCACCTTTCTATTTTGAAGAGATTGTAACTTTTATAATTGAAGGGCTCCAAGAGAGTTAACATGAAATACTTTAGAATCAAATGAATTTTAATCCAGAACTTCAATTTCATTGCAATAGCTAAAATTAGAGCTACATGACATTTCATATCAAACGTAGGAATCTCAGTATCTAATCTTCTTTCATTTCAGTTTCAATTTGTTTTGTTGCAATTCGAAATCTGATTAAAGTTCAGATTGCTTTTTCAACAAACTGGGTTAACACTGAACTAACGGGATTTTGCTAATGGAAAGAATTGTTAACGCTATCCAGACGGAAAGATTTTCCTGAGTCCAGCGGAAGTTCTAAGGACATGGAATGATCGATGAATTCCGGAGCTGACTTCTGGCAAAGAAACTGCTACAACAGATATATGGCCTAGAGCTTTAGCTACATCAGTTGCGACTTTTGGAAGAATTAGAATTAACTTGTTCATGCTGAATAAAATCGCTCTTAGGAAGTTCAGTAGTTAACTTTATCAAACCTTGTAAACGATAATCAATTTAAAAGTTAAAAATTTAAAATGATAAAAATAAAAGAGATAGAATTTAATATTTTATACACGAATGAGTTAGAAGTTTCAGTCAATTAATGAGCTGATTTTATTGATATAGGCCTATATGGCCTGAGAAAAGACGGTCAGAAAATCATATAAAAGCTGGTAAATATAAGGTTAACGTCAGTTTTCTCACTCGAAAGCGATTTCAGTGACGGGCGAGCCCAGGATTTGAATCCTGCACATACTAATCTTCGGTCGAGTATCTTACCGACTTCGCCACTGGCTCCAGCCAATTATATGGTAGGCCGAGGAAGAAAACATTGAGACCTGAAGCTTTTTTGACATAGACCTGTAATTCACTACGCAGGTCTCGAGCGGGATAGTTAGCATGAGACTATTTGGGAGAGGTTTTAGCGAAACTAAGACATATTTATGAGCGATTTAACTTATTCTCCACAGTTAGTTAGTTCTTCATGTTTAATTCTTCACTACTAAGCTCGATATATCCCTAAAGGCATTTAAAGTAATATATATATATATATATATATATATATATATATATATATATATATATATATACAGTATATATATATATATTATATAATCTTGTGTTATACATGTATATATAATATATATATATACATGTATATTATATATATATATATATATATATATATATATATATATATATATATATATATACAATGCAAATTCATGCATCATTCAAGGGTATGAATGTTGTGTTTGAGATAAATAAAAACAAAATGTCATTATTTTACTGTAATCTTATTTAATCACATTTAAGTAAATTTAACGATATTTTCTGTAGTCTACAGTTTTAAATGTTCTCAACCTATAGCGTGGTTGAATTGCTGCGTGGTATAGCGGTCTACGAGGGAAGCGGGCATTGCTGAAGCCATACATGAAATTAGAAAAGTGAAATCTTACAAGTTTAATTCTCTCTGCACGAGATTTCTTGAGAAATTTTTGACTTTTCTGGATGCAATCACAAAATCGTGTTAATAAATTATTCTTTTCTCTTAGATAAATTCAGTCAGTGAAAATCTGACTTCAGCTGTCATATTGAGAGTGATGAGAAGATTTTTGTGATTCACTTCTTGGAAGAGATACAGTGTTAATAATGAAAACAAGTTTAAAGTAAGGCTAAATTTAATATCTTTCCATATCCATCAATTTATTAAATAAAGTTTATTAAGTTTAACATACGTATATTGTGACATGGTTTATTTATCCCCGGGGAGGGGATATGGCGTAACGGTTAGAGTGTTCGCCTCGGATACAAGTGACCTGGGTTCATAGCCCAGGTCAGTCAAGCAGTGATGGATATCCCCTTGGGCCCATGGAAGGTTAATCTTGTATCGGAGCTTGCTGCCGATTGGCGCTATCAAGAGCAAAGATATGATTAACCATGGAGAGGATTAATAATAACCTGCCAGGAACCTGTAAAGCGGTCTCGAAGACCGGACACCGGCCATGACACCGCTATAAAAATTGTCGGAGGTTATTATTATTATTATTATTATTTGCATTGGTTATTGATATGGTACCAAATTTGATATAATTCTTCTTCTTTCAATCATGATATCCCTTCTAATCACTTTATATCTCTATTCCGTCTTTACATGAATCTTTCAAAATTTTTATATGGTCTAGTAAGCTTATAGGATTCTCCAATCTAACTAGACTATAGCTCCTGATTATGATACCCAGAGGTGAAGGAATGATATTGAATAATGGATGAGGTAGAGTGAATCTAATGTGTTGTAGGCGGATTGAGGTACGTTTGGCTGGCTATAGATTGTATATGGAAGGAATATATACAAGAAGATTAGACGGAATGCTGGAGATAATAATAATCTAAATAAAGATTTTGATGAAGACTTGGATGTAACGTTTTAGACTTAATTTTATAGAATTGTTAATGTTATTTGAAGTAAGGATGGAAGTAGGATCGCCTTGATATGTTGACGATGAAATAAGAGAGAGAAATTACTCTTTTGCTATTTTATTCCAGTCGTGACCAACTTGAGAACCAACGCATCTCTCTCTCTCTCTCTCTCTCAATCTCTTTGATTCTCTTTGTCCCTATCTCTTTCCTAAGTGGTATATCTGCTCTTTAATTTTAGTCAGTCTTTTTCTTTTTAAGTCGGGGATACTTTCTAACGTTGTATTAGATAAGGTTCAGAAAAGGCCACCTGAAATTTCCGAATCTCCAACTCTTCACAATTATTTATCCTGAACTGAAAATTCGAATTCTATAGTGAGGGCCTTTTATGCAATAATAATATTCACAATCGTAAACGTTTAACGTCCGTTTCAACGTCAGAAGATGATGTCAGGGACGTTAGTTTATATAAAGGCGATACATGATTTAGTTTTTGACTTTCGTTTAGTTATACTACATGTACATTGAAAGACATTGGCTGAAGAGTTGAAAATTCGGATTTTCGTGTAGGATCAATCACTCAGTCAGTTAATCAATGAATCATTCAATCAGTCAATCACTCTATCATTCAATCAGTCAACCATTTAATCAATTAGTGACTCACTCACTCAATCAATTACTCTATCATTTAAACAATCAATCAATCAATAATTCAGTAAGTTCTACCGAGTTATATGTCGATTAATAGTTTGAAAGAACGATTACTTTTAAAAGAGAACATAGTAGTAATAGTAATAACATAGGTTTAACGTCCGTTTCCTCATCCAGGGATGATGTCATGGAAGTCCCCAACAATAAATCATAAATAATCATCGAACTTTAATCATCATAGAAGACTAAAACTGCTAGGAGATAGAATTAGAAGCCGTGCATCATCATCATCAAACACAATGAGGGACTTAGCATTACGTGTAATGTCTGGAAGGTAATAACCAGTAGAATCCTGGTGTGCTTCAAGGTGGAGTCAGTCTCTGGGCAGTTTACGTCTGATGCACTGAAATTATTTGTAAACAACCGAGTTAATGTCTTCTTGCGCAGTTATAGCTCATTCAATTTGCCTTACCCATTCCACCCAATACATCCATTCCACCAATCCACCCATTATACAAATTCCACCCAATCCACTCAATCAATCCATTCCACCTATCCACCCAATCCACCCATTCCATCCATTCCACCCAATACATCCATTCCACCAATCCACCCATTATACAAATTCCACCCAATCCACCCAATCCACCCAATCAATCCATTACACTAATTTACCCATTCCACCCAATCCATCCATTCCACCCAATCCACCCAATCCATCCATTCCATCCATTCCACCCAATCCACCCAATCCACCCAATCCACCCAATCCATCCATTCCATCCATTCCACCCAATCCACCCAATCCATCAAATCCACCAAATCCACCGTTCTTCCCTGTGTTCTGACCACCACGCACCCTTTCACTGGATAAACCCAGTCTTGCTTTCTACCTGGTCTCGGTGGCTTTTCCTCCAGTCAATTATGCGAATCAGTGAATAATTATGTAGCATGTTAAAATGAATTATAATTTTAAAAAGCTGGTAAGGCTAATGCTAACATCAGTTTCCTATTTCGAAAGCGATGTCATTGACGGGCTAGCCCAGGATTTGAACCCTGCACATACTGATCCGCGGTTGAATAGCTTACCGATAGCACAGTATAGTAACAGTACTATAAGGGTACTGTTTCTATCATCAGCAATCTTCACAGCGTCTTCCCATGAAATGTGCAATGCTCTCAAATCCTAGTTGATCGTATTTAGCCAAGTACTTCTAGGTCTTCCTCGTTCCCTTTTACCTTGAGTTGGCTTCCAGTTAGTAGCACTAGTATAGTAGCGTGCACTGTAAAAAATATATAGTGATACTCTCATTCTTGTTAAGTTTATCGTAATAGATAGAACATCTTTCGTTGTCTATTAATGTGCATTAACTCTCTCTCTCTCTCTCTCTCTCTCTCTCTCTCTCTGTCTTTCTCTGTCTCAATTTCTCTCTCCATTTCTCTCTCTCCTCTCTCTCTTTCTCTCTCTGTCTCTGTTTCTTTCTCTCTCTCTCTCTCTCTCTCTCTCTCTCTCTCTCTCTCTCTCTCTCTCTCTGTGGCTAACTAAAAAGTCTTTCAATGTTAAGATAGTTTATATCGAGTTCACAATATCTTTATTAATATAACAAGATTATGAATTAAGAGGGAGAGAGAGAGAGAGATTGAGAGAGAAATAGAGAGAAAGAGAGAGAGAGAGAAAGAGAGAGAGAGAGAAGAAAGAGAGAGAGAGTGAGAGAGAGAGAGAGAGAGAGAGAGAGAGAGAGAGAGAGAGACTGACTGACTTTACGGTGTTGGTTGGACTCGAGTAAGAAGATATCATTGTGATTCCTGAAGCGTGTGAGTGAAATGTAATGGAGTTGAGATGTGATTGTAAGAAAATGAATTCAAGATGAATGTTTGATCCACTTCACTCTCTGCGACACAAGCTCTCTCCTTCTGCGTTTCAAAGACATCTCTAACTTTCAGGTCCATAGTGCAAAATTAGTGATTAAAATATCAAGCTTCCTCTGCCTGTGAACATTTGCTTTTTTGGACATATTTTTTAATTTTGGAATTTTGCACCGTTTAGAACCTTCGTTTTGCTCACCGGCTTGGATTTGTTCCAATAGTACTCGAGGTTCTCATGGGCGACAGTTTCACTCTAATTGTTGATATTATTTTAAAAGAATCAAATCTGCTAAACCTAAGTTAATATCTATCTGACCTCAGTGACTTGTTATCTATCTATCAACACTCTCATAGTCTTCGCTCTTTCAGTAAAAACCTTCTTATTGTACCGGACATTAGATCTGCCATTGGCTGACGCTCCTTTATATTTTCTACTAGGACAATATGGTAAATCTGCTAAAGCTAAGATTAACGTCAATTTTCTCACTTGAAAGCGATGTCAGTGACGGGCGAGCCAAGGATTATGAAACTATAGAGCTTATGGATCTCACTTCCATAAGCTTTCCTATCTTGTAATTGTAATATTACTATCCTGGGTAAGCTAAAAACCCATCTCTTTCCGACATAAGTCAAAATTATGATCCGCTTGACTAGGATCATGGGCTTGAACTATTTGTATCTCGTTTTTTCTTGCCGTTTTCGTATACTCAGTTTTCATCATGTGGTGCTTTGGCGTCTGTTTGTGCAGAGTCAGTTTGAGACACCCCTGACATCATCTTACGGCGAGGTACCGGACATTAAGTTCTTAGTTAATGAATGCTTAATCCCTTTACAAATAACTATGCTTTATTCATACCTTATGTCGTTATACAGACAGCGTGATACTCTCTGACGAGAAGAGACTGATAAAGAAACTGCTGGAAGACTATGATCACGTCGGTATCGTGGGACGACCCGTGCACAACACGTCCCAAACAATCAAGGTCGGGTTCGGTCTGTCGCTGATACAGATTCTCGACCTCGACGAGAAGAATCAGATCTTAACAACGAACGTCTGGAGCAGATATGTGAGTAAATCACTATTTACTAGTTATTAGAAACTAAAATGAGTAAACTTGAAATAAATTAAAGACTAGTCTTAAATCATAATAATAATAATAATAATAATAATAATAATAATAATCACCATCATCCCTTGAATCCCAGTTTAACCAGGGTCGGGATACAGATACACTGTCTCAAATCCTCTCTGTCCTACACCACACGACCAGCAAATCCCCTATTTGAGACTTTTCAGTCCTTTAAAATTTTGTAGCAATTTCTAGAGCCTAGGCGTTCACTAATCGAATGCCCTTTCTGACTTTGATATGGATCTTAGTGCTTTAGATACCTTCTACGACACGTGCAGTCACCGGTTGGTCAATTCTTCAAACAACCCGAACACTACATGGAGAAAAGACTAGTATTAAATATTTCATGAATATTCAAAATTATCCTTTTATTCATAGTAATTACTCCTCGTTATAGACTACCCTCTATCCCATAGTTCCTGTAGTAATTCAATTAACTTTTGACTAAAAAAAGTTAAAAAGTTAAACAAATTTAATTTTCGATCACGGGACACAGGATGGCTGATGAAGTACCACAAGAAAATGTACGTTGCTATTAGGGGCAACTGACTTAAATATCACGGCATACAACGGAAAACTGCGTTTATTAAATACTGTATCTCATTGTTAGTAACTATGTTAGGCACAAGGTTGCGCTCAGCGATGGGAATAACGTTTTGGGTAAATTAAAGAGGCACTTAAGTGTGCAGCCAGTCAATTAATGTACCTACATTTGCCTATTTAGCAAGCTCCGTTTATAGTCAATATTTATTTGTGTACCACTTTTGTTGTTTAAAGGTACAATTTAAATTTATTATTTTAGCAAATAAAAAGCTAGAATACTAACCTGTTTGCTAATTTTCACAGTTAGTATGTTAAAATAGCTAGCCGATTATCTAAATATCTAGCTATTTAGCATTGTAAATAGCTAGATAATTAGAAAATCTAAACAGCTAAATAGTGGGTAAGTGTGTTAGGCAAAGGTATGAAGTCTTAGCGGGTTGTCCCTGAGGTCCTGGGATCAATTCCCGGGGTAGAACTGATAACAGAGTAACATCTAGAACTGACAACATGGATAATTTACTAACCTGCCTGATTGCTAAACAAATGGTACTAATTAAAAGTTCTAGATATCATAACATGATCATTTCACTAGAGTGAGTATTTATCTTGCAAATTTATCTGATAAATGGATAGATAACAGTAGGAATATTTTTATTAGGCATTCTGACTGTGAATATAAAGCAATATTGACCCCAAATATTGAGTATCGATCCCGAATATCGAATATTGATCACGGATATTGAACATTGATCCCGAATATTGAATATTGATCCCGAATATTTAATATTGATTATTGATCACGAATATTGAATATTGATCACGAATATGGATTATTGATCACGAATATTGAATATTGATCACGAATATTGAATATTGATCACGAATATCGAATATTAATCCCTAATATCGAATATTGATCGCGAATATTGAATATTGATCCCGAATATTTAATGTTGATCCCGAATATTGCATATTGATCCCGACCTTAGCAAAACTTGTATTCAAGAGAAGACTATGTTGAATATAGAGCACAATGAATGCTGTTAATTTAAAATAATTTATCTCCACTTAATATATAAGATGAGTACTTGCCCATTCGTTCCACCCCTCCCTAACTTTCTCCGCCAAGCCCCTTTGTCTGAAGATAATATATCTGGTGTGAAATATCTTCTTTCAAGCTAATTGGCGGAGACTGAGATTTAATTATCCGGCCGACAAAAATCTGAATGGAAGCCTAATGAAAGTCTTTTTTATTTTCAACTGAACCTTTCTCCGGCAGCGGGTGTTCATGCCTTGGAAGTTCCTGAAGTTGAAAAATTACGTGACTGGCTTAATGGCCTGACCTTGGGGTGTCTCATAAATTTACAATTCTTTCAAGAAAAGAAACTTTTCATTTAGTTTTTCTTTGCTTTGCTTGGCTAGAGCCAGTGGGGATATCGGTTAAGATATATGAATGTGTATCATTATGTGTGAGTTCAAATCTTGGAGTTTGATATCACTTTAGAGAGGTGAAACTGACGTTAACATCGTTTTTACATATTTTTACATTTGACTAGACTAAGATTAGTACAAGGGGTAAAAAATAATGCACATCTTGAGGTGCAGCGGTTTAATTAACCTCAATTGGTTTTAAAATGTAGTCCAACATTTTTTTAATAGTTAAAACTTTATATTGCTTACTTATATATCTTGAATTAATTAAATTTAGTGATCAAGACACAAATATTTTGAAGCACAAATTTAGGAAATTTGAGCAAAAAATATTTTTTAAATGCAATCTTTTGCTATTTAAGTATCAGAAATCACTGAGCAAAAATAAAAATTAAGCTTTTGTTCATGTGTAGGCTATAATTTAATGCATGAGTTTTTAGGCTATATCTAATTTCATGTTTTCTGTGACTGCGTTATGTTGCAATTTAAAAATCATGCGTTTCGGTGAAAACACCCTTTTCTGTTTCATATTTGTTCCGTAAAAGAGAAGTAAGTTGCACTGTTTTCGTCTCAGAGCGTCTTCTATTGTTCATCTCGGCCTAATACACATTTAGTAGAATTGCTAAAGGTATAAGGAATACGAGAGTGTTTTAGCAAAGCAAACTTGAGCTCGTTTGTGAATTATATTATAGAAATAGTTTACTAGTTTGTAAAAGTTAACAAAATTCGATTGCAAAACTTATCCCTTGATAATTTTTAATATAAAGACGGTATTCCAAAAATAAAATCTATTAACAAAAATGCAAATTTCTACACTTTAGTTCCAATTTAAATCATTGGGCTCATAAAAGAACGAGAAATTTTAAAACATAAAGCCATACTGGGTCAGGAAGAACAGATGCCTGTATAAGTTACATTTCCTCTTGCCTCTCCATGGTTATCTTTGCCTTTTGATGTCGCATCATTTGCAGTCGGCGCGGATTTAAGAATAACCTTACATCACCCTCGGGACTTTTTCCTTCAAAGATGTCTGCACTCGGACTACCAAGGTGGTCACCCGCAAAGTACTAAACGAGGCCGATGTAGCTTAACTTCGATGATTGACGCGCAACTAAACCAAGTGCGCTAAATCCCGTCGTTTAATGAAGTTATTTAATGAATGAAACGTTACATGTACATGTAGACTATTTAAAGAAATTGAAGTGACAGTTAGATTATATAGGGAACGAGAAGTTACATTTAGGAGACTATTTAAAAAAAGAAAGTTAGAATTAGGCTGTCTAAAAGTTGTTAGAACTAGGATATTTACGGAGCGAGTGCTACCAGAGCTTCATTAAAGCGATAGTCACTCATGTTGAGTTATTGGAGTCTATCTTCACCCTTGAGATGATCAGATCCAATCTGTCTGTGCAGAATAACAGTCAACAAGGTAAGAACACTTCTTTGTTTTACTCTTATATATTTAATTGTTTTATGGCAGTAAACTGTTCAATGCAAGAAATACTTTTACAGTATAGTTGATATTTTTGGTATTAGTTGGTATTAGTTGATATTTTTTTAAATTTCTATTTAATCTATAAATTAGTATAATTGGCTGGAGCCAGTGGCGAAGTCGGTAAGATATTCGACCATGGATCAGTAGGTGCGGGTTCAAATCCTGGGCTCGCTCGTCACTGACATCGCTTTCTAGTGAGGAAACTGACGTTAACCTTCTTAGCTTTTACCAGCTTTATAATTAATTAGTTATACGTAATATAATATACATGTATTAGAGTAATTGTAAAATAGTAATATATTTGTTCTTATAAGCGACTTGTGTGCTTAGACGTCCCATATTACACGTATAGGTTAAAGTTCGTCTATTCGTCATTGACCCGGACACAATACGGGAACAATTTAAATAATGTACTTTATAATTCAACCGGTCCTGTGTGAGATGCTCAAGTAAGATGGCGGTGACTTTTTAAAATAAAACTTTATTTTTGACCTTGTGTAAAACTGAAATCCTCCATTATTAATTCTAAAACAATTTGCATCTAGAAATTAGGAGATTAAAAATAACTTAAAATTATTGAATGATACCATTTCGTTTCTTCAGAGGAAGACAGAGAAGAATGGGGGCGTTATATACCATGGACCTGCCAGTAGGCAGGGCACTAAGAGAAAATGAATTATAGGCTTTCAGAATTTTAAAATATATTTGCAAACTTAATATCCTCATATGGTATTTGACAGTTTTAAGCATTTGCTTGTACGATTTATTAAGAATTTAAATCCTTTATCCGAAGAGTTTGAAATTTTTACTCTAACTTGCCATCTCTGAGTGTTTGCACAGGCCCCGAAGAATTATAAATTTTGATGAATTTCATTCATTTTTTAAACAATCTTGAAAATTAATAAAACCGCCATCTTATTATTGATTTGCAGATTATGCACGGACCGGTTTGTAGGAGATATTAGCTGTTCTGGACTCTGCATACCCATATTGAAATATATCGAGATCTGTTTATCAGCCATGCTCAGTATAATTCTATACTAGAACAGACAGTTGGACAATAAACTCTTGAAAAAATTAATATTTATAAAAAATCTGTTAGAAATTATGAAATTGATAAGCCGTAATCTTAGACGTTATCAGATCTTAATTAATGCTGAAAATGGCTGGAGCCAGTGGCGAGATTGATAAGATACTCGACAGTGGATCAATATGTGCGGGGTGCAAATCCTGGGCTCGCCCGTCACTGACTTCGCTTTGTCGGCGATATCAGTGACGGGCGATTCCAGGATTTGAACCCCGCACTTACTGATCCGCGGTCGAGTAACTTACAGACATCTACACTGGCTCCAGCCATTGTAGTCAGTAGTTTGTTGACAATGTTAAGCATTGTAAGTTATGATACGCATGCAAATTATGATACATGCATTTGCTGGTAAGTTCTTGTATTTGAAGGCTCATTATATCATATTTACATGTATATGCTAATACATTTTGCAACCTATCGCATCCTCACCATTGATTTCACTGAACTCTACATACTACATCTAAAAACATTTTGTTATTTTTATCTTCGTGAATAAATGAACCGGCATCTTATTAGATCAATTGTCATTCAATATCTGCGAGTCTCTATAGTAATTTGGTTTGAATTGCGGAGTTACCCATTACACGTTGTTGTTTGCAACGTTGCTAAAATCATCTTCAGGTGATGAAAAGGGATTTAAATCATCTTGTATTTATACTGACTAAATAACGGCTGTAGCAATGCACGTACTAAAGCAATAATTAAGCAAATTATTCTATGGGAAATATAAGTTTATGGTAAATTAATAATAATATATGAACATACTTTACGCAACTTAGACATACTGTATTGTTGTCGAACTTATTAGAGATATATTGAATGCGAAATACAACAACTACTTTTATACATGTAATAAACTGTCTTCTAGTATATTTCTCTTGGTCGATACTTTACCTCTTTCTTGTTACTATGATTTTCCCCTTGAATTTCATTATAACTAGGGTCGAAATTAAACAATTTTGTTTAAATTTCGGGAGCCATTGCTCTGCCAATCGATAGCCCTTTCTGACGTTGGTTTGGATCTTAGTGCTTTGTCGCCTTTTACGACACGGTTGATCTATTCCTCAGGAACCCTGACACAACAAGGGTAAAATAGTAAAATTAAATGACACATCTTTTTGTTAAATAAACTGGAAATATTATGTAATATTTACATAATTCCCTTAAAAAATTTGGATACCGTCAAATGATTTATTAACATAATTTATTATTCACTGGTGCGTTCTAAACGCCACCGTCAATAACATTTATTAACTAACTATCTTAGATAGATTTATTAATATAGGATTGATTAACTAAGTTTTAATGATTTAGTATTAGAGAGGTTAATAAATTAGTAGTAAATATTTATGTATAATGATTTAGTAATAAATAAGTTAATAAATTAGTACTTAATGTTTATGTATAATTCTGCCCAATCTCTCAGCTAATAGCTGACTCCACTCGTCTCATCTGATTGATATTGTAGCAATGGAAGGACATCCTGCTTCAGTGGAATGTCAGTGAGTATGGTGGAATAGATCTAGTCCGAATTCCAACAGACAAAATATGGACTCCGGATATTGTTCTATATAACTAGTAAGTCAACTCTCTCTCTCCCTTTGTGCACCGAATACTGGCAGGTCCATGGTATATAACGCCTCCTCTCTGTCTTCCGCCTTCCTCTTCATGTTCACATATGAGTGGGTCTTTAAATCATCTAACATACCTAATCTCGGTCTGCCCCTGCCTCTTTTTCCTTCAATTCTACCATCTAAGACCTCTCTTAATAGATCTTACCCCATTAGAGTATATGTCCTATCCAACTCTTATTCCTATTTCTTATCAACTGTCTATCTGTGCCTACTCTCTCCAGAAGTCAACTCTATACATCGCTAATTAGAAAGGTCAGTGTCGAAGCTTTGATTTAGCCAATCACTTTTATTTTATTTTAACAACAACGTCATCAACTTTTCTTGATTCCCTGTTTAACTAGAGTCGGGATTAGAGAATTACTGGAGCATAAGCTTACATCACCTAAAAGCCTTTTCTGACATTGGTTTGGAATTCTTTGTCGGCCTTTACGATATATGGTCGTAAAGATAGATCACGGTTGGTCTATCTTTCAGCAACCCGGACAAAACACTAGTAAATTATATTTTATTTAAAGCACTGACGTTAACCTTAGCTTTTTAGTTTCTACATCGGAAACCTCTCTGGCAAGCCTCCATCTTTCATTTGCGGTCAAACTAATTAAATAATTGGGTAATTGATTGATATAGCGCTGATACGAGACTAAAGGAACAGCGAGAAACTCTCTCCCTGGTCTCAAGTAACGGCGAGGTCGAGTGGATGCCTCCCTCTATATTCAAGAGCACTTGCCAGATAGACATCACCAACTTCCCCTTCGACGTTCAGACCTGTCACCTCAAATTTGGATCTTGGACCTACGATGGGACGAAACTAGACATCGAGCTTCACGACAAAGGCTCAGTGCACACTTCGGACTACCTGGAGAGCAAGGAGTGGGAACTACTTGAAGTCCCAGCAGTGAGGAATGTGAAGCTCTACCAGGGATTGGATGAGCCGTATCTGGATCTCACGTTCACTATCAGGATGAAGAGGGTAGCGATGTTCTACAGCTATATACTGGTGCTGCCCTGTGTTCTGCTCTCCTTGCTTACCCTCGTCATCTTCTGGCTGCCTCCAGAGTCACCGGCCAAAGTGATGCTGGGTAAGGTGTTCTTATCTGTGTGTTCTTCTCTGTTCTTCTGTGTTCTTCTCTGTTTTGTTAGAGTCATGTTGTTCTTCTCTGTATTGTTAGAGTCATGTTGTTCTTCTCTGTGTTGTTAGAGTCATGTTGTTCTTCTCTGTGTTGTTAGAGACATGTTGTTCTTCTCTGTGTTGTTAGAGTCATGTTGTTCTTCTCTGTTTTGTTAGATTAATATTAATATTAATATTTTCTTCTCTGTGTTGTTGGAGTTATTTTTTCGTCTGTGTTCTTCTATGTGTTGTTAGATTGGTGTAGCTGCTAAGCTATGATGTTCTTATTTCTCTTGTAATTCGATTTTGTTTATGAAGCGATGCTAAAATTAGATTAAATTTAACAAAAATTAAATCGTCATCCACATTCTTTAAACGAATTAATTGAATTGCCAATGGATTTCAAAATTAATTTCTTTCAATATAAAGCATAATTTAGATTTATGCAATTAAATTGAAAGCAAACTGTAAGTCATTTTTGAAAATAATGTCAATTGTGAAGAAGCATTCTACGAGTTTTTCGTGGAAAAGTGAGAAATTAATAGAAGAAAAACAAAATAAACTATAAACGAATGATTGTATTCGAGGCAAATAGTCATTAACAAATGTCTGTAAAATATTTTCTTTATCTGATATAATCATGTACTAGCATCTCTGCAACCCATAGCATTTCAACATGTAAGCATGTACTTGACAATTTGCGATTGAAATCTAATTCATATTAAACTCATACTTTCGGATATGAAAGTTCTGACAGTATAAACGTCTTATCCGCAGTTAAAGATATCCACTATGAGCAGAATGCTTGAGAATTCCTCTAATTACAAGCTTTGCTATTGTCCAGACTTTTCCTGGACTGTGTTAAATCAATTCCAACATTTCCGCTTTCGCTAATGAAAACGAATGCGCCATGTCCTCTCAGTGCCTGGTCTTTTCATGATATTTCTAACGAAAAGCAGAGGCGTAGAGCTGAACAAGAAATCCAACCATAAAGTATTAGTTGATCTACATTTCATAGTTTAGTAGTAGTCGACCTACATTTAATATTTTTAGTAGTAATTGATCTACATTTAATATTTTTAGTAGTATTTGATCTACATTTAATATTTTTAATAGTAGTTGATCTACATTTAATACTTTTTAGCAGTAGTTGATCTACATTTAATATTTTTAGTAGTAGTCGATCTACATTTAATATTTTTTACAACTCAAGACCAAGCTGCATTAACTACACTCGTCATGGATTTGATATAAAACAATTGAGGAATAGCCGGAGTCCATCTTATGATCAGTTGACTTTTTTCCCAGTTACATCAAAGGATGACATCCAGAAAAGTCCTAGTGTAACAACAACAACAATTAGAGTGCTACAGTCATCAATGACAACATAGAGCCAATGCTAGCTTAATGTAGCTAGAGCCTATGACCTTAGGATTTATGAGAACTAGGAGAAAACTACCATGTGTGTTTTGCGAAGAATTGGAAGTCCATTTGCAACTTAATCTTTTGTAAGAGACTCAAAACAGAAAATTACCTCCGTAGCACTGTGTCAGAGTTTTCTTAAACTCTTAAGTTACCACAAATCTGGTCTTTCCTAACCTCCGGGTTTTCCTTACCTCTGGGCTTTCCTTATTTCTTTCTATCGTTTATCTTTATATGGAAGAAATCGTCATCTTAGCGAAAATTTTATACAATGGGCTTGGAATCAATTCTAAAAGCACATCATGGACATGGAAGCAATTCTCAACAAAGTCGCATGTTAATAACTTGCGAATTTTTCCTGAATTTTAAAGGCTAACTCTTCATGAATACTGATCAATGACTCTTTCCTCTGTAATGAATAGTGCATACTGAATGTTTTAATATGGAAGATTGAACATTGTCCTAAATGTGAAACTTTGAACTTAGTCTGCAATGTGCATTGAATTGAAGTAGATATAATCTAAACTAGACGGTACAGTTAGGGGAGGGTACCTAAAGAATGGATGGGGGATAGTGGTGGGGTAAGAAGTGGAAAACAAATGTAGTGCATTGATCTGAGATTGACGATTTCCTTATCTGGATCAACGCAGAGTTGATTTATAGTCGAGTGTCCCAAGGGTAGAGAAAGTATGGCACACGGATAGGGATACTGATGTTTAGAGAGACTTGGAAACACATCCAGTGAATTATGATGCATTTATACGATATAAGGTCAATGACTTTTGTACACTACTGCACTCACAAATGATGACAGGTCACAGGAACACATTCCTTCAGACAACGACAAACTATCTCGACCTATTATCCAATCTTACTAGCATGAGCATTAGCATTAGCATCTATCCATCGCCTAGTACACTTATAATACAAAGCTGATTTAACTTTTGATCTTTAGTCGTAAATCTTTACTGCAATTACCCCAGTACTTATGGAGTGCTTTATGTATCCATTATTCACACCAATTGCGACGAAATTTAGAAAACAAAACTAAAAGAAGCCATGCTTTTAAAGAAATATACATAAACGTAAATGATGTTATATTTTTGTATAATACAAATATTACGACAAACTCTAAGCGCCAACTGATGAAATTCGCTGTTTGAGTATTCTTATGTTTGGGTGTTTATGTGTTTGTTTGTTTAAGTGTTTTTGTGCCTGTATATAGCTTATATAGGTCTTTGCGTCGGTGGGTATAGGTGTGTGTGTGTGTCTGTTTGTTTAGATGTGTGTGTATTTGTATGTTAATGAGTTTGTATGCATGCACATGTATGTATAGATGATTGTGTGTTTGTATGTTTAGATGTCTGTGTGTTTGTATGCTTAGGTATGAGCATATTCGTAGCCTTCTTTGTGTTGCTGCTGCTTCTGTCTGAGAGCACGCCCCCTGCCGCCTCTAGAATTCCGCTCATAGGTGAGAATCATTAATATATATATATATATATATATATATATATATACACATGTATATATATATAATGTTAACGTCAGTTTCGTCACTCGAAAGCAATGTCAGTGATGGGCGAGCCCAGGATGATGTAGCTATTAGATTATGTCAATGTATTAGAAATTTCATATAGCATGATATTAGATAAAATTATATCATTGTTAGATATATCACCATATTAGATATATCATCATATTAGATTTATCACCATATTAGATTTATCATCATATTAGATTTATCATCATATTAGATTTATCAACATATTAGATTTATCATCATATTAGATTTATCATCATATTAGATATGTCATTATATTAGACTTATCATCATATTAGATATATCATCATATATAATATTTATCATATATATATATATATATATATATATATATATATATATATATATATATATATATATATATATACATAATTATATATCGAGATCAAAAGAGAGAGAGAGAGAGAGAGGCGAGAAAAAAGAGGGAGAGAGAGGAATTTAGTGAAAGTTGCAAAACATAAAATGAAAATAAGAAGAAGTGAACAAAGTTAAATAATAAAGAAGTAAGAAATAAAATTAGTCATGTAACGACTTTGAGGTCTATTAGAAAGATATTAGAACCGAGAAAAGTTTAATGAAAATAAAGATTTAAATGTCAACCAATCAAAGGAGTCTCTGAAGAGTTGGTAATAAGCTAAGCTGAGCAGAGATGGCTGCTCTATATTGTCATATTCTTCACGATTCACTATATTTATTTATACTTATATTTACTCAAATAGAAAACTAACAGAAAGCTATCGAAAATATTATGCCTAGATGACCATCTCTAGATATTTTGTCTAAAAATAAAAACAAGTATAACACAATCAGATGTAGAGAAATGACGCAAAGAAAGCATCAGATGCAATTTGGCGGAAATCCGCTGCGACACCTGTCAACTCAAGACAGATCCGCTAATTGAATAAGACTCCATCAGATCCTCAAATCCGCAGAGAAATCCTCTTAAATCAAGATCATTTTTGATAAAGCAAGCCTCCACCGCTCGGTTTAAATTGTGGTAGCGATTATTTTTAGCATTTACTTATTTTGACTGTATTTTGACTATATCTAGGAATAATGTATTAGCTTTGAATTGATGTCAAAATTAAGTCAAGGATATTTAAATTTAGCGAAAAGAAATCTTTTAGTGATCTCAACAAGGAAACGGGATGGATAATTTCTAAAGAATATTATAATGTGTTACAGTTTAAAATTTTCCCCACACTTAAATTTAAATATTCTTACAAACATATACAGTAGAAGCATAATTTTAAGGAGTTTGTGAATTTGGTCGATGGCTTCCTCTTTTAAGCTTGGGAATATTTGAGTCTTTTTCGAGATTTATTATTTTTCAGAGCACTGATCACATTGAACCCATGACAGCTTTCAATTTTAACTTATAATATTTCTATTATTCTACCAATTTTGCACAAGTTAAAGGAATGATCTAGATTTAATATCTACGAGAGATACAGGTAATCGTGTTTGTGTTGTACGTGACGCCTTGACGGGCCATCAATTCCGTAATCCGCTAAATCCACTGCGGAAATCCATCTGGGGTGCGCATGACAGTAGGGATTAGGGGAGCGCTTGAGAACAGAACGGGTCGATCAGGGGTGACGAAGTCCCAGGACACAAATTCTAACTGCAATATTTCTAAAAGTAAATCTGGTAAAGCTAAGGTTAACGTCAGTTTCCTCACTCGAAATCGATGTCAGTGACGGGTGAGTCCAGGATTTGAACCCCGCACCTACTGATCCGCGGCCGAGTATCTTACTTACTTCGCCACTTGCTCCAGCCAGTCTATTGAAGTTGAGAAAAATAAAACAGGGGAGGGGGCGTTACTCTGTAGACTCTTATACTCAGAAACTTTTAAGAAATCAACGGGGGGGGGTGAAGTAGTGTCCAAACACAGCAGATATGACAAATCTAAAAGTTTGGTTTAAAGTTTTCAGTCACGTAGGAAAAAATAAAAACTATTTTTGAAGATATTCTACTTGCATTTGAATGAAGATCCCCTACTTCTTCTATACTAGGAAAGGTCACAGATCTACCTCTTTCAGGGCTTATTAAAATTACTTGTGTAATACCTGGGTTTAAAAAAGACTTTTGTTTTTATTTAAAGTGTACACTCTAAGATTTCATTAAATCAATCTTAAGTGATATATTCAATTCTCATAAAAGGCTGGCAACAGTTCACAAGTAGAAACTATTAAGTAATTAACTTGCCTTTTAATTTCTTGGTTAATTGATTAGTTGATTGATTGACTGACTAATTTATTTATTGGTTGATTGATTAATTGATTGATAGATAGATTGATTGATTGATTCATTGATTGATTGATTTTTGATTATTGAATAATTGACTGATTGATTGAATGCTTGATTAAAAATAAAATAGACCGGCTAAATGATAGTCATGCCATCTGAGTTATTTCTTAAAACATTTCTTGATAAATCGATTGATTGCTTGATTTAAACGCTTATTGAATTGATTGGTTGTGCCCAGGTCAATATTTCTGTATGAACATGGTGTTAATAACTCTCTCCACATTCCTAGCAGTCATTATCATTCAGACCCACATACGAGGGGACAGGAAAAACAAGGTGCCTCCCTGGCTAAAGAGGGTTAGTACTTATTATCATCGTCATCATCATCATCATCGTCATCGTCATCATCATCATCATCATCATCATCGTCATCATCATCATCATCATCATCATCATCACCACCACCATCACCACCACCATCACCACCACCACCACCACCACCACCACCATCATCATCATCATCATCATCATCATCGTCATCATCATCATCATCATTATCATCATCGTCATCGTTGTCATCATCATCATCATCATCATCATCATCATCGTCATCATCATCATCATCGTCATCATCATCGTCATCATCATCATCATCATCATCGTCATCATCATCATCATCATCATCATCATCGTCATCATCATCAGCATAATACCTCCTCCCCCCGTGCTGGGTCCAATCTGCTACAGATTAGACCCACTGAATACTGCCTGCATGTGTCGTAAGATGCGACTATGAAGAAATTGAGGAAGAAAATGAGAAGCCAATTCAGAAGCTATATTTTAGCAAGCAAAGCTACAATATGGTTCATATTAAGATATATTAGGGCTTTGTAAAGGCTAAGAGTCTTTGTGAGTGGATCAGCTTGTGAGTGTTCAGATGAGCGAGAGAGTGACAGAGAGAAAGAGAGACAGAGAGAGAGAGAGACAGAGAAAGAGAGAGAGAGAGAAAAAGAAAGAAAATGAGAAATTCAAAGAGAGAGGAAGATGGAAGTATATATATATATATATATATATATATATATATATATATATATATATATATATATATATATATATATGTAATGTATATAATATATGTATATATATATATATTATGTATATTATATATATATATATATATATATATATTATGTATATTATATATATATATATATATATTATGTATATTATATATATATATATATATATTAATGAAATGCGATAAATTAATTATATCAAGTATTATTATTATAGTGGGCTTTCTACTTTCCCTCTGATTCTGTCTATCGTTATCGGTAAAACATAAGGAACATAACGGCACATTAGGTCATGAGGAAGCACAGATGCTTGTTTAAGACCCATTTCCTTCTTGCTATCCATGGTTACTAGTAGTCTTTGCTTTTTGATGGCGCATCATTTGCACCCGGCGCGGATTTAAGAATAACTTTCCATCACCCTGGGATTTTTTTCTTTCAAAGCTGTCAACACTCGGTCTTAAATGATAGCCGGCTACAAAGTACCAACCGAGTCCGATGTAGCTTAACTTCAATTATTGACGCGCAACTAAACCAGGTGTGCTCAATCCCGCCGTCAATGTCTTCATTGTCGGTAGGTCTGCATTCAACTCTTAGTTTCTTTATTCCCTCCTATTTCTACATGGCACCACTTTCCCTATTTCTCATGGATACCGTCCTTACCGCTACATCTCTAAACTATTCCTTTTACATTATCTCACCTCTTTAGACTTTTTCTCGCCTTTCTTAATTCTGTTTATTCTCTTTCGTATTTCTGAATGTTTTGATTTCATATTCGGATGTAGAATTGGACGTTAAATCATCGATTAATTTTCAGGCAATTGTTTCTAATTTGCCGTCGTTCTCTTTATTTCTCTTTATTTATTTCTTCTTCTCTCTCTCTCTTACTCTCTGTTTTTTACTCTGTCTCTCTTTCTCTTTCTCTCTCTCTCTCTCTTTCTCTCTGTTTTTTTCTCTGTCTCTCAATCTCTCTCTGTTTCTCTCTCTCTCTCTCTCTCTCTCGCATTTTATCTCTCTGCCAGTACTAAATGATATTTTATGACCGTATCACGTGACCACGGATCACCTGGGATCACATGAGTCACTCCAAATCTCAACTCATTGGGATTTCATCAGCATGGACCTCATGCATTAAGTGCGTACAAATTATACGAGACTTTCTGCACTCTATACGTGCGGTGAATGTATCAAAACTACTCGAATTTCTTCAACTACACACAATCTTAGGAGCCAAGTCCATCGCTAATCCAAAAGATTATCAAAAGGGTAGACATTAGATCATTATTAGATCATTAGATTAGATTAGACAAGATGAAACAAACAAAAAGCAAAATAACAAGGAAAACAAGAATAAATATATTCAATGCTTATATTAAGCCAGTTTACTTATATAATAATGAGCTATGAACATTAACTTCAAAACAGGAACAAGAAATTGACATATTTCATAGAAGTCTATTAAGAAAAATACTTAAAATATATTACCCTCACATTATAAGCAACGATAACTTATACATCAGAACAAATGAAAAAAGGAGTCTTGAAATTAAAACACGAAGACTAAAATGGATAGGTCGCTTACTTACATGTAGGTTACCGAACAATGCGCCTGTAAAACTTGCTTTAAATGAGAATAAAAAAATCTCAGACAAAACAAAGAGGTTGTCAAAATAAACAAACATGGATCAAATTAGTAAATAAAGATCTCAAAGATGTAAATCATAATTTGAACATATTAGATGAGAGCATCTGTGATCTGGCTGAGGATAGAGCGAAGTGGAGTCAATTAACCTTGAAACCTACTGCAGGGTCCAAATAGGACGTAGCGCAGTCTCAGTAGTAGTAGTAGACATTAGATCAATGACAAAAATCGTATTGTTTATTTTCTATATGTCATCTAATCTAACACTAATGCCATTAAAATAAAACCCTAATTTCATTCAAATTAAACCTTATCCATAACCCTAGCCCTAAACATAAATCTAATCCCTAACTAAACTTAATTTAATAACTTCTATAAAGCAAATTTACTAAACAGTACGACTATTGTCATTGATCTAATGTCAGCATATCCAAAGAAAATAATTACTAGATACCCAGGGGGAGGGAGAAATAGCTAGTAAAGCTAATGTTAACGTCAGTTTCATCACTTGAAGGCGATGTCAGTGACGGGCGAGTCCAGGATTTAAATTCCGCATATATTGATCCGCGGTCGAATATCTTACCGACATCTCCACTAGCTCCAGCCAGTGTAGCATCTAGTGTGCTGCTTCAAATTACCAGAGGTAGGGCTCATGTAGCATAGCTAGCTGCCTCAAATATATACAGGGGTAGAATAGTGTACATTTATAGTGCGATGGTATCCAGAAATAGATATCCAGAGATAGGGGGCGGATACTGTAGAGTGGGGGGTCCAGCAGATATTCATATGTAGGGGGCGGATAGTGTGAAGTGGGGGGGTCCAGCTTATATCCGGGGTGGAGGGGTGGATCAGAGGAACAAGTGAGTTAATTGGATTGTCGAGTTCCTGAGAGATTTGGGGTGAAGAGGTCGAGAGGAAAGCAGAGGGAGGGGGGGGGGAGGGAGTGGTATTTTGGGCCACTGTCCTGTTCCAGGTATCTCGTGGAAAGACTTTTTGCCATATTTTTTGTTAGACGTGATAGAAGTGCTTCATATGCCCCTAACTGTGACGTCACAGATACTTGAGAACTGACTTAACGGCAACTGTATGGCTGCAGTGGAGACAAACTGCTATAGAAATATTTTTGGTTGAAAACGTTTCATTCGATTCGTATTTCTCAGGAAAATGATATTAGCTGAGGATATGAATATAGTGTTAAGCTTTACATTTAATATTTGTTTATTTATTTACTATTTGTTTATTTTACTAATACTTCGCATTACTGCGCCTTTTTATGTACATATGTTTACAGAATAATTTAATTTCATCATACGATATTTGGCATTACTTACTCGAGATAATCAGATAAAACTGATAATACTAAAAATAATAATATTAATAATACTTATAACACTAATAATGTTAATAATTCTACTACTAATTATACTAAGAATACTAATAATAATACCATTAATAATAAAACTAATAGACTAATTATAATACTAATAATAATAACGCTATAAATAATAATAATAATAACATTCTAAATATTAATAGTACTACATGTAGTAATAATAATAACACTAATAATACTGATATTAGGTCATACAGTAATGCAGGACGGGTTGTTGTCTGTATTGAACTATTGATTGATTGCTTGATTGATCGGTTGAGTCTATTTTTGGCTGCAAATTTCGACAATAACGAGTGCGGATCCTGTCCGTAGAAAGGTTCGCAATGAGCGGGGGGGTGAAGAGAGCTAGGGCCGTTAAAAGGGTGGAGGGGAGATGGTTGGGCCCCTGGGACTTAAAGGTGAATTATTTTCGCAAAATTCTCTCTGGTCTCACTTGATCCATTCAATTACTGCATCGGCTGCGAGGCCACTTGTAGGGGGGGCAGGGGGTGAGGGGTGCTGGAGTGTTTAAACACAGTTGCAACCATGGATAGATATATAGAATTGGATAGAAGTACAAAGAACGGGAAAGAGAGAAAGAGAGAGATAAAAAGTTAGAATTTTTGAATGAAATATTACGTTTTAGATGAGAATCCAACTAGAGGATATAAGTAAATGAGGCGGATCATAGAGATTTAGCAGTGTCCGACATCGGTAAGATACTCGACCGCGAATCAGTATTGGCGGTGTTCAAATACTGAGATCGCCCATCAATTACATCGCTTTCGAGTGAGGAAACCGACGTCGTTAACATTAACTTTACCAGCATTTACACCAGTGTCTAGTATAAGCTATGCAAACATTTAAAAACATGCTCTTGAGACAATGTAGCACAAAACATATTTTATCCAGAGCGGGTGATCAACTATGATGTTTAAAACCCACGAGTTTGCACTTAGGTCTGTAACTTGATCCAAGTGATGAAATGCAATAATTATTCTTTTCTGTTAGTGTAAATCTAAAGGGTCACTCAAAGTGCTTCCTGTCTCATATACATGTAAATTGATTCATTGATTTATTGGAGATCGATTTTGCCGATGGCTGTTCACGAGAGCTGGACTCGTCTCGATTGAGTTTGATAGTTTTGCTGCTTGAATGCGGTAGTCGTGGAGAAGTTGGGTTAATTATTTTGCCTCTAAAAGTCTAGGCTTCTTTTAATGCTGCCTCTCTGAAACGTTTTAATATAGTCACAGGAAGCCACGGGATGTTTACATATATGAAGCCTAATAAAGTAAGCGTATCATCCACGTACTACCGTAAAGATATCAAAGATCTGATAACGCTATCCACTTATCATAAACCAGTTAAGTCATCAGTGTATCAATCAATCAAACTATCAATCAGTCAATTAATCAACCGGTGACAGAATCAGATAGTCAGTTAATCAATTAAGCAATATATCAAGCAATGAGTGCAACAATCAGTATATGCAAATATCATGAGATATTAAACCAATCAGCCAATCCATGAAAAATCAATCAATCTGTCAATTAATCACTTATCACTAAATCATCAGGTCTGTTGTACTGAACGTCTGTCCAGTACACTAACCACTAGACCACGGATCTGTTGAACGTCTGTCCAGTACACTAACCACTAGACCACGGGTCTGTTGTACTGAACGTCTGTCCAGTACACTAACCACTAGACCACGGGTCTGTTGAACGTCTGTCCAGTACACTATCCACTAGACCACGGGTCTGTTGTACTGAACGTCTGTCCAGTACACTAACCACTAGACCACGGGTCTGTTGAACGTCTGTCCAGTACACTATACACTAGACCACGGGTCTGTTGTACTGAACGTCTGTCCAGTACACTAACCACTATACCACAGGTCTGTTGTACTGAACGTCTCTCCAGTACACTAACCACTAGACCACGGGTCTGTTGAACGTCTGTCCAGTACACTAACCACTAGACATCGGGACATACTGGAAATTTGTCCAGTACACTAACCACTAGACCACGGATCTGTTGTACCGAACGTCTCTCCAGTACACTAACCACTAGACCACGGGTCTGTTGAACGTCTGTCCAGTACACTAACCACTAGACATCGGGTCTGTTGTACTGAATGTATGTACAGTACACTAACCACTAGACCACCGGGTCTGTTGAACGTCTGTCCGATACACTAACCACTAGACCACAGGTCTGTTGTACTGAAAGTCTGTCCAGTACACTAACCACTAGACCACGGATCTGCTGAACGTCTGTCCGATACACTAACCACTAGACCACGGGTCTGCTGTACTGAACGTCTGCCCAGTACACTAACCACTAGACCACGGGTCTATTGTACTGAACGTCTGTCCAGTACACTAACCACTAGACCACGGGTCTGTTGTACTGAACGTCTGTCTAGTACACTAACCACTAGACCACCGGGTCTATTGTACTGAACGTCTGTCCAGTACACTAACCACTAGACCGCGGGTCTGTTGAACGTCCGTACAGTACATTAACTACTATACCACAGATCTACTGTACTGACAGTCGAGTGAATGTTGGTGTTGTACGGAGATCAGGGAATTAGTTAACCGATTAAATCAAGCCTGAGCTCCCGGACTTGTCCCGAGCGCAGATGAGCAAATCAATCAATGTATCGATCTGCTGATCGATTTATTTAGAAGAGCGTTCTATTCTCGCTTATCAAATTCCAGCGATGCTGTGAAACATCCATCGAGGCGAGAGATAGGAAATTTGTCGAAACCGCTTTGATATTATTTAATGATTTTGAGGCATTTAATATAACATGATGGACGAAACAAAGAGAAAGTATTAAATAAATGTTTTGGGGATTTACAAAAACAAAATCAAATAATTATTTAAGAGATAGAACTCTGTTTTATTACAAAAATTCACTCAAATATACATACACTCTAGGTCGTCAAAGAGGTTTAAAATAACTATCTAATGATCACCCATCATGCATGCATGCATAAAAATACAAACTAAAAATGAATATGCAAAACTAAAAATTTACAAAGCGAATCAAAATTTGAATAAAAAATTTGAGCAATACTGTCGTCCGTCGTACTTAGAAAATTAATATTAAAATTGACGAATCCTGTATGTTTTACTGGAGTATGCAAGCTCCGCCGGAAGCAAGCACCTATGAGATCTATATGTAGATGGTTAAATGCAGAATTGGTCAAATTTATCACTACTGCTGTCTTTGTCACTTAATGCTATAATTACTCCGCCGTTCTTCTGAATATTCTCTTCAGCACATGTTTTTTTTCAGATCGTTTGTGTTGAATCGATTTGAAGTGATATGTGATGCGGGGACGTCCCTGACATCACCCTTGTATGAAGAAACGGACGTTAAACCTCTATTATTATTATTGTTATTATTATTATTATTACTATTATTATAATAATTATTATTATTGTTATTATTATTAGTAGTAGTAGTAGTAAAACCTTTTCCCACCATAGACATAATCAATCTACCCTGACCATTTTTTGATCACCGGTCTGGCTTTCGTTTCGGACTTTACTTCTCCTCAGTACATTTCTTTTGCAGATTAGTCTGGGTTAATTGATCTGTGGTGATGTGCGCTGTTGGGGGCGTCCCTGACGTCATCCCTCGATGAGGAAACGGACGTTAAACCTTTATTATTATTATTATTAATGAATATTTAACTTCTTTCAGATCGCCATAGATGGGCTGGCTCGGGTGTTGTGTATGGACGAGTATCTAGACAAGGAAACGTCCAAATCCACCGTGGACCGGCAATCCCAGGCCCAACAACTCAACGACTGCACCCGGGGGGCCCTCAACCAAAAATCAAAAATTTCGCGAAAGACTTCAGGCTCCGGAATCATCGGCGGGGGTAGTATAAGCGGGGGGAAATCCTCCCTTGAGACCCCCAGTCAGTTCAACAGGGGATCACTCTCCTCTCACCATCAGCTTTACGACCACGGGGGCCAGCAGGTGTTTTACGGTCAGCCGGGCACCCTGGGGGGTCTGGCCCCCGGTAGCATGAGGGACATCTCCTCCACCGGGCAGATACCCCCCAACGAGAGGCAGCCGAATACGGAGCGATCTCCAGTTAGACTTAACCCGGCTCTTGAGAGCGATATTCGAGAGATTAGGCGAATGATGCGAGCCTATATTAATAGGCTTGAGAATAAGGACACGCAGGCTAAGAATGCCAAGGAGTGGAGGCTGGTAGCCAGGGTTCTGGATAGGCTTTTCTTCTTCAGTTACTTAGCCACCATTGCCGTATCTCTTACCACTACCTTTCCCAAGGACACTGATGATCCCGTGCTGATAACCATAAACGAGCCTGCAACTTAGTCCATTTAGATACATCTTAATGATCGGTAGGCATCTGGTTAAATTCCAGGCCCACCGTCGCTGATATCACTTCGAGAATTGAAGCTGACCTTGAGCTCGGTTTTAGCCTTTTTATCCGAATTAAACTGTGTATTAATTGTGCTACGTCAGGTTTTAAAGAGAGAATTTCGAAAAACTGCTGGATTGTATTATATACAGAGTGCGTTTCAATTTCACAGTACGGTCAATTTCATCTGCACCTCTTGCAATAATTTACCATTCTCGCTTATACGACGCTGCTTGTCTAGTTTTAAGAGAAGCCTCCGATGCATTCCTAATCTCATGTCTGCTCTTGAGTGAAGTGTCACTTGTTAATTGACTGTAATTTTCTATAAATTTATTGTATATATAATATCGTTATGTAATACATATTATATAACGATACCGTTTGAAAGCACAATAACGTTATTAACATCTGACAAAAAAGTTATGATTGCAATTTAATAAACACAATATTGCCGCAGACTCCAAAGTGATGGCAGAGACATGGTAACTCTGCGACAGAACCCACTTGTCTGGTTTAAAATGATTTACGCTGGTTTACCTGGAATATCATGATTTACCATAATTTACCATGTTTTACCACGATTTATCCTGGTTTACCAAGATTTACCCTGGTTTACCGTGATTTATCATTATTTATCCTTGTTTACAATGATTTACCATGATTTAACATGATTTACCCTGGTTTACCAAGATTTACTCTTGTTTTACCATGATTTACCCTGGTTTACCAAGATTTACACTTGTTTTACCATGATTTACCACGGTTTACCATTCATGGGACTCTTGCCGGACTGCTATGAACCACATTCAGACTATCAGACGTTAGACTAGCACGCTACTACCTCAGCTTTGCATTGCTTAGAACACCGGAATTTTACAGGATTCTAATATTCTGATTACTCTAAAACCTGATAGAATTATAAACTTCAACTGCACTGTATTAAATGTTACATTAGGTTAGGACTAATGACTGTATGAGTATGTAGAACTGTACAACGTATTGTATTCTTTGTATGTACGGGTGAGTGTTCGTGTTAACATACTTGTTTCTACGTCAGAACTGAACATTTCTACGTCTGTGTAATTTCTATAATAATAATTACGCGTCACATTCCCCCACAGAGATTTTACTGAATCGCTCATACAGGGGCACAATGCTTGCTTATTAAATATTACAAAGGTTTTTAAATGATCCTGTATATTATCGGAGAAACAATATTTGCAGATGATAAAATTTATTTAAATTAAGCATGTGAAATAAAGGTAATTATAGAAGTTTGACATATTCTTCAAATGTAAATGTTTCATATTTATACATAAACACACATTATATACATACATACATATATATATATATATATATATATATATATATATATATATATATATATATATATATATATAGTGTATATATGCACTAATTGTGTAATTTATTGTAATTAGTAGAGATGGTAGTATTTATTACTGAGAGAGTAAAGACCTTAGCATGGACCACGTCCCTGTACTATTGTGAAACATTGACGTTAAGAAGGCTATTAGGAAGCTGAAAGCATTCGAAATGTGGCTCTGGAGAAGAATGGAGGGAATTAAATGGACTGACAAAATTATAAACGAAGAAATGAAGAAAGATTAAGCTGAAATAGAGTTGGCATAGGCCAAAATAGACAACTGATGAATATCATAAGGAATAGATAGAAGTACAGGTTGGGGCTTGCACTGAGAGGGAATGGATAACTAAAGGAGGTGATTAAAAGAGAAGTAATTGAATGAAGAATGAAAATAAGAAAGGATATAGAGGAAGACCGAGACTTGGGATGCTAGATTAATTGATAACTAATTAGTATGTTGATATGAAGAGAACGCAGAGGATAGAAATATGTGGAGGAGTTATATACCATGGACCTACCAATAGACATGGCACTAAGGGGGAGAGAAATTAAATTATCACATTCATAATTAAATTTTAGAGAGATTTGAGTAAATCTTTATAAGTTCTCCCAACGACAAAGTTGCTTAAACTGCATTTAATCTGCATCTTCAATGGGAGGTTGCAAATTAATTATTAATCTGATTACATCTATAGCTATTAAATTGTTTATTTAGTTATATTTTTATTTTATAGTTCTTTAAAATGTAATTACAATACTTGTAATTACAAATATGTACCATATAGGGCGTTTAGATACTTCTGTTTGGTTTAAAGTAGTTAAACTCTCTGATGCTGAAACTGATTACTTTTCCGAAAAAAATTAAAATTTAAAAATTGTATTGAGATCGAAATTTTGTGATTCTGAAGGAACCTTATAATAAGTGTTTTCAAGAAGATGTTTATAAATAAAGTTCTTAATAGTAAACTTATTGAAATAGTAGTTGGTTTAATTAGCTAATTGCATATTTAAGTCAAATTCAAAAGCTTAGACTCTTCTTTAATTCGGTTTTAAATTATTTATATCGTCAGTGCTGGACTGGCTATAGTTGCCAAGTTGTCATTATAGCCTAACCTAATTATAAAATAAAGTAATGTTTAGTTATAATCTAGTAGAGAATTAGAAAGCATTTAAAGTAATACAACGTTTAATAAACTAAAATTGAGCATGAAGGTTAATACCTCAATTATAATATGTTCCAATTATACATGTACAATTTACATGATCGTCATGTCGAGTTTCATCTTGCTACAATTGTTCGCAGGGAGGTTAGTACTTTGCTCGAGAAATAACTTGTAGATTAACTGAAGAAATAACTAACCACGTAGACTATACTGTACACGTACATATAGATACACAGAGTTAAGATTCAGAACTTTATGCTGACAGCCCTTATTCTTATAACTTATATGTCTATATAATCTTTGAACATCCTCATTTCATACAATGTACACAAGTATTTAGGAAATATACGTGTATGTGCATAATAAGCCCACATATTTGTATAAAATGCACGGGTTTGAGATCTCTTAAAGGGTTTTTTTTCAAACCAAAATATAAATAATGCTCCATATTTTCCTAGCGCTAGATGGCACTACGGTTGTTGTTGTTGTTGCTGACACAGACCTGGAAGGACGCCATCCTCCAGTGGGATCCCAAGCAGTTTGGTGGAGTGGCGGAGATCAGAGTCCCGGTACACAAGATCTGGAAGCCGGACATCGTTCTATACAACTAGTACGACTCCCTAGTCATTTTATCAATCTTTGTAATAAACAAAATTCAAATTATCTCTCCCACTCTCTCTCTCTCTCTCTCTCCCTCAATCTGCCTCCCCCTCTCTCTCTCTCTCTCTCTCTCTCTAAGGCGACATCAGCGACGAGCGAGCCAGGATTTGATTATGACAGCTACAGCCACTGACAGGAACTATGTAGCAATACTACTTTTAGACTTGCATCTCTCTAGCGCCTTATATTCTTTCGTGCTGTCATGGATTACAGTATTACTCGGATTACTTGATTGATTATTATTTTGGCCGGTTGATTGAGTTTTCGTTTATTAGGTTGGCTGATTGATTCATTGTTAGATTGATTTATTGATAGATTGATTGATTAATTGATTAAAAGGTTGGTTGATGATTCATTAGTAGAATGATTTATTGAATGATTGACTGTTTGTCTAATACGTTGGTTTATTGACTCGTCAATAGATTGATTTATTGATTTATTGCTTTTCGAATGACTGATTGATTGATTAATTGGCCGGTTGATTGAGTGTTGGTCTAATAGGTTGGATTATTGACTAATAAATGGATCGATTTATTTATTGATTGATTAATTGATTGATTGATTGATTAATTGATTGATTGATCGACAGCGCTGACGAGAGACTGAGAAAGCACAGAGACGCTATGGCGGTGGTGAAATCAGTAGACTGATTGATTGATTGATTGACTGATTGATTAATTGATTGACTGATTGATTGATTAATTGATTGATTGACTGATTGATTAATTGATTGATTGATTGATTGACTGATTGACTGATTGATTAATTGATTGATTGATTGATTGATCGACAGCGCGGACGAGAGACTGAGAGACGATATGGCTGTGGTGAAGTCAGTAGATTGATTGATTGATTGATTGATTGATTTATTGATTGATTGATTGATTGATTGATTGATTGACTGATTGACTGATTGATTAATTGATTGATTGATCGACAGCGCGGATGAGAGACTGAGAGAGCACAGAGACGCTATGGCTGTGGTGAAGTCAGACGGTTCAGTTTTGTGGTTGCCGCCGGTGATATTCCGCAGCACCTGCTCCATCGACATCCTCTACTTCCCCTTCGACATCCAGAGCTGCCTCATGAAGTTCGGCTCATGGACCTACGACGGCTTCAAACTCGACCTCGACTTCGATGACAGCAGCGAGGTAATCAATCAATCAATCAATCTTTCAATCAATCTGTCAGTGAATCAATTAATCTGTCAGTGAATCAATTAATCAATCAATCTGTTAGTCAATCGAATTAGTCAATCATCAATCAGTCAGTCAATCACTCTAATCAATCAATCAATCTATGTATCTATCAATCTATCTATCTATCAATAAATCAATCAATCAGTCAGTCAATCAATAAATCAATCAATCAGTCAGTCAATCAACCAATCAATCAATTAGTCAGTCAGTCATTCAGTCAATTAATAAATCAATCAATTTAAGAATTTTTGAATAATTTATTCTTAATTACCTTACATTGAATCTTTTAAAATTTCTGTATAATTTATGTTAATCATTTTCAGTCTAATCGTAAAGAATCGTTTAATCGCTAATGTGTAGGCGTTTAAGTGTAATCATTTATCTTAAATGATTTATGTGTAATAATTTATGTTAAATGATTTGTGTAATCATTTATGTTAAATGATTTAAAAAAGCTAATGTTAACGTAAGTTTCCTCACTTGAAGGCGATATCAGTAACAGGTGAGCCCAAGCTTTGAACCCCGCACATACTGATCCGCGATTGAGTATCTTACCGACATCGCCACTGACTTCAGTAAAATCATTAAGCGTAATCATTTATGCTAAATGATTTGTGTCATCATTGATATTAAATGATTTATATGTAATCATTTATGTTGAATGATTTATGTGTAATCATATAAACAGATGGACATAACAAGCTATACTAAAAGCAATGAGTGGAGTTTGCTCAACTATTCCGGTAAGAGGACGTCCAAGACTTACGCATGCTGCGCTGAACCCTACCTGGACATTACCTACACCATACGAGTCATGCGCATACCGATCTTCTACGGTTACACTCTCATCATACCCTGCATCCTACTCTCTCTGCTCACCCTCGTCTCCTTCTGGCTTCCCCCTGAAACACCCGCCAAGATGCTCCTGGGTTAGAACCCTCAATAAATCAATCAATGAATAAATCAAACAATAAATCAATCAACAAATCAATCAATCATTCAATCACTCAGTGAGTCAGTTATCAATCAATTATTCAATAAATCAGCCAGTCAGTCAGTCAGTCAGTTAATAAATCAATTTATCAATCAATCAGTTAATCAATCATGCAGTGAGTCATTTAATCAATTAACCAATCAATCAATCATGCGATACGTATGCTTAATTAGATCAGTAAATCGTTGGATATATATCTGCTATATCTAAATATATATATATATATATATATATATATATATATATATATATATATATATATATATAGCTGATATATCTGCTTTATCTGATATATCTGCCTAGATATATCTGCTTTGATAGTTTTTATTTCAGGCAAAAAAATAACCCTTACATGAATCTTACAGTGAATGAAAAAATGAATAATTGAAATGAAAAATGGTTAATTGAGTACTATTAAAATATCATCAGAGATGACCATTTCAATATAATGTGTGTCTAACTTTATCTCTATATTCATTTTTTCATATTTTTCTTTTTAAAAATTAATATTAATATTAAATACAGTTAAACTAAAATGATAGTTATTTCATGTGTTTTATGTTACTGCAGGAATGAATCTGTTTCTCGCTTTCTTTCTACTTCTGAAGCTACTGGCCAGTTCAACCCCTGCTTCGTCTAACATACCTCTGATAGGTATCAAAAGCAGAATAGTACTAGCTAGGGCACATGTATATATATATATATATATATATATATATATATATATATATATATATGTATATATATATATGTATATACATGTATCTATATAGCTATAAACAGTATGTACCTAGACATACAGCTAGGACATACAGGCCCTATATATATATATATATATATATATATATATATATATATATATATATATTTGTATATAGACGTGTAATTATGACATGCAGGCCCATATATACAGGGTGAGTAAAAAAAGTGATAACACCTGCAAGAAGTTTGACTATCTGCTACTGATAATATTTTCTAATCAAATTTTTACCAATTACTAAAGGACTAATTTTTGATGGGGTGGCCAATTTTCATCCATTTTAATCTATAGATTGGCCAATTATACCAGTTTCAGCAGAGCAACCCCCCATTTTTCACCTAAAAATGGCGTTTTCTACAACGGTAAGGGCAAATTGCACTTCATTGGCGAGAAGGAACAGGTGAACGCACAGTATTACGTGAATACTTTACTTCCCAAGCTGTTTGATGATTGCAATGCTCTTCTATCAAACGGTTTCATCTTTCAGCAGGATGATGCTCCGGCTCATGCATCTCGTCATGCACAGGAATGGATCAGCGAGAGAAATCCGCATTTCATCAAGAAGAGTGAATGGCCTCGAAACTCTCCCCATCCAAAATCCTCTGAATTACCATGTCTGGGGAACCATGCTGCATCTCATCAGAAACACCAGTCGAAGCCTAAAAACAAGACAGAACTGCAGGAAGTTCTACCTACCATCAATTTGGGAGAGACTGCCCGAAGTTGGAATCAACAAGGCTGTCCTAGCGTTCCGAAAGCTGCTGCAGTCCTGAAAAGCATCTGGAGGAAAGCATATCAAATTGGCAGTAATGCTAGCAGATACAACTGGTTCTTTCTGAACCACTACAACGGCCCTTTTCAGGGTCAAAAAATAAAGTTAAATGTAATTTTTATTTACAGTACACTCAAAAAAGGGGGTTGCTCTCCTGAAACTTTCATAACTGGCTAATCTATATATTAAAATGGATAAAAATTGGCCACCTCATCAAAAATTAGTCCTTTAGTTATTGGTAAAAGTTTGATTTGAAAATATCAACAATAGCCTGAGATATTCAAACCTTTTGGTATCACTTTTTTTACTCACGCTGTAGAGCTAGACATATAGCTAGGACATACAAGCCCTATATTATATTCATTGATTCATTCATTGATTCACTGATTGATTTATGGATCGATTTATCGATCGATGAATATCAATCAATGATCGATTTTATTTATCGATCATCGATTGATTGACTGGTAGCTTAGTTGATTAACTGATTGATTGATTGATTCATTGATCTTCAGGAGCGTATTTCTGCTTGAACATGGTACTGATAACGTTGTCATCCTTTCTGTCAGTGATGGTAATCAACCTGTACATGAGGGCTGATAAGAAGAACAAAGTACCGGTTTGGATTAAAAAGGTCTAAAAAAAACTCAAACTATTTCATTTAAATGTTAAATTTTAGCCAAGTGCTCTATTTAAGTAAGCTCTATTTAATATGTATACAATAGCCTTATGGGTAAACAGGATTGTTTTCTCAGGGAATGACGCCCCTGCCCAGTAAATGTTAGTCGAAGCTGAGGAAGGCACAGGGGGCCAACCTTGTCATAAGCAGAATACCCCAAGAATAATGGTATGTCAAAAGGAATGTTATGGATGATTTAAAGATCCACTCGTATGTGGTCGTAAAGAGTAGAATTGATGGTAGTGATGAGTGAAGGCGTTATATACCATGGACCTGCCAGTAGGCACTAGGCAGTGCACTATGAAAGAGATAGAGGGAGAGATAGACTTATACTGTACATGTATATAGGCTTATATGTGTATTGGCTTAAATAATGTAATGTAGATATTTCTTGTAGAGTTTACAATCAGAACTTCGTGTGTCTACTCTTCTACATGTATGTTCATCCCATATCATACTCATCATCACTCGTAAAGCAATTCTAACAAGTTTGTGAGTGATCTTGTGGCAAAGACTCAGAGTTTAGTTGTTGCTTTATTGTTGACAATCCTAGATTTGATTCCATGACCTTCTGAATACGACAGACACACTTTGCCTATGTTCTTGTAAAATTCAAATTTATTACATGCTGAAAATTTGTAAGATACCCTTATTTTATAACTATATTTATTTTATATCTCAACAAAACGTAAATTATCAGCTTGAATGGGTACATAAATGTAATTTTCTCAGTTTACAAGTGAATTCCCAGTATAATTGAATACTAAGTCCATTATAGTAAAAAACTTTCTTGTTTTCAGTTCTTGGCATGATATAAAAACGATTTCACGCAGCCGGAATGTTCAATAATGCTATTTTATTTGTTTATTATTTATTATATGTTAATAAGTCATAATTTATTAAAAGCGATATGAAAAATAGGGAATTGACTGATGATATGGTTTGGGAGAAAGTGAACTGGAGAAAGTCTATTCGTATCCCGACCCTGGTTAAACTGGAATTTAAGGGAAGACCATGATGATGATGATGATGATGATGATGATGATGATGATGAAGATGTTGATGTTGATGATGATGATGATGATGATGGTGGTGGTGGTGGTAGTGGTGGTGGTGGTGGTGGTGATGATGATGATGATGATGATGAATATGTCATAACCGTGTTAATTATTTTTTTGGTTAAACGTTGACAGATTGCTATCGACGGGTTGTCTCGCATACTATGCATGGAGCAGAGGAAGTATATCATAAAGAAGAAGCAGAAGACCAGAGATCACGTGACGCATCACGTGACTCACGTCATCGATGGAACGAGTGATGGGAGAAAGAGTCATCACGAGAAAACCATCAAATCTCCTGTCCTCCCCTACAATAAGTGGGAGCCGCAGCCAAAAAATCACGGGGGTGACAGCCCTATAGCCACCCACCCGGGGGGTCTGGGATTTGGAGGGGTCGGGGGAGTGGGAGGCCCCTGCTATCTTCAGGTTGTAATTATGTAATAATTGATGTAATTATGTAATAATTAATTACTAATTGGTAATTAATTATTGTTGTATTTATGCCATGATCTCGTTGTTTATGATGTAGTTTTATTCATAACTAGTCTGGCATTTTCATAGTATGAGAAAATTGTTTTATCACAATTGTAATTCAATTAATATAAAATATTTAAAAAGATATAAATTTTAATGAAATAAATTTACTAAGTGTGTAGAGTGAAAGGATCAAGAACAATTAAATGATCCTGAGGGGATTGAGTTCTCGTGGGTTCAATTCCCGATCGAGCGCCTCGGAGAGTAAATCTAGGGCTGTGTTTTACCCCAGAGAATGGATATTTTTATTATTAATTTAGTCATTTTTTATATTAAAATTCATTTAATAATTTTAGTAATGTTTCATTTGTTCCGTTCAATCCGCTCAGTGCATCAATATGTGGTCACTGGTTAAAATGAAGGGGAACGCGGGGGAATTCAGTTCCCTTAGCTCTCATTTTTCTTAGGTGCATTCCACTGCTAGGCACTCATATTAGATACTAGTGGACCTGTAATTACATTACAGGGGGCCCGATATATTCTCACCGTTCCCCTAGCTGTAAATTTCCATATTAGCCACTGCGTGTAGGACTATAGTGCAAACTCAGGAAAAAATAATGTAAGGGCTCCAGAAGTCAAAGTATGAAACCTTTAATATGTAATATTATAGACAATGGAGACATTAAGGATTGATACAGGCGTGCCATTATCTTCAGGATTTCAAAATCTATCGAAGCGAAACCAAGGATACATACTGTAGTATGCAATTGCATATACATGTGGCTCTTGTGATTAGTCTGCTATCAATTGACGGTTAATTGTGTGAATAATTTACTCGTTAATTGACATCCTGAAAAATTGATTGATTGATCGTTTAATAGATCTATCGATCAACTTATTGATTGATTGATTGATCGTTTAATAGATCTATCAATCACTTAATCGATTTATTGGTTTCAGGATCGCCTGGATCAGACGTGTGTGGGAGGGGAGATCTTTGAGGCGGAAGTGAAGGAGATCAAGAGAGTCCTAAGGAACTTCATGACTAAGCTCCAGATCCGGGACGCCAAGGAACGCATCGCGATGGAATGGAGACTCGTGGCCCTGGCTATTGATCGTCTCTTCTTCGTCATCTACATCGTCACCATCACCGTCTCCACCGTAGTCATCTATGCCATGTGCCACGTCTACCGCGAGACCAACGGACGTTAAATAAATAACGATTAGAGTGTTCGCTATAGCTATAGGCTACATAAGGCAGGTATAAAAGTCATAGACTTTTATCCCTGCTTAACTATCCCAGCTTATCCCTTGATTAACAAGTAATCAAGGGATTAACTTGTTAATCTAAGGAGTGCTCTTATGGAGCGAGAAAACAGACTTTGAGTATGAATATATACCCTGAACCTGCCACTTGGCAGTGCACTGAATAGATGGAGAGAGAGGAAGAGTGTTCGCATCGGATAAAAGTGGCCCGGGTTCAAAGCTCATTTGAGGTAACAAATGATGGATATTCCCTTGGGCCCATGGAAGGTTAATCTTTTAAAGGAGCTTGCTGTCAATTGGCACTATCAATAGCAAAGATATGATTAACCATGGAAAGGATTAAAAATAACCTGACAGGAACCTGTAAAGCGGTCTCGAGGACCGGACACCGGCCATGACAACGCTATAGAAATTGTCGGAGGTTATGATTATTATAATTTTAAAAATTTAATAGGTTATTATTATTATTTTGTAAAAAGAGATGTGACACTTATCTACCAATGTGACATTTGTGGTGGCGATGCACTAGTAAGGATTTAACGAGGCTGAGATGAGAGATGAGAGAAGAGGAGAGAGAAGATGAGATGAGAGAAGATGAGAAGAGAGGAGATGAGATGAGAGAAGATGAGAAGAGAGGAGATGAGAAGAAAGGAGATGAGAAGATGAGATGATCTTCAGAGTTGACTTTGAATCTTGTTTATTCGTGTTGTTCTTGAGTTGTTATATTGAAGGCTTGCCTGTCAGTTTTGTGTGAAAATTTAAACTTTATTTAAAAGAAGAAATGCAAATCGTCAATTAAAAGACAATCGTATTAAGCGTTTTGCATGTTACGAATGTTCGAAATTTTGAGAGCCTTAGCTGAAAACTTTGAAAATTATGTTTAAATTAAATTAAATTTATATCGAGTAAATATAATCTACTTTAAAATTTTAACCAAAGCATAGCATATAGCTTCTCGTGGCAGGAAGTACTCTCTGAGACGTTTCGACATGGATTCGAACCGACATCTCTGCTACCAAGGGAAGCATTCTACAAACTCAACATAAAACTTAAAGCAATCGATGACCTTTAGAACTCTCTGATTTTGACTCTCAAGTCAATAATTGGAATTTAATTATCATGTACGCTGAACTGAGGAAGGCAAAGGGAACCACATCAAAATTTCATTTTATTCCTAATCCGTGGACATTTTCTTAATCTGTTTTCATTTTATTCCTAATCTATTGAGGTAAAGAAAGGCAAAGTTTTTTTGGATTGATTCGTTAGTCGATGATGTGCAATTAATGAGCGTGAAAATAAAATTTAAGAAGGAATATGTTCATCTGACCTCCTACTTAATTGGCAAAACTCTAGAAAGAAAGAGAGAGCGAGAGAGGGATGGAGAGAGTGAGAGAGCGAGAGAGGGAGGTAGAGATAAATAAAGAATACTCAGAACAGCTAATATGTGCTTGTCACCTCTAACGATATAAGCTTGTATCATGAGGTCTTAATAATATCAAGCTGTAGACCTTCTAAATACATGTGTTTACTTATTATTAAATTAAATGGCATAGCTTCCAATTATATGAAAAAAATGTAGTTGATGTAGTTAGTTCATATGTCATATAATAAAACTGCGTTTGCAAAATTTCGCAGGGGATTGAAATGTGTAGACAAAACTGTATAAGTCATTATTGTTTATCATCAAACAAAGCAATTCAAGTTTTGACTTCAAATGCGCAATATACAGGCAAAATCTCACACATTAGTTTATAATCATATTGGACCGGCTCAAATTTCTATCCTCATTTTTCTTCAATAAATAGTTCGCAAGTCGATTTCGTTGAATCGGTTTTCAGTTTTGTGCGATGCGGTGAAGTCTTCCTTCACGATGAAGCGGACGTTAAACATTTACTATTAGTGTTGTTGTTGTTGTGAACTCCATTGAGCTGCTCCAGTCAGAACCTAGACAATTTAACCAAGAGGCTATCGATTAAAAAGTCCGCAGATACCAATCAATCAATCAATCAATCAATAATGAATTAATTAGTCAATCAATCAATCAATAATGAATCAATCAATCAGTTAATTAGTCAATCAAACTATCAATCAATCAATTAATCAATCAATTAGTCAATCAATCAATCAATTAGTCAATCAATCAATCAGTAAGTTATTGTGACCGCACTCCAATTAAGTCGTTGCGATGAACGTAATCATTGCGAAGATAAAATTTACGAACTCTACTAAATCTGCAAAACCTTCTACATTTATCACGCTAAATACTTGTAACGTAAATCGCAAAATTGCGCAAAAGTAACTCTAACTACGAAAGACCATATTGCGCCACACAGGAGCATATACAGGGAAACTGTAGCGAGGTCAGTCCCTCCATTCCATCATGATCATACAAATTAAACATCTTCAGGAGGTGTATTGAAAGAATATTCTTGAAGTTCTAGCTTCAAAGAAATATCAAAACAATATTTGTTTGTCCTAAAATGACGGAACTTCGGTTTGAAATTCTCTCATAAAACTTCTTACAATATGTGTATTCATAATACTGATGAAATTTTGGCTGCAAGTTATTGTCATAATTAAAGGCGATTTAAATAAATTCAAACTGAAAGTTTAAGTAAAGGGTGTCGATAAGAAATGAAATAAATAGTTCTGGCACAGCCGATTAGAAATCAGAGAAACTGGCGCCACCTACACCGAGCTGTGCCTCCAGGTGGCGCACTGAGGGGGACTGTACCACCCCGTTATCAGCCCCCCCATTGGGTGGTCGAGCCCGCCCCCCTCTCTTCTGATGTTCCTCTGCCTCCACCATCCTGCGCACTTCCGTGTCCGAGACAATCCTGTGGAATATAGGATTAGATTATATAGGATTACCGGTGTGAATGGATTCATGCTAAAGTCTCTTAAAAGTTTTTCTTTTTCTCTTTTATAATTTTCTTCTTAAAGAGATATCAATCAATTATCAATGCGTGAGGGTGATGTTAGAGAAACAACAAACTACTGCTTGTCATTACCATTAAAATTTTACACAATTTGGTAACATTACAATTTGCAAATTAATTGATTATGATTCGTAGACAGATTGATTGCTTGGTTGATTGATTGGTTGATTTATTGATTGATTGATTGATTGATTAATTGATTGATTGATTGATTGATTTATTTATTGATTGATTGATTGATTGATCAATTGATTTATTGAATAATTTAATGATTGATCGATGGATTGATTGTCTGATTGATTGATTGACTGATTGGTTGATCGATTAATTAATTGATTAATTAACTGATTGATTGATCGACACTAACCCGATGGTGCCCTCTCCAGGTCTACCATTAAGCTGGGACGACATGGCGGCCTGTACGTTTTGTTTAGAGTAGAGCCCTATGGGACTATTGTACTGCAGGTGAGCAGCACTGGCCGTCCCCCCCGGGCCCCCCTGCCTGTATTCCTGCGACCCGTCCGCCCCGTAGTGAAAACTCTGAACTTTCGGCCGGTGGGGGAAGACCCCCCCATTGGGTGACCCTGCTCTAGGGGGCGGGGGCCCCCCTGCTGCCGCCGTGGCCGCTACACCGGGATGGGAGTCTGATCCGTGGGGGTTGGTGGAGGATCTGAGGGACCCCAGCCAGGCGGGGGGCTCATCCCGAACAACTCCCCCAAAATCTGTCTGCGCAATGATGCCGCCCTGGGGGGCTCGACCCCCAGAATTATGTCTCCACGGGGCGGCTGATGAAGAATTTACCGGGAGGTTTGATTTTCTTGATGATGAAGGCCCCCATGTTGGATATTTAGCATGACCTCCTAAAATTAAACAACAACGAATGTTTCAATAAGATAATTATGAATGAAAATGATTACAACATAATTGTAGACATATGATCCATTGGCTGCTGGTTTAACAACTGATTGATCAGCTTACTTACTGCTTGCAGAACATATTTTATTTGATTGATTGATTGATTGATAGATAGATAGATAGATAGATTGATAGATAGATACATAGATAGATTGATTGACTGATTAATTTATTGATATATAGCTAAATAGATAGATTTATTGATTGATTGATTGATTGATTTATTTATTTTTTATTGATCGGTTGATTAATTGATTGATTGATAGATTGATTGATTGCTTAATTGATTGATTGATTGAATAATTGATTGATTGATTAATTGATTGATTGATTGATTGATGAACCTGTGGGTGTGGTGGGATAAAGATAGTCTACCAGGTGTCCAGACCTGGAGGCAGGAGAATGGAACCTCATCATACTGGAGCGATTGATTGATTGATTGATTGATTGATGAACCTGTGGGTGTGGTGGGAGAGGGATAGTCCAGGTGCCCAGTGCTGGAGGCAGGAGAATGAGATCTCATCATACTGGAGCTCAATGAATCCTGCAGTCTGTTCAGCATCACTCCCTGCACAGTTTATTTTTATTTATTTATTTATTGCTTTATTTCAGGCGTAATAACCATACATGAATCTTGCACATAGAACAATGCAACAAAAACCAGAAAAGCAAATAGTCTGCGCATAAATTGAGCTATAGGCCTAAAACAAATACTTAGAATTAGGCATACAAGGCTATAATAGGCTCAGAACATCAAAACACTTAACTAGCATATTAGCATTAGTGTCAGTCTATTTAATGTTTCCTCTGTGCAATCGTTCTCTTATAATAATAACAATAACAATAATAATAATCTCAATCTCATTACGAATAGGAGTCTAAAGAGAGAGAGAGAGAGAGAGAGAGAGAGAGAGAGAGAGATAGATAGATAGATAGAGAGAGAACGAGAGAGAGAGAGAGAGCGAGATAGACAGATATGTACTATCAAGTTTCTCTTTAATTGAAACAGATATTTATCCACTACACAATTATATACAGTACAGAGAAATATATTAAAGAGATAGAGTGAGATAGACAGAGAGAGAGAGAGAGACAGAGGGAGAGAGAGAGAGAGAGAGAGACAGACAGAGAGAGAGAGAGACAGAGACGCAGACAGAGAGAGAGATAGACAGAGAGAGAGAGAGCGCGCGCGAGAGAGAGAGAGAGAGACAGAGAGAGAGACATAGATAGATAGACAGATAGATAGAGAGAGAGAAAGTTAGAGAGAGAGAGAGAAAGAGAGAGAGAGAGATAAGGAGATGCTGTTGAAGTTTTACCGTGGGTTGGTTGTAGTAACCTATCTCGTATTGGGGTGTAGATGGTTTAACGGGGGCTGGGGCGTACCTCTGCTTGTTGTAGTCCACTCCAAAGTCTGAACTGAACGGCTTTTGAACGTTCTAAAGCATCAATCAGTAAATAAATCCATAGATCATCATCATCATCGTCTTCTCTTAATTCCTAGCTTAACTAGGGTCGGGATACAAATAGACCTTCTTTTGATCTTTTCCATTCGTTAAATTTTTGTAGCAATTTTTGGAGCTTAGGTGCTCACCAACCGAGTGCCCTTTCTGCCGTTGATTTCAGGCCATTTTCTAAGTGATAAATAAATAAGGCACAAATAAATCAATAGATCAATCTACTAAATAGCTATCGTTCAATGTTGATATCAATCAATCAATCAACCAATTGAACCGCTTCTTGAATGCGTCTTTTGTAGAGCTGAACAGGTGGCATTGGCAAATTGACCGACTGCGGATCAGTAGATGCATGGTTCAACTTCAGTGCTCTCTCGACATGCTTCTGAGACAAGAAATTGAAGTTAACTGGTTATCAGATATCAATAACAATAAATCAATGCTTCTGATTCTGTGTGATTCTGTCTGTGTGTGTCATTGATTATCTATGAGAGTGAAGTAGCCTGTGTATGTATGTGTATGCAGAATGTCTCAATAGCGAAGGGATAACGTCATGAAGTTTTACATGACAGATCCTGAGGTAAATTGAACTCTCGTGGGTTCGAATCCCAGCCGCGCTGATCTGAGAGTAAAATCTCGGACATTCACAGGACGGGTTATACGGAAAATGGTCTAAATTGCCTAACGGTTTAAACATGTGGTATTAAAACTGATAAATATCAGCATCGTTGATATTTTCACTATAACGCGTATTTACTTTTCTATATGTGTACATATATATGTCTGCGTGCATGTGTATGTACATATTTGTCTGCGTGCGTTCATGTGTATATATTGTACATATATGTCTGCGTGCTTGTGTGAATATATGTGTACATATATGTCTGCGTGCTTGTGTGAATATATGCGTACATATATGTCTGCGTGCATGTGTGTGCGTAGGTGCACATATATGTCTGCGTGCATGTGCGTGTATACATGTGTACATATTTGTCTGCGTGCATGTGTATATACATGTATATGTCTGAGTTCATGTGTGTGTATATGGGTACATGCACGCAGACATATATGTACACATATATACACAGTGTATATATGTGTACATATATGTCTGAGTGTATGTGTGTTAGCGGCACTTACCCTGGGTCTGTTGACTTGTCTGGGGGCTGATATCTGAGAGTAGTTAGGGGTAACAGGAGCGGGGGGTGTGTAGGGTACGTAGCCTGTCCTGAATATACAACACAGCTATGAGCAACCGTTTCTATGAACAACTGTTGCTATGAATAACTGTTGCTATGAAAAACAGTTGCTATGAACAAGAATAAAAGCTGCTTTGAACAACTCTTGCTATGAACAACTGTTGCTATCAACGACAGTTGCTGTGAACAACTGTTGCTATCAACGACCGTTGCTATGAACAACTGTTGCTATGAACAACTGTTGCTGTGAACAACTGTTGCTATCAACGACCGTTGCTATGAACAACTGTTGCTATGAACAACTTTTGCTATGAACAACTGTTGCTATGAACATCTGTTGCCATGAGCAACTGTTGCTTTTAACTACCGCTGCTTTGAACAACTGTTGCTTAAAAAACCGTAGCTATGAACAAGAACAAAAGCTGCTTTGAACAACTCTTGCTAGAAACAACTCTTGCTATCAACGACTGTTGCTATGAACAAGCAGTTGCTAGGAACAACTGTTGCTACAAATATATGTTGCTATGAACAACTGTAGCCCGTTGCGTGATCGATTATGTGCCCGACTGTTGGTATATAGGCTCAGGGTTCAAGTCTCGTCGTTGACTATAGAGACAGAAAACTGAAGCCATACTTGACTTTAGATTTAGTTTTAATATAATTAAAGTTTTAATATATATAATAATAATTAAATATAATTATAGCAATATTAACTAATAGATGTAAAAAATGAACTTAACTTTGCTTTTATATTGAATTTATCTATGAAAATTACATTTAATTTTCTACGTGTATTTTAATATATTGTAATATACTAAGCTCTGAATAACTTAATGTTTCCTTCATCGGCCTGTTTAAAGAAATGTACGCTTAATTCCCGTTGATTGATTGATTTACATATTGATTGATTAAATGATCGATTGAATGATTGATTAAATGATTGATTAAATGATTGATTGAATGATTGATTAAATGATTGATTAAATGATTGATTGAATGATTGATTAAATGATTGATTAAATGATTGATTGAATGATTAATTAAATGATTGATTAAATGATTGATTAAATGATTGATTGAATGTGTCAGGGAAGGGTTCTAAGGGTGAACCCTTGCCTGGACCAGGTTTATAAATTCTAAAACTCTAAACTTAAAGCTAATGATCTATAATAGTAGATAACTACTTTTTCATTTACAATTTCTAATTACAGTTTTATTTATGACAGACACATAGGTAATGTATTATAAATGAAGTGTATTTGGTTCACTTCAATTATATTTTTATTTTACTCAAACACTATACAAGAAAATAATATATTACAAGAACTGAAAATCGTCCTTATATGACAAATAACGGAATTAAATCTAATAATCCAATATTAATAATAGAATTGAAAATAACTTAATAATATACCAACTAAAATGAAAGAACCGAAAATACTACTAATAAAATACCAGACTACAAACAGGTTGAGAAGTACTTAGTTATAGAGAAATCGCAACCCTTGTCACCAAATACTATCCCACAAGAACATAAAGGCAAACTAGTTCCTATTCAACGTCCTCACTTCTTCCATAAGAATATACCTAATGACTACAGCATCAAACCCTAGAATCCTCTCTTAATGAAATGACACTAGTCTATCACAACTTCCTTGAGTTCAAAATACCCAACTCAACTTCGGGCCTTCTCGAAGTAACTATCAGCAACGCACGACCCTAGAACCCTCAGCTCCCTATGGCCGTTTAACGTCCTGTTATCTTCACTGGCAGTTTCTAATAAACCACAATAAACCCAACTCAGGGGTTACCTATTCATAGGACTTTCCCCTCTAAATGAGTCTAGCACTTCCTAGGCCTTTCTTAACATACAACATGTGAAACTTTAATCCATACAATCAGATATAACCTTACTGTCTCATGTGGATCGAAACCTAGTCAAAACAAACGTACACTGTAACCAAATAGTCACTAGTGAAAAATAAAAAGTCTAATAAGATTTATCTTAAGTCTTAAACTAAAGTTTTTCAACAAATCAAATCAAAGCTTGCGGACAACTCTCCCACTCTCGTGTTCCCTCCAGCCACAGACCCAGGCACGGAACAATAGGCGTGCAGGGTAAGAAACTTGCCCTATGCTAGTAAAGTACAAAGGTCATTGTGGAGTATATTGTAATAATTAGTATTATCTCTACTCCTACCTTGACAAAATGATTGATTAAATGATTGATTAAATGATTGATTAAATAATTGATTGAATGATTGATTAAATGATTGATTGAATGATTGATTAAATGATTGATTAAATGATTGATTAAATGATTGATTAAATGATTGATTAAATGATTGATTAAATGATTGATTAAATGATTGATTGAATGATTGATTAAATGATTGATTAAATGATTGATTAAATGATTGATTAAATGATTGATTGAATGATTGATTAAATGATTGATTAAATGATTGATTAAATGATTGATTAAATGATTGATTAAATGATTGATTAAATGATTGATTAAATGATTGATTGAATGATTGATTAAATGATTGATTAAATGATTGATTAAATGATTGATTAAATGATTGATTGAATGATTGATTAAATGATTGATTAAATGATTGATTAAATGATTGATTGAATGATTGATTGAATGATTGATTGAATGATTGATTAAATGATTGATTAAATGATTGATTGAATGATTGATTAAATGATTGATTGCATGATTGATTAAATGATTGATTGAATTATTGATTGAATGATTGATTAAATGATTGATTAAATGATTGATTAAATGATTGATTGAATGATTGAATGATTGATTAAATGATTGATTAAATGATTGATTGAATTATTGATTGAATGGCTTTAATAATCTCGATTAAATTCTGTCAGTATTACCTTTGAATACGAAGCAGGAGGGACCCCCCAGCATTTCTGATGAGATCCTTTGCTTGCGCGTGGGTAAGCTTAGATGCAGCATTGCTCTGCATCTCCAGTATGACGTCACCTCTCTCTAACTCGCCATCTGCCGGTGTGCATGGTGTTACCTATCAATAGATCAATCAATCAATCAAACATTCATTCAATCAATCGATTGATTGATGTATCTACATATCTATATATCAATTAAATAATAGATTAAACAAGCAAATATATGTCAAGTATTAACAATCTCTCTCTCTCTCTCTCTCTCTCTCTCTTTCTCTCTCTGTCTCTCTTCTAGTGTACTACCTACTGGCAAGTCCATGGTATGTAACGCCTCCACTCTTCTCTGTCTTCCGCTTTTCTCTTCATGCCCACATATAAGTGGGTCTTTAAATCATCTAACATACCTAATCTCGGCCTGCCACTGCCTCTATGTCCTTCTATTCTGCTTTCTATGACCTCTTTTAATAGCCATTCCTCGTAGAATGTGTCCTATTCAACTCTTCTTCCTATTTTTTACTACATTAACAATATCAATCAATAATTCAGTCAGCTAATCTACCATATAAAAAGCCATAATGCAATAAATTAGTCAATCAATTAATAATTAATAAAACGATAGATCAACAACATGATTTGAAGTCTCGGAATGAACCTCAGGGTGATTCAACTCATTCATTAAGTAGCTTTATAGTCATGTAAATGACTCTTCTAATTAAGCATAGTGAATCAGATAATATATCTTAGTAGTATTTCTTTAGAAGGTAAATTCTTAAAGGAAGCCTCGTTTAAATACATTGTACGGTAAGGGATCCTGGCCCATGGAATCTCACAGTAGTTCTATGTGATCAGATATGATTTTAGCATTGTTCAACAACACAGGTTGTCGGATTCTCGTCCTACAGTTTTGTGAGGAGTTTACATTGGATGCCAGGAAGCGCATTGTATACAACAACCTGGTTAACAGCAATAACAACTAACAAAACTATTAACAACAGTAACAACTAATAAGACTATTAACAGCAATAACAACTAAAAAGACTATTAACAGCAGTAACAACTAACAAGACTATTAACAGCAGTAACAAATAATAGACTATTAACAGCAATAACAACTAAGAAGTCTATTAACAAGTAACAACTAAAAATAAATAATAACAATAATACTCCAGCTCTTTAATGCTCTCTGCGTTCGTGGCTCATTGGCGAATGCGGCCTCCCAGAGCGTGTAGGATTTATTTTATATATTTCTTTTCATCGTTCTTTTAAGGATATAAAGTCTTGCTTTTATCCTATATTTAGCCCAGGCCCTATACAGCCCAGGACATTTTAAAAAATAAATTACAAATAATAATAATAATAATAATAATAATAATAATAATTCTTAGGGGTTAAATCAAAAAAGAAAGAAACAAATAATAGTAAAGCTTTGTAGAGGCATAGTAGTGCCATGCGAGCAATATAAGGATGCTTAATGAATGCTGAGGCAAAGTAATTGTACAGCTTACACACTTGCACATACACACAATTACACAAATATACATACACACACTTGCACATACACACAATTATACAAATACACATACACACTTGCACATATCGTCACCCAGTATCATTTCAACATACACACGCACTTTCACATACATACATGCTCATATCCAAGCACTTGCACAAACATACTTGAATATACAAACGCACTTTGCACATATATACATGCACTTACACACGCACTTTCACATACATACATGCATATGCGCACATACATTTAGCTGCACATAACAAACACACATAAGCGCAAACGAAATCATAGACTACTAGACCTACTTACAGCCTAGTCTATAGGCGGAGAATGATAAGGAATTCTGTGATATATTACCTTCTCTTTCTACCTAGCACAGACTTCTAAACTCTTTCCCGGAGACCACAATAGAAAACGAGCTATGTTACATAGAGTTGGATAACATGAACAGCTGCTGCAGCTGCTGTAGCTATAGCATCAGCTGCATCTACCAATAGAAGCATCTTGAAGCTCCTACATGTTTATGAGAACCATCAAATGTGTTGAAATTTACCCCACTATGACTGAATAAGTTGTAAGGGTTGCGATGTAGCAGGTTAATCCTTGCATCAATCAGTCATCAAGTACTTCGCTATTTGTTACGGTTTTGTTTGCTCAGTTTTAGAGTGTGGTGTAAGCCCTTGAAAGTTACAAATAAAGTTACAAATAAACGGCGGTTTCATGTTGAAAATATCAACGTAAACGGCGTAAGGTGCTGACAAATAAGTGCTACACCTTTACAAATAGTTTGCATGCTAGCAACAGATGCCTTTAACAATTTACAGTGTTTTTGTTGTTTTTCTTTACAGAGTCTATTCAATATCCTTACAAGAGATAACTCATTAGACATGAAAAAACTCAATACTCGTACATTAGTTAAATATTCAACAAAGCCTCTTCTATGTCGAAAATTCGCATGTCTCATAAATCCTGTGTATAAGAACTCCAAACGGTTGCTGCATTCAGAAAACTAGACATTATAGCCTGTTACAGTACTATTTGGGTTCTACCAGTTTATAGAAACTTAGAAAGATTAACCGAGGACGCATATTGTACATGCTAGTAAAGGGTGACAAAATTAATTTTTAAAACAAAGACGACATTCTGTTAGTTAACACCGTTATATCGACACTATTATTTCGTATATCTTTACAAGAGTCGACCCTATATACATATAACTATTTGGATGCTATTGTTTGCTTTCATTTATAATTTCTCAGTTCTATGGCCCCTTCTACTCTCTCTCCCTCTTTCTTTCTTTCTCTCTCTCTCTCTCTCTCTCTCTCTCTCTCTTTCTGCCCCCTCTCTTTTTTTTTCTCTCTCTCTCTTCCCCCTCTCATTCTCTCTCTCTCTCTTTCTCTCTCTCTCTCTCTTTCTCTCTCTCTCTCTATCTTTCGCTCTCCCATCTGTGTCTCGTATGCTCTCTCTTACTGTCTCTGTCTCTCTCACACTCAATGTCTCTTCTGTCACTTAAACTGTCTTTCTCTCACTCACTCAATCACACACTCACTCACTCACTCACTCACTCACACACTCACTCACTCATTCATTTACTCACTCATTCACTCATTCACTTACTCACTCTCTCACTCTCTCTCACTTTCTCACTCTCTCTCTCTCTCTATCTATCTATCTCACTCTACATCCTACATCTCTCTCTCTCTCCATCCCTCTCTCTCTCTCTCTCTCTCTCTCTCATCTCAGCACCTAGGTGTAAAGCAAGAGGCCGGCGGTTATTGGAAAACAAATATAAGATAAACAACGAGATAATGTCAGAGCTGCAGAGAACTTCTGTAGAACTCTGGACTAGGAAAATCATGTAAACCACCAAGGCTTGGCTACACATACACTCACATATAGTAATATATACATGTATATATATATACTGTATATATATACATGTATATATATATACATGTATATATATATATATATATATATATATATATATATATATATATGTAGAAAGAGAGAGAGAGAGAGCAACACATACACACACTTATATATATATATATATATATATATATATATACTATGATATATATATATATATATATACATAGAGAGAGATAGTGAGAGAGTGAGAGAGAGAAAGAGACTATAATATATACACGTATGTACAGTACATGAATATATATATATATATATATATATATATATATATATATATATTTTTATATATATAATGCACTACTATGAAGTCAGTAAGATACTCGACCGCGGATCAGTATGTGCGGCGTTAAAATCCTGGGCTCTCCCGTCACTGACATCGCTTTCAGGTGAGGAAACTGACGTTAACCTTAGCTTTAGCTTTAGCTGTACATATTTCTAGCATATGCATGCATGTGTATGCACATTGTTGCTTGATTTAAATGATTTTCATAGTGCAAATATTCATACATGTCTATTGTATATGCTGGTAATATGCACGCACCACATGTATATACACAAGCAAAAGGATCTACTAAGATACAAATACGTTGCTCCTGAGTAAAACAACAACAACAACTACAACAACTTCATTGCTTCCTTTGTCAATAACAGTATTGTCAATGGGTAAATGTAGCCAAAGCCAAATCGACAGACAAAAGACAAAAAGTGAACAAATAGTGAAAATCCAATACACAAGAAGTCAGTGCGAAATATTTAATGTCAACGAAGGAAAATTCACATATTTCATGAAATCATAACCTAAATTTCATACATATGATAGTGTAGTAATATTAAATATATTTATTCTTTCAGTATAATAAATTATTCACAATTAAGTATATAATTATGCAAATAAATACATGAAAATATTCACAAAAGCATGAGCATTTTATCTTTATGGAGTTGAGAATTATAATTATTATTTATTTATTATTAATTATATAGAATGTCTTAATAGCGTAGGGATAACGTCATGAAGTTTTAAATGACAGATCCTGAGGTGAATTGAACCCTCGTGGGTTCGAATCCCAGCCGCGCTGATCTGAGAGTTAAATCTCGGACATTCACTGGACGGGTTACACGGAAATGGTCTAATTTGCCTTACGGTTTAAACATGTGGTAATAAAAGTGATAGATATCAACATAGATAGAGATCATTTCACTATAAAGCGTGTTTACTTTAATGCGCGTTTAGAAGGAAATAAGCATAAGGTGCAATATTGTATTAGTTACACACATAAATAATGTTGCAGATGCATAGTTATATAGTGTCGTACTCCTTACATTATATTGGCTAGAGCCAGTGGCGATGTCGGTAAGATATTTGACCGCGGATCAGATGGTGTGGGGTTCATATCCTGTGCTCGTCCGTCACTGACATCGCTTTCGGGTGAGGAAACTGGCGTTAACATTAGATCTACCAGCTTTATACACACTTAAATATGATCAAACAGACATGCAACTATCTAACATGGACAGGTTATAGTCTGCCTATAGTCAAGGTTCGGTTCAGAAGCACAAGGCAACACTCTTCAAGACAATTTGACACCCTGAAGCTATCGTCGCAAAGATTAAGTTGTCAACTACTTAAATAGGTTTCAGTTAACTCGGACCAAACGTGCAGATACTGCTTCATATAAATATACTGATAACGTGAACAAAATAAAGGTGTTTGTTTGCAAACTCAATCTCTAACAGAAGCTTCTGCGATAAAATTTAAAATTTCAAACCTTTTGAATGGAAAGAGGGGCGTTAAGATCCTTGCCTCCCTGTAGACGAAATCCCCAAGGGGTTGAGGGAGAATCACGGTAGAGCCTAAGCTCAAATTCACGGCCCGGGCCGGGCATTGTTATGACGGGGCCCTAACTAAAACTACCAGCAATCTCTGCAAGCTAAACGACTGCTTGACTTCTATGCATCAGGCCTAATGAAAGCCTGCAGTTGTCTAGGCCTGCAGTAGGCCTGCAACCAAGATTTCCAGAACCCGCAGGACCTGGTAGTGTGGCTTCAGTTTACTTAGTAATGAACCGTTTATGAGACAAAATGTTTTTCACAAGCCTGTGTTAAATGATACGTTTCTCAAATGTTCAATTAAGATGTAAATGTGCTACTACTGCAAACGTGTACATGTAGGCAGTGCTGGCTAAGCCGGTAACATTTTGTTAAGTTGACCGGCTGCGAATTAGTAGGTGAAAGGTTTAAATCCAGAGTTAAGTAGAAAAGGTTTTTAAATATTGCAGCAATTTTCTAAATATTTCGATTTATTTATTTTATTTTATATTTTATTTGCTTAAATATTGCAGTAGTTTTCGCCATAAGCATGGCCATTGTTAAAGTCTGTCTGATTATAATAAACTGCACTGAGATGAGTTCATGAGTTCAATGAGTTCATCCGTGGTTCCCTATAATCCAGTCAACAATCGATTCCTTTCCGAACATTTTCATATTGGAAAATAAAATATCTGGAGAGGAGGGAAACATTCACGCAAAAATTTTGAAGCACATACGTAGAGAAGGATTTGGTAGCAGCTTTAGGGTTTGAAATACAGCCGTTAGTTGTTTCTTATTAATTCAAAGAAACCAACGATACATTTAAAGTTCGCGCTCTCATTCGACATTAATGAGAACACAATCAGCGAGATATTGGCTGATCCGAACAAGGAAAGCCAAATCATTTTAAAATAATGTGGACATTTATGCAGCTCTTACGGAAAAGATGCTTTCATATGCAAGATCCTTTAGCATTCATTCTCAACCCTGTTTGCAGCATACATGTATCTCCATAAGTCGGATAAGGATGACGTCCCTGACTTCATCCTTGTATGACGAAACGGACGTTAAACCATTATTATTATTAAGTTTCCCATTCGGCTATAGGTGAGTTCTTCTTGTTTTCAAACAAGTTAAACAGAAGCTCGGTTGAGAACAATGATCCCAGGTCCAGTGTTACATATAGAGTAGATCCTCCGTACACTAGTTATAGGCCTGGCTCGGGCTTATTGTTATCTTGTCTAGAAGCATTGCAATGGGGCGTATGAAATATTATGTGATACAATATTAGTTAAACGTAATAAACAGAGTATTTATGTTTATTATTCGTCGTTATCAGTTCTCTCTTAGTGCACTGCCTGTTGGCAGTTCCATGGTATACAACGTCTCCACTCAACACTATATTCCAAAAAATGTAAATAAGTAGATAAAAAATTCATCATCATCTTCTCTTAAATCCCAATCTAATGTGTGGAAGAACTAGGAAGGACAGAATGGAAAATGATTATGTGAGGATAGATTTGAATGTTGAGGGGATCAGGAAGAATAGGTTGGCCCAATCGAGATTGAGATGGTATGAGGATATTGTGAGAAAGGCAGATGAGGATGTAGTAAAGAGAGTTTGTAGGGAAGAGCTGGATGTTAAGCTAGAGAGAGGTAGACCACAATTGACTTGGAATGCAGTAATTAAAAAGGACATTAAAAATAGGGGATTGACTGATGATATGGTGTGGGACAGAGAGGATTGGAGAAGGTCTATTTGTATCCCGATCCTACTTAGACTGGGATTTAAGAGAAGATGATGATGAATGATGATGACGACGGTATATTCAACATACATGGGAGATCTGAACGAATACTGATATCAAAAATTCATATACAGCGATGAGAAAAAATCAGCAATGTTTATAATTTTTAAGCAATTTGGTATTCTGATAATATAGTCTTCTAATGTTAAGATATGTTGATTTTCGTCATAATGCGTTGAACATAATTGATGTTTAGCAAAAATACTTTATCTCAAACTTTAGGCAACAAAGCATACTTTAACACTTTAATCTGTGAAACAATAATGTTACTTGTGTCTAATTTTATTTGAATAGTTAATTTTAGACCTGATTGGTGTATAATAAGCTGATATTGAGACCGTTCAGGCCTGGCAATACTAAAGTTAGTCTTATATAGCATTATGTTAATGTGCATGTACTTAGTATATTAAACTAGCACTATACTATTTCAAGTCTTATGACCGACACATGCAGCTAATATAAACAACAAAACAACAACAACAACTACTACAATAACTATGCTGAGACATCTAACACAATCTTCGACTTCAAAGTCTTTGTAAATATGTTTGTCTGTTCCTCTAAAAGTAAATATTGTCATATTAACAAGTGGACTGCTGCTGGTATCGAACCGCCTGCTTTAAGCTTCGCGCCACACTCTCTTTCCATCTGACCACCAGACTTCCACGATCCAGCACTAGACCTTTCCTGGCACCAAATTCAAACCCACCCGACGACATTCCAACATCTTGCCCTTCCTTTCTGTCACTGCCAAGCACTGCGTACATTCTCTTGACCTTGAACTTAGCGCACTGACAGCGATGATCTGCGACCTTGACCCAGATAACTGTATGACCTCTGTCTATGCGGGTGTGACCTTTGCGATAGATGGCCATGACCTCGATGGAGAGTTTCAACCAATCAGATGCGAGCTCCTTGGAGAGGACTTTAATTTGTAGAGCTGTAAGTGGAGAAATCAATAATTAAGATTAATTTAGTTAATTAATTTATTAATTAAGAGTATTACGTTTTATTAAGAGTATCACTTTAATCCAGAGAGAGACGTAACATGTAAGGATTTAAGTTTGATTTAAAATGATAAAGCTAGCATTTTCGTAAGTTTATCTCTCGAAACAGAATTGTAACAATGCGAGAACATGCAGGATTTGAACCTGCCACATATAGATTCGTAATCACAAAATAAGCGACTGTCTCGACACCGATTACATAGCAGATTAAGCAAGCAAGATGGACTGAGTCAAAGTTAGTCATTTATTGACTTAGATGACAGACTAGGAAAATTCTAGACAATGATGTACTGAACAAAGTTAGACATTGTTATATAGACTTCCGTGTAACTGATAGACTAAGACAATGTTAAGCAATGATAGAATGAAACAATGTTAGACAATGATAGACTAACTATTGCTATTTTGTTTAAAGTTACTTTGAAACTGTTATAAACTTGAAAAAGTTTAACTTATATTATTTACCGTAGTCGGAGTGGCAGTATTCCAATGGACTTATGGCATTTTTCTGTCGCTTGCAATTCTTACCCCGGCAACTTTTTCTGCCCCCGCCAGAATTTGAACCTCCAGGTCCTGGTACCCCCATGGGTGGTTCGGCGCCCCCCAGACTAGAACTGCTCTCTAAATAATTTATTACAATTTGAAGATAATGTAGTTGAATTTAAAAGTTGAAAAGAATTTCTTCAAAGAATTTAAAAGTTGAAGAGAATCTCTTTACCTTTTAAATTTAACTACATTCTTGTCAAATTTTACTCAAATTTTACTTCAAATTAATTCTTTTTTACTACACAACACTGGAAAAATAACTACATTCTCTACTAACATTCTCTACTAACGAAGAAATACTGCTAAGAGATGCTTTTCCCTTCCCATAAAATGAAGCAGTCTGAGCGATAAAAACTTCATTATTCGTATGATTCTAGATGATGCTAGTTAATTTAATGAATACTAAAAGATTCTTCTTTACTCATAGTACAGTTCGCCCTATATGGCAATTATGAATAGTATAAGCCATTGATTTATGTAATGTTGTAATATTCATGTGGTAAATGTTAGCGAGAACAATTTTTAGTTTTATCTCTCTTATATCTAGCCTATTAACTGTTTATGCTATATCTGTAATTTGTTATGCTATGTCTGTTGGAATTTCTGTGCTGTAACTTTCTGCGGTTGTCAGATTGAACGAAAATAAACGAATATATTATTATTACATTTATTAGATTAACTGCATTAACTACAACTACATTTAATGTAATTGTAGTTAATCCACACATTTAATCCACAATAATGTAGTTACTGTAAAGAATGTAGTTAGTAGAGAATGTAGTTATTTGTCCAGTGTTGTGTCCAGGACACTCAAGAATAGACCAACTGTGAAGCTGTACTTGTCGTAATAGGCGATTGAACAATAACTGGGGAAAGCAAAAGAGAAACCATTTCAGAGGTCATATTTCCTCAAGCTATAGATTACATTAAATTGTGACAAAGAAACCTAAGGAAGATAAGGAAGGTGTAAAAAGCCGATGTTGTCAGATTCATCTCTCGAAAGCGATATCAGTGATGGGCGAGCCCAGGATTTGAACCCACACCATCTGATCCTCGCTCGAGTATCTTACCAATATCACCACGGACTCCAACCATTTAAAACCAGTTATATTCTCTCTCTCCCACTGTAGAGGGAGAGAGAGAGAGAGAATGCAGTTTTAGGTTTAGAAATTATATCTTCAGAGGTGATTTCTCATTGCCTTCCTCGGCTTATGCATATCAAATTTATCAACGTAATTAAGCACACATGCTCAATACAGGACCAACTGACGTGGGATGCGGTAATAAAAAGAACATGAAAAGTAGTGGGGATTGACTGATGATATGGTGTGGGACATGGGAGGACTGGAGAAAGTCTATTCGTATCCCGACCCTTGTTAAACTGGGATTTAAGGGAAGATGACGATGATGATTACTGTAATAATTGCATAAATTCACTAAACGTAATCAGTCAAGGTGTATATATTAAACTATATAGTCTCTCAATCTCATAAATTAATTTCCCAAGCAATTACGTAGATCAACATTAGTCTAGTATAGTTAATAGATTCAGTTTTAATAAAAAAGCTGGTGATGACAATGTTAATGTCAGTTTCCTCGCTAGAGAGCGATGTCATTGACGGGCGAGCCCAGGATTTTAACCCCGCGCATACTGATCCGCGGTCGAATATCTTACCGAGGTCGCCACTGACTCCAGCCAATTATAATAATAGTTGACAGTTATGAGTTGATAGTTATGATGCTCAAAACATACAGAACTAAGCTGGTCTAATTAATAATAATATTTTTTTACCCCGGTATAAAGAACATGAGGTTTGATAAAAACGATTCAAGCAATTATTGTTATTATTATTATTATTATTATTATTATTATTATGGATAAGGCCCTATGCTAAAATATAAGATAAAAAAGACTTTATTTAATTAAAAGAAGGATGAAAAATATTTAAAATAGTTCCTCTACGCTCTGGGAGGCCGCATTCGCCAACGTGCCACGATGCATACAGCATTAAAGCACTGGAGTGCGATAGATAGGCGCTGCCATAGAAAGGCTTTTTCACGCTGGTCGCCTATAATGGCACTGGTTCTCCTGCCAATTCCTTTAAGAAGTCAGACGCGGCAGAGTTGATGGGGCCCAATGTCTCAAAAGCAATTGGCAGGAAGATGTAGCTGCTAGAAACTGCGGCATATTTAAGAGTCTTCCTATTGGCAGCGGCTTCAGCAGCTGAGCCAGCAGCAGCGCATGAAAGGCTGAGATAATAATAATAATAATATTATTATTATTTTATTATTATTATTATTATTATACTATTACTATTATTAATAAGAGTCTACTAACTGACGCAAGGTTGAAGGGGGGAGCGGCTCTGCTGATAGCCGGGGGCACATCGGGTGCAGGTTAGCCCCACCACCCCCTCCTTACAGGGACACTGCCCCGTCGTTCTGTTACATATTCCCCTACTTGATCCCACAGGGTGGCACTGACAGCCTAATAATCAATCAATCAGATCAATCAATAACATCGTCAAATCTAGAACGTTCTATACAGCTTATTAATTTCTCTTAGTGCACAGCCTACTGACAGGTTCATGGTATATAACGCCTCCACTCTTCTCTGTCTTCCGCTTTCCTCTTCATATCCACATATGAGTGGGTCTTTAAATCATCTAACATTCCTAATCTCTAACATTCCTAAGCGCTCACCAGCCTAATTCCTTTCAGACTTTGGTGTGGATCTTAGTGCTTTATTCGCCTTTACGACAAGTGCAGTCACTGGTTGGTCGCTTCTTCAAACAACCCGGACACAACACAGGTAACGAAATCAAAGAATAAAAATAAGATCTATTTAGTTTGCAGATCTGATAAAACTGATATTGAATTAATCGTACTAACGCAGACAGATTTGATGGTGCTCAAGTGATTTTCCAGGGTCTTTGTAGAAGCCGTCCCTGCAGTAGTGACAATGTCTGCCTGCAGTATTGTGACGACAGGATACGCAAACACCTCCACTGCGCCTACCTGACATCATGTAGATCTCCTTGTTGAACCTACACCGCTTTGTGTGCCCATTGCATTGACATTCTGCCAGGTTCAATCAATTATTCAATTAATCAGTCAATCAATCGATCAGTCATCAGACTATCGATAATAGTCAATCAATCGATCAGTCGTCAGTCTACGGATCAATCAATTATTCAGTCATCGATCGATCCATTGTCAGTCTATCTATCAATCAATCGATTACTTAGTCAATCGATCGATCAGTCATCAGTCTATCGCTCAATCAATTAATCAATTAATCAGTCATTCAATCTATCAGTCATCAGTCAGTATATCGATCAATCACTCAATCAATCGATAAATCAGTTAATCAAGCAATTAATAAAGCTGGTAAAGCTAATGTTAACATCAGTTTCCTCGCTAGAAAGCGATTTCAGTGACTGGCGAGCCCAGGAACCATCAGGCAAAGGATCAATCAATTAAACAATCAGTCAATCAATCGATCAGTCTTTCAATCAATCTATCTAGAAATCAGAAATCAATTAGTTAATCTACCGATCTTTCTACATGTATCAATCAATCAATCTATCACTCAATCAATCATTCAGTCAAATAGAGTAAATGATTAAATCCGTAAAAGGCTGAATTAATAATAAAGCTCATTAAGTTAGGTTTAGTCATTTAGCCAAGCTCGTCATTGCTATATTTCAGTTTTCGTTAATCTATCACTTGACGTTCTCAGTTTCAAATCAAAATTTTTTAATCAAGACAGTCAGTAAACAGGGACTTAAAGAACGTAAATAACCACGGATACCCACGCAAATGCCACACACATACCCAAGTATATAACCACGCTTACCCACGCGTATATCCACACATACCCAAGTATATAACCATGGATACCCCTGCGTATAGCCACACACATAGCCACGTATATAGCCACGCATTCCCACGCATATAGTCACACACATAGCCACGTACATAACCACGCATACCCACGCGTATAGCCACACACATAGCCACGAACATAACCACGCATACCCAAGTACATAACAATGCGCACTCATGCGTATAACCAAGCACACTCATGCGTATAACCACACATAGTCACACGTACATAACCACACATACCCACGCACTCGTTCGGTTCGTGTAGTGTGGCACGGGCCCAGGGTCTATCATAATAGAAAGGTTTACATCTCTCACACTCCGCCCCCGCCGTGTTGTGTCTGCAGTCACACACCTGTGGCCCCGCTCCTAGGCTAGTGGCTGAACAGCTAGAGGCGTGGCCATTACATTTACATCTGTGTCAATCAATCAATCAATCAATCAGTCAGTCAACACCTGTGGCCTCGCCCCAAAGCTAGTGACTGAACAGCTAGAGGCGTGGCCATTGCATTTACATCTGTCAATCAATCAATCAGTCAGTCAGTCAGTCAATCAATCAGTCAGTCAATCAATCAGTCAGTCACACACCTGTGGCCCCACCCCTAGGCTAGTTGCTGAACAGCTAGAGGCGTGGCCGTTACATTTACATCTGTGTCAATCAATCAGTCAGTCAATCAGTCACACACCTGTGTCCCCGCCCCTAGGCTAGTGACTGAACAGCTAGAGGCGTAGCCGTTACATTTACATCTGTGTCAATCAATCAATCAGTCAATCAGTCACACACCTGTGTCCCCGCCCCTAGGCTAGTGACTGAACAGCTAGAGGCGTGGCCGTTACATTTACATCTGTGTCAATCAATCAATCAGTCAATCAGTCACACACCTGTGTCCCCGCCCCTAGGCTAGTGACTGAACAGCTAGAGGCGTGGCCGTTACATTTACATCTGTGTCAATCAATCAATCAGTCAATCAGTCACACACCTGTGTCCCCGCCCCTAGGCTAGTGACTGAACAGCTAGAGGCGTGGCCGTTACATTTACATCTGTGTCAATCAATCAATCAGTCAATCAGTCAATCGATCAAACGATCAATCAAGCAATATTAAATTCGTCGCCAATGCGACAATAAAATTGAAACTGTTGGTTAAATGAACCAATCAATCACACAATTATTCAATTATTCATTCAATCAATTCTATCAATCAACCGCTCGTTCAATCACTCATTCAATGTACAGCATTCAATTTGATGTAGACTTGAAATTAATTGATAAACCAATCAATTTAGGCATACAATTCATTAAACTATTTAGCAAAATATAAACTTGCAAATCAATCAATCAATCAATCAATAAATCAATAAATCAATAAATCAGTTTATAAATAAATAGCTTACCTGCCTCCTACTGATAGATCTGACAGGGAATAAACGAAATCTCTACTTTTAACGTCGTTGCCCACATCTGCTGCTGATGTCGTGGACGCCCAACCACTGGTCTTGCTGCTTAATTCAAATGACGTCTGCGACAGGGCCGGCCTCGTTAATTCAACCTGTTTTAAATTACATTTTAATATACCGATCATTTTAAATATTATTTAAAATTTACTTTTATTTTTTATTTTTTCATTTTTAAATTTCTGATTATTAACATGATTGATCTGAATCTTTTGCGGCACTACTCGAAGTTTCTAAACAGCAATGATTAAGATTTATTTTTAATATTAACTTATTATTATTATTTTATTTTATTTTATTTTTTTATTTATTTTATTATTATTATTATTATTATTATTAAAATTACATTTTAAAAATTATTAGCATGACTGATATTAATGCAATTTTCTCAGCCATAAGACCTTCGATCTTGTAATTGATTGATACTTTCCTTGGCAAGATAAAAACCCATCTCTTTCCGCCATAGGTCTAAATATTGCCCGCTTGCCTTGGATATTGGACTTGCACTGTTTTGATCTCACTTTATCTTGTGGTCTCTGTGTACTCAGTCGTCATCGTGTGGTGCTTTGACGCCTGTTTGTGTAGAATCTGCAAGAGACGTCCCTGACATTGCCTTATGGCGAGGAACCGGACGTTAAATTCTTATTGATTGATTGATTGATTTGAATCTTTCACGGCCCTATTCGAAGTTTCTAAACAGCAATAACTAAGACTAATTAGTGTAATCAGTTAGGAAATTCTGCGAGACAATTTGAGAGAGTCAATTGTAAGAAGAAAGTTGTGACGCTAGATTTTTAGTGAGTCAGGCACAAAAACTTTGGTGATTTCCGAATAGGTTTCCTATGGGATATTAAGTAATGGAAAATTCAATGGTAAACCACCTCAGATGCTACGTTGGCTCATGAGCCTGAATTGAACAATAAATTCATATTTTACTAATGGCCAACTTACTAATAATAAAAATACAATTAATTACAAAGTATCACAAATATCGAGATAACATAAATAACGAGATAACATAAATATCGAGATAACATAAATATCGAGATAACATAAATATCGAGATAACATAAATATCGAGATAACATAAATATCGAGATAACATAAATATCGAGATAACATAAATATCGAGATAACATAAATATCGAGATAATTTAAATATCGAGATAACATAAATATCGAGATAACATAAATATCGAGATAACATAAATATCGAGATAACATAAATATCGAGATAACATAAATATCGAGATAACATAAATATCGAGATAACATAAATATCGAGATAACATAAATATCGAGATAACATAAATATCGAGATAACATAAATATCGAGATAACATAAATATCGAGATAATATAAATATCGAGATAACATAAATATCGAGATAATTTAAATATCGAGATAACATAAATATCGAGATAATTTAAATATCGAGATAACATAAATATCGAGATAATTTAAATATCGAGATAACATAAATATCGAGATAATTTAAATATCGAGATAACATAAATATCGAGATAACATAAATATCGAGATAATTTAAATATCGAGATAACATAAATATCGAGATAACATAAATATCGAGATAACATAAATATCGAGATAACATAAATATCGAAATAACATAAATATCGAGATAACATAAATATCGAGATAATTTAAATATCGAGATAACATAAATATCGAGATAATTTAAATATGGAGATAAGATAATTTAAAGTGCGTAGAAGACCATAGAACAACAACTACAACGAGACCGGCCATGCCGCAGACGTCATTTGAGTTACACAGCAAGACAGGTAGTGGGGCGTCCACGACATCAGCAGAAGATGTGGGCAACGACGTTAAAAATAGAGATCTCGTTTATTCCCTATCAGATCTATCAGTAGGAGGCAGGTAAGCTATTTAATTACTAACTGATTGATTGATTTATTGATTGATTGAATTGGAAGTGTATATTTCATTAAAAAGGTACAATAAAATGTTGGCCTAAATTGATAGATATGTAGCCTATGACTTTAGAGCTCTTAACGTAGGATAAGTTTGCCTTGGTCAATTTTTTATGTTATCTTATAATTCTTCCATCTTATATTTTTGATTTTATGTTGCATTTCTGCCTGCATCTGTTACATTGCTACGTTATCTGTCATATTGTTACAGTCTGCGGTTTGTCAGATTGATAATGGAAATAAAAAAAGAACAGATTATTATTAACAGAAGAACCAGAAGGTCTCAGTATCTGCAGAACCTCTATCGTCTCAGAAATAAATAAGCACGATTACACCTTCCAAAACTAAATAGTCTTAACAATCACTCGCAGATTTTAGATGCCAATCAAAATGTTACCGTTATAACGCATTGTTACAATATAGGAAAAATACGAATCAGAAACGGGTATTTAACTTTATTATCAGATTTGTGAGCATAGTCTCATCATGCATAAACTTAAATTCATTTCTTCTTCAAATTTCGGAGAGAGTTTTATATTACAAATAATATAATATTAGAATAATCTGTGGCAAATTACACAAAATTAAAAATAAAAGAAAAAAATATGAAATAAATAAGAAATTAAATGCCACTAGGCGACCTTGATATCGGTTGCGGTTATCCAGTCCTGAAGCACTGGGCTGTTCTCGAAGTCCATGGCTGAGGGCCTACCCTCGAGGGTGCTGAAGGCGACCCTAGCCCCTCTCCGCTGATCGGTGGACGAGTAAGCCTCGGTGCACAGGGCCTCCTGCTCGTTAGCCCTCGTGATCGACCCATGCGAGGGGCGCCCGTATATCCTTCTGCAGTCACTGTTCAATCAATCAGTCAATCAATCAATCAGTTAATCTATCAATCAATCATTCGGTCAATCAGTCAATCAATCATTCAATCAATCTTAAAAACAGTCAGTCAATCAGTTAATCAATCAATCATAAAACCAGCCAGTCAGTCAGCCAGTGAATCAATCAATCAATCAAACAATCAAACGGTCATTCATATATAATTTAAACTATCCATGAATCAATCAATCCATTAGAAAAAGACATCGTGGGAGTGTTAGATACAGTGATCGAAATGTGAATGTGGAGAGATTAGGCTCTGACTCGTTTTAATTTTTACGCTGTAAATCATTCGGTTGATAGATGAATAAATAAATCTACAGAACTCCAATCAATCAATTTTGGCTCTGTAGATTACAAGGATACTGTAACACATCATAAATCAGCATTTGACGGTAGATCAACGGTTAATTCTAGCTTTTTTAGAACTTAATAAACGCGCTCCTTTGATTAGCGACGTCAGTGTGTTGTTTTGTGACATTAAAAACCCTGTTGTAGAGTCTTGCTTGAAAAATATTGCTTTTAAGGTAATATAAAATGCTTTTCGCAGTTCTCCATTAGTCGTCATTTATGACACGAGCAGTGTACGCTTGGTCTGTACTACAGTGGCCAGTACTCACAAGTCCATATTGCGGACATTTTGTGCATTACGTATTATAAAGCATTGGAAGTGCATCAGGGTAACAACTAAGCGGTTGAAGACGTTAATATTTCATGGTATTGTTTAATTATAGAACAGAATTGCTATTACTCTATGTATATTAAACAATTTGTCCACGGTATCTTACCAACTGGTAGATTAGCTTGGAGCCGTAGGTTCGAATCTCTTCAGGTATGACTTTTAATAATTCTATTAATTCATTTAAATGAGTTTCATTGTGATAATATTTTTGGCCTTGAATAAATTAGACTGAAAATTAAATTAATAAATTAAACTGAAAAATATTAGGCCAACATTTCGCGCTTCAAAAGCATTTTCGCTATTAAATTGTCGTCGTTACATATTATCACCCCGTAATTATACGCTTAACTCTGGCTGACTGCTAATGTTCGTAAGCGTAAACAACAGAACTTTCCATAATAGACAGTGACAGTTTACGATGATGCGACACTGGACTGGTATAGAGGAATGGAGGAGTAATGGAAAAATAATTGTCGCAGAATGGTTGATGAGTTTATTACTCCCATTGTCCAAACCCTGGTGCAGAAGTGGAGATATAAATGTAGAATGAGGGTTAACTATAAATGTAAAGTTCTTTCATCAGATGAGACAGTTGCTTATGATTTACAGCTATGAATAACTCTCCATTAAGACTGTATTAGATGGCAGGTCCAAGGCTTGTAATACAATGCACAATTACCGAATAGGCCAATGTGGTAATTGCTGATTAAATCTCGGTGGGTTATGAGAAAATCGTTAACTTGCTCGATCATCAATGAGCCCATCATTGAATCAACAAACAAGTTGCACTGAACACAACAGTATTGAGGGGCTTAGCGTTCTGGTAGAGTGCGCGCTTTAGAATAGTCAGACCTGTGAACGAATCTCAGGTAAGTCGAGCTGTCAGTAGCTAAAAGTCTGATTTATAGCGCAGAGAAAGACGAAGAACAACAAGAGACACTGTAACACGGCGGGGTGAGCAAACACGTGCGTGCAGTTTGGTGCAGTTTTGTAAAAAAAAGAAAAAAATCTATACAATTACTAAATTATACAGTACACATGCAGTAGTAGTAGTAGTAGTAGTAGTAGTAGTATTAGTAGTAATAGTAGTAGTATGCACTTCTGCGCATACTACCGATGTGTGCAAGCAACACTTGCAATCGTAGGTACGGGGAAAAAGAAGGCAGCATACTACTCCCAAGTGTAAGCATCTGAGTACTTCTCTTTGACATTTGAACGAAACTGACTCTTAACTATCATGAAGTCTTGATGCTTTTAAGATGAGAGAATATGTTCATGAGAGACTACCACAAGACGAAAGTCTTGTCATATTTTATTATTATTATTATTATTATTATTATTATTATTATCTTTTTTTACCCCGGTGTAAAGAACCTGGGGTTTGATAAAAACGATTCGAGCAATACGTGCTGAATCGCCGCCCGGCTACTCGAGGTCATCAATCGGCTTAAAAGAATTGTTGAAGCAGACTGCATTAAATCTTTGCAAAGTCATGGAAAGCCTTTGCCAAAGAAAAGAGGTCTCTCGCTTATCGCCGGTTTGCTCTGCAATAAGTCTGCCTATGCCATTAATAAAGTCAACTCCTTCGGGATTCATCGGGCCCATGGTTTCAATAGCCACCGGAACAACTTCATATCCTAAGGACAGATCACGGTATTTATCTAACTTCCTAGAGGCGGCATGAACAGCAGCACCACCGGCTGTGACTGAAGTCGTATTCAGGTAGGAGTTTGCCATAGTGTCAATGACCGTGACGTCCCAAACGGCACATTTACCGTTGCACCAGGGCACTAAAGTCATGCCGTCCGGACGCTTGCCGACTGATCTGGACAACCCACCTGGTTCCTTATAGGAAGGGATGCCTGCTCTCGAAAGTGCTCGCCATATTATGTCATTTAAATTGTGATGGCGAGACATTCTACCTGAACTTCGTTTGCAGGAGAGACCGTGGAGACCTAAAGCGTCGACTTCATGACCGCAGGGGCACATGTGAGGCTCGCAAGTTTTCGCCCCTAAACGGAAACTAACAGCTACTCGAATCGCCTCATTGTCTAAAAATAGCCCACAAGAAGCAACAGGGAGAGCGTGAAGCCAGTCGCTGCTTCTTTTAGTTGATACTATTATTATTATTGTCATATATATTATTGAAAATCACGTCATAAAGACGAATTACACGATCATCAATACTAATCATCAGACAGATCTATCAATATAAATTCATCAAACATTTCAATCATCAAACATTTCACATTAATAATTTAGATCATATCTATCATTTAAATGGAAATAAAATAATCCTTGTTCAACTGCGGATATCAGAGGGGATTAGCACGACAATATAGATCGATTCCAAAAAAAAGTAAGACCTGCTTCCAACATAGCCTACTGTAGAAGGTAAATAATACACCTTAACTAATTTAAATAAGTTCTTGCCAATTTCACATTTATGCACCGAAATGCACTGAATATTGATTGTTAAAGAATTGAAAGAGGTAAAGGGACTGACCTGGAATAAAATTGAAATGGAATCCAAGATCTCCCGTGATCAACACTTTTATAAAGAGCCATTGAGTCAGGTCTCTGGCTACAAAACTGCATACTGATGTAGGTCACCTCAAACTTCTTCCCCAAACTCAAGGTTAGCGTCACATTCTCAAATTCCATGTCCCCACCACCGGATTGGTATATGTGAAAAGGTGACGTCACCGACAAGCGTTCCGATTGGTTGAGATTATTATGAATTTGCCGCCCTACTGACGTGGCGTGTCCTGATTGACGGATGGTCGAATAGGGCGGGAACTGCGCTGAAGGATTAACAGAGCGCAAAGGTTGAGACACCCAGCAGCTTAGGTTGTTTGGATTGTGAAGATCTGTAAGATAGGTTGGAGGATGAGAGAGGTTTGACACTTTGGCGTCGCATAGAAAACAATCTTTAACTGTATTCTGAATGACAATAATGCAATGATATCAATTACTAAGGTATGTTTTCGAAAATAAATTGTCTTTAATTATGGAGCCTAATTAATATTTTAAGAATGATACTAATTTTTATATGAGAATTAGAATTGCTTGGTCAATGGGAAAGTTATTTTATTTAACTCTGATTTCCACTTCAACGATCATTAGTAATATTTTTAATTTCAGATTTGGGCTGTAGCATAGAGCGTAACGTGACTCTGAAATAAAATAGCTACTGTATGTTTTTGCTTATTGATAAAACATTAAGTTGTACTCTCTCCGTCTATAATGAAAGGAGACTCTGTTCAATATAGATTGCAAAGATCATTACACATGTAGATTACAATCAATATAGATTACAGAGCTACCCAAAGACATATGTACCTACTGAATTAATTATTATTTAATGGATAGTCTATTGTTTTGTGAATTATTAATTTGAACTATATTCAAAGCATTACGGCAAATTGAACATTCTAGATGATATCGATCATTTTCAATATTAAGCTTATAAGTTGTGGCTCTCTAATAATTTTATCGTTTACTGTCGTGTGAATACCGGAAATGTTATTCTTAGAATCGAACCCGAGGCATGACCGAGTGCTTAGCATCGATTATGCTAACTATAGACTTACAGGTAGGGCTACAGTGGCTGGAGCCAGTGACGATGTCGGTAAGATACTCGAACGCGGATGTACGGGGTTCAAATCCTGGGCTCGCCCGTCACTGACATTGCTATCGAGTGAGGAAACTGACGTTAACCTTAGCTTTACCAGCTTTTTTACTGCTTTTTGAACAATATAAAAATAAATTGATAGATTGACCTATAAAAGTACTGATAAAAGCTGTAAACGATAATTAACCTTGACCTTCAGCGTTCCACCGAAAGCTTCCAGATTCTCTGTCTGAGGACAAATCCATGATGCCGGATCACCGCACGTACTGGAGGCGGCGATGTCTCTTCCATAGGCGGCGTTGATGAAGTCCGGGATACATCTCTTAGCCCTTCCTTCTTCGTCGTAACAAGGATCGAAGTCCTTGCCTCCCAATAGGCCTTTATCCGTGAAGAAGCTCTGAATCACGGATCCACTTTTTGCTGGATTAGCTGATCCGCCATGACTGGAGTCCGAGTCTCGCTGATATGTGGAATAGGATAGAGTGGAATGAGATAGGAATAGGATAGAAATGGATATCCGATAGGAGAGTTGCATTGTTAAGATATAATATTTTATTTTTAACATTTTAGGCAAGATTCAAGATGAATCTATATGTCTGTTGATATGATATTGTACAGTACGATACACAGAATTTAATTAAAATTAAATTTAATTAAAATTAAATTTAATTAAAATTAAATTTAATTAAAATTAAATTTAATTAAAATTAAATTTAATTAAAATTAAGATTATCTCATTTTATATTGACATACGTTACTAGTGCAATTTGATCTGTCTCTGTCTCTCTCTCCGTGTGATTGTGATATTGTATTAACTATTAATTACTGATTAATACTTTGCTTCCTGCTGTGGTCAGCTAGATAGGGTAAATTTACTCTCTCTATATACATGTATACTTCTCTCGCTTTCTCTCTCTCTCTCTCTCTCTCTCTCTCTCTTATGGCTGCAGGATAAAATGAATTAAATTTGGTTATAATGATTGATATGATCTAAATACAATGCATTAATATCCTTTGATATGTCTGTACAATTTGTCTGTAATATAAAAGTTCTTTCCAGTTTTGGTTGGTTCTATTGAGCGAATAGACTTATTTCAGTGAATCTACCCAATACCCAGTACGTTATAGGTAGAGTGAATTGTTATCATTATTATTATTATTTATTAGAAACAAATTAAAAAGAAAACTAATGGACTAAAAGTACAGAAGTCTATATTCTCGGTTTAATCTTAGAGAATGGATTACTTGATATCCAAATGCCAAACGAAAACTAGAGTTTTACTGTCAATTTTGTGGTCCCTGTTGATTGAATCTGTTAAAAAATCTTTTTCTAAATGTAAAAATCTTGACACAGCCTTCATGTTTCTATTGCGCAGTTTTACAATTTGCATCTTTCATTAATACGCATTAACAATTTAAGCTTAGTCCGTTGCGAAAAGATATATAATAATATTATCCAAGTCACCTGTAAATACTTTAAGATTTTGTTGATTGGTGAGGTTTGTGTAGTGACTTTACTATAAGCATAATCCTTGTGTTACGAGTTTATTAAGTTAAACCCAAGCCGTGTGTTACGACTTCATTATAAGTTAAAAAGTAAACACGCATTATAGTGAAATGATCAACTATATGTTGATATCTATCACTTTTAAATACCACATGTTTAAACCGTTTGGCAATTTATTCCATTTTCAGTGTAACCAATCCAGCGAATGTCTGAGATTTTTCTCTCATATCAGCGCGACCGGGATTCGAACCACGAGGATTCAATTCACCTCAGGCTCTGTCATTTAAACATTCATGACGTTACCCCTACACTATTAAGACATTGTAAGACATTATTAAGACATTAAACCTAAGCCTTGTGTAAAGACTTTATTATAAGTTAAACCTAAGCCTGTATTAAGACTTCATTATACACTAAACCTAAGCCTATGTTGTGACTATATTGTAAGTTAACCCTAAGCCTTGTGTTAAGACTTTATTGTAAGCTAAACCTAAACCTTATGTTAAGACTTTAAACTGCTTGTGTTAAGGCTTTATTAAAAGTTAAACCTAAGCCCGTGTTAAGACTTTAAGTTAAACCTAAGTCCTGTGTTAAGACTTCATTATACATTAAACCTAAGCCTATGTTTTGACTATATTGTAAGCTAAACCTAAACCTTATGTTAAGACTTTAAACTCCTTGTGTCAAGGCTTTATTAAAAGTTAAACCTAAGCCCGTGTCAAGACTTTAAGTTAAACCCAAGTCCTGTGTTAAGACTTTAAGTTAAACCCAAGTCCTGTGTTAAGACTTTAAGTTAAACCTAAGCCCTTGTTAAGACTTTAAGTTAAATCTCAGTCCTGTGTTAAGACTTTAAGTTAAACCCAAGTCCTGTGTTAAGACAATGGAAGCCTCTCCTGGTAGCTGCTCTACTGTTCTCTCATCACAAGCCGTTCTGTTATACTCTAGCTCATGTCACGTGGGTCCCTCTCACGGCTCTTCCGTCTCCAGCCTTCCGTCTAACCGAGTCCGGGACAGTCCAGTCTGGATCTAGCGCTAATTTAACAATGAATTTGTCACGTAAATAAATGTAAAAGTTTAGGCTTAAGTTTCAGAACTATACTAAAGAATCAGCATCTGAAAAAATAGTCTTAACTTATTATTTTTTAACGTTTGATTACTTTGAATGCGTGAAGCAGATAGGCCTACATTTATTCATTATTTTGTCAATAATGCTGGTAAAGCTAAGGTAAACGTCAATAGCGGAGAGCACTTCAATTCTTCTTCTTCATCTGCTTTATTTTTCTATTTCAGCCTCTGTTTCTTCTATTTCTGCCTTTTTTCTTCTATTTCAGCATCTTTTTCTTACATTTCTCAATTCAGCATCTCACACGATCATGAGACGATGTCTACATGTTCCGCATCGTCAATCTGTCAATTCCTCAATGCCTCACTTTCTCTCTCCTCTCTCTCCCCTCTCTCTCTCTCACTCTCTCTGTCTTCTTTTCTTTTCTTTAGAATTTTTGCTTCCTCATTCTTTCTTTTTCCCTCTCCTTCTCTCTCTCTCTCTCACTCTCTTCTTTATAATTTCTGCTTCCTCAGTCCTTCATTTTCCCTCTTCTCTCTCACACTGTCTTTCCCACGTTCACTTTTTATTCACTTTTCTTTGATCTCTATGATTTGCAGTATTTGTTTATATACTCAATTTGAACTTCACTTTCCACTGCTAATAGAGGCCCCCAGAGTGGTTAGATCGGTCACACTATTAACTTACGAGAGAAATTTTTGTTTTGCAAAACGGAAGAAAAATTCCAAAGAATATTAATTTATTATTAGAAAAACCAGGTGCGAACTTCTCTCTCTCTCTCTCTCTCTCTCTATCTCTATCTATCTATCTATCTTTATCTCTCTATCTTACTCTCTCCCTTGTGCTCAGCAAGGATTTAATTCCGGAACATCCTTAAATCTTTTAATCCTATTCAATAAGCTCTAGGGTCCCACAATCCGGAATACCTAACGATCTACCCGGACCCTGTGTTTCTATCTTTCACTCTTTGTTCTCCTAAATATCTTTACTTTTCTCTCTATGTATCGCTGTTCAGAATCTAGCATTCCATTACTCTTTTCATTCTCATGCTCGCTGTGGAATGAACAAAAAATAGAAATAAAAATTGAAAATGAATGAAATACGACGAAACAGAGGAGCAACATAGCGCTGCTAATATTCTTGGCTTTTCGTACAATGGAATTATTAACTTTAGTAGGCCTACTACTAGAAATACTAAGAAATGCTATATTGTTTTAATTAATATTAATCACAATTGTCTCATTGGCACGTGATAATTATTTTTATGAGATAATTGTACGTGTCAGAATGTTTAAGAAGATGAAATAGGAGCCTGGGTACAGATATGTATTGCTTAAGAAATAAAAATGAAACTGGTCACTGACTGGAGCCAGTGGCATTGTCGGTAAGATATTCGACTGCGGATCAGTATGTGCGGGGTTCAAATCCTGGGTCTTCCAGTCACTGATATGTCTTCCAGTCACTAATATTGCTGTCGAGTGAGGAAACTGACGTTAACATTAGCTTTACCAGCTTTATAAGAGTGTTTAATAAACTATCTTCAATGAGGCACAGAGCACAATCGTTGGCATAGTCTCTTAACTCGCTTTTTATCAATAGACGTTATTGTTGAGAGAAAAGTCACGGAAAGAAAAGAAGAAATCGAAGTAACACGAAGCAATACTTCACTCTCAATGCTAATTTATTCCGCATAGGTGACCGGTCTGGAAATCTGCGAAAAGTCTGACTCAAGCATACTAAGAATTTAATAACAAATCACCCGACAAGTTATGCCCCGCCTACTTAAACATCCGTCCCTCAGCAGAGATTTTGTTTTGGAACCATCCATCAAGTTATATCGTAATGAGAGACCCGAGAATAGAGCTACCGGTCGGTCTCTAAGCAGACCGCTAACCAATAAATGTAATTTTAATCAAATTCTTATAAACTTTAATTTTTTTCTAGCGTATAAAGACTTAATGGTTACTGATTAATCGCAGACGTGCTCTTCATAGTAGAGGAGTGAACCCCCCTCACACATTCAGATATCAAAGACATAGGATTCTTTAGAGTTAAAACGATTACAAACATTTGTCTTAGACTTGTCTATTCGCAGACAATCTTGAAATTGACAACAAGAATAAGCAATACTTTTTAAATATATGTACATAATTTAATAATTATGTAAATACAGCGCTAATATAAATACATGTCATATGCTCCTTGTGTGTGTTAACTTTAGTACTTTGCAAAGCATCATCATCATCTTCTACCCTTCAATCCCAGTTTAATTAATATCATGTTTCGCATAGTCCTTCTAAATTCCTCACTGTCCCTAACCATCAGACAATCCCATATTTTACCATTCGTATTACAAGGTGCTGAAAAAATTTCTGGAGCCTAGCCTCTCACCAACCGAATACCCTTTCTGACATTGGTTTGGAGCTTAGTGCTTTAGCATCTTCTACGATTCGTTCAGTCACCGGTTGGTCTATTCTTCAAACAACCCGAACAAAATGCTTTAGTACTTTACACAACATAATGTACATATCAGTACATATCAGTAGTATAATATACTGTAATCTACATACCGCATATATCACAAAAAAGAACAATTCTCTGCTGACTTAAACGACGTACTACCATTTTTTTTAAATAATAAAAATTATAATTCTAATTTTAATTAATATTAAAAATATTATATCACCTATAATTATAATTATTTGTATAATTCCAACATTTATTATTTTTTTAATGTTATTATTATTATTATTATCACCATCTTTATCTTCCTCGCCTTCTTCTAGTCATCATTATGATTATAAAAACTTACATTAGTGCAATTATAATTGCACTAATGTAAGTTTATTAATACTCATAATGATGATTGGAAGAGAGAAAGATGATGATGGTGATACTATATATCTATGGTGCAATTATATATGGTATATAAATACAGACATTATATTATTATATTTAATGAACCACATTCTTGACAGTTAAAAATCTCCGGAATGAAATTAATTGTTGAGGACCGGTCGTTTAATTGTAAATTTCGCAGAAAGATTTTAATTTTAATTAAAAGCACCAAAGCGACCGCATTCGTGGCAAGCACCGTGTAGCTGGAGTGTGAATTACACAATGGAATTACGGAGCAGGAAACAAATCACAGCTGGACTGTCTGGTAGCTGAGGAATTAACGGAAGCGGGATACAGCCAAGCCCCTATGAGTCCCAGAGCGATAGATCCTGGAGGTCGTTAAGTCCGGTACACTGGAGGAACGAGGAGTAAGAGGGGCAACAATAGAGAAACCAAACAGGGTAGAGGGGTTTACCCTACCCTACCCTACTCTAGGGTGAAGGGTTAACCCTACCATACCCTAGGGTAGGATTTAACCCTACCCTACCCTACCCTTTCCTAGGGTGTAGGGTTTAACCCTACCCTACCCTATCCCACCCTAGGGTGGAGGGTTTAACCCTACCCTACCCTAGGGTGGAGGAGTTAACCCTACCCTACGCTACCCTAAGGTGGAGGGGTAGGGTAGGGTAAGGTAAAATAATTGTTAGATCAATGAACCTATCTATCTATCTATCTATCTATCTATCTATCTATCTATCTATCTATCTATCTATCTATCTATCTATATATATATATATATATATATATATATATATATATATATATACATAAACATATATATATACATAAACATGTATATGTGAAGGCTTTGATTATAATTTTGAAAATCTAATATAATTGAATAAAATGGCTGACATTGAATAAAATGGCTGACAATACAATTTGGTTCAACGTTTAAGACAACATCGGGCTAATTAGATAAAACTCACCCCCACTCCAAATACCGCACCATTACTTGGGTAGCAAGACCTAGGAGGAATGAGAGGGAGGGGTGGTCCCTGTGGATTAAGGGTGAAAGATTGAAGATTGATTTCCAGCTGTCGCACTTAGGGATTGTTCCTTCCTGTCTTACTGCTGGCTTATAGCTTATATCCCACCACCAACCCTAGTAAACCACCCGCCTAACAAACCCTACTTATATCCCACCACCAACCTTACTAAACCACCCGCCTAACAAACCCTACTTATATCCCACCACCAACCTTACTAAACCACCCGCCTAACAAACCCTACTTATCTCCCACCACCAACCCTACTAAACCACCCGCCTAACAAACCCTACTTATATCCCACCACCAACCCTATTAAACCACCTGCCTAACAAACCCTACTTATCTCCCACCACCAACCCTACTAAACCACCTGCCTAACCATCCGAGCCACTCGTCAACTCAACCCGATTTAGCCAGCGAATCAGTTTGTAGGGTTCAAATCCGGGTTCGTCCGTCACTGATATCGCTTTCGAATGACGAAACTGACGTTAACATCGCAGTTTCAGCTTTTTTACAACCGAGCGTCAGCCTCGACGATCAGATGTTTTTCCTGTTTGCAATTCTTTCTGTAGTATATACAATGTTTGTCTCTCTCTCTTTCTCTTTCTCTCTCTCACTCTCGCTCTCTCTATCTCTCTCTCTCTCACTCTCTCTCTCTTGATTCATGTGCCCCTCATACACATGTGACCTATTGCCCCAAAGGAACAGCACCACTTACATCACCACTCACATTTTTCAACACTTCCCCCCTAATTACACGTATATTCCCTTCTTTCTTCAAACAGCAAAAGCCTCTTCAGTAGGTCTAGGGTTACCACACCCCCCCCCCCTCTTCAGTGGCCTAGCCAGGATTTAATCTTGGGGGAGGCAATTTTTGAAGGTACACATTTTATACAATGTTTGCACTTATATTTTGGCCTTAATAAAACTTATACAAAACATCTTGAAGGGGGCACATGCCCCTTCCTGTCTCCCCCTCGCTACGCCACTGCTCCCCTTGCCACCCCACCCTCAATCATGAAATATTCACGACCTGTCTGATTGATTCCTATCCCTGGTCCGGTTACACAATCTCTCATCGATGTTCAAACCGAGAAGACGTCTGCTTAATGCAATTGTCTAGTTGAGAGCCTATACGCTGGTTGAGCAATAGGTGCAGATTCAATTCACCTCCGATCTCACTACTTTTTATTACATAGTTGTACGAGAAGGGAAGAAAATTCTACGCAACTTTTGCAGAATATTTCAGTTTATTTGCAAATTAGCAGTACTTTTAAATCTGGAGACCATGATGTATATTTAGTGTTGATCACAATTCTGAAAATACATTTACACTTTGTACGACAATGTTACACTTTCTACGACAATGTATAGTCATAGTTATAACCAAGTTAGTTATAGTTACTAAATAATACTACGATTATTTTCCATTTACTTGTCTTGTTCATATATAAATATCCATCGCAAAACTCCGGAAAACAGTAAAATCCATCATACTTTTGCAACTGCAGGAAGCCCTATATCATACTGGGGATTCCTTTGAGCCAGTGAGAGCAGAAACTCTTGGTGCCAGTCGTCAGGAAGTTTTGTCAGCTTAACCGCCTCCACGTACTTCATTTCCCTCATCCAGTGGTTGAGCAGGGGGAAGCGAGCTTGAGGAAGGACGGAAAAGCCTCTGAGGCTGCTTATCGCTGGGAAGCGCTCGAAGAACGGCCACACGTGGAAGTCAAGCATCTGGACCTTGTTACCTTGAAACAACGAGAAGATCAGATTTGATACGATGCATCATGGTTTGATACAATGCAAATCATGATGCATTCTATCAAACCATGATGCATCGTTTCAAAGCATGATGCATCATGATTTGATAGAATGCATCATGGTTTGATATGATGCAAACCATGATGCATCATGATTTGATAGAATGCATCATGGTTTGATATGATGCAAACCATGACGCATCACATCAAATCATGATGCATTCTATCAAATCATGATGCATCGTATCAAAGCATGATGCATCATGATTTGATAGAATGCATCATGGTTTGATATGATGCATATGGTTTGATATGATGCACCATGGTTTGATATGGAATACATCGATTTGGTACCGTGTATCAAAATCTGCAAAATTCTATTGGAATTTTTAAAGTTGAGTATTTCAGATTAGATAATTTAAAGCTAGGATTTGAATAACTTAACCATTTAAATAGCTTATCTCTCTCTCTCTCTCTCTCTCAGTGCACTGCCTACTGGCAGGTTTATGGTATATAACGCCTCCACTCTTTCTCTGTCTTCCGCTTTCCTCTTCATTTCCACATATCTCAACATATATCTAACACATATCTCAACATATATCTAACACATATCTCAACATATATCTAACACATATCTCAACATATATCTAACACATATCTCTACTTATATCGTTATAATTATGATTAAACTAAACGAAATGCGGCAAATAACAAATTAATACGTCTAAACTGGAAAATTTCACACATGCATCTAAAAAAATTTCATTTAGAGCAGGAATGAGAAAGCAATCAGTCAATTAATTTAATCATTCAATCAATCAGTCTTTAAATATTTTAATAATATTTTACACCGTTATTTGAGGCTAACATGCTAATCAACCTACAGGAAAACAACAAAACATTTGACTGAGGCTGTAAAAACTCTACCACATACCAGTCATAAAGGTGCCTCTCTTATGACACTAGCACATACCAGTCATAAAGGTGCCTCCTTTATGATACTAGCACATACCTGTCATAAAGGTGCCTCTCCTATGACACTAGCACATACCTGTCATAAAGGTGCCTCTCTTATGACACTAGCACAGACCGGTCATAAAGATGCCTCTCTAATAACACTAGCACATACCAGTCATAAAGGTGTCTCCTTTATGACACTAGCACATACCAGTCATAAAGGTGCCTCTCTAATGATACTAGCACATACCAGTCATAAAGGTGTTATCTTATGACACTAGCACATATCAGTCATAAAGGTGCCTCTCTAATGACACTAGCACATACCAGTCATAAAGGTGCCTATCTTATGACACTAGCACATATCTGTCATAAAGGTGCCTCATGACACTAGCACATATCAGTCATAAAGGTGCCTCTCTAATGACATACCAATCATAAAGGTGCCTCTCTTGTCTCTCAGAAGTTTCTCACAGAACTCCAGCAAAGCCTCTAACCTTTCTGCACTCTCCCTCCTCCTCTCTTCCTTCTCACTCAGCAAACCATATAGAGCTGTTATATTCTACAATCAATCAATTAACCAATCAATCAATCTGTAAACCATGTAGAGTTGTTATATTCTACAATCAGTCAATCAATCAATCAGTAAACTATGTAGAGCTGTTATATTCTACAATCAATCAATTAATCATGATTTAATATTACTTCCATAAACGTCGTCAAGGAACATATGGACTTATTTTGGCAATCTATCAATTAATTACAATTAAACAAGAAATAATGTCGTTGAGTCATTCTGAAGAGAATTCCTATGCTACTGAACCTTAACGTTAAGCATATCTGCCTACTGAAGAATGGAGCTAATTGCTCTAAATCATTGACCTCATTGCTCTAAATCATTGACCTCATTGCTCTGAAGCATTGACCTCATTGCTCTAAATCATTGACCTCACTTCTCTAAAGCATTGACCTCATTGCTCTACATCATTGACCTCATTGCTCTAAATCATTGACCTCATTTCTCTAAATCATTGACCTCATTTCTCTAAAGCATTGACCTCATTGCTCTAAATCATTGACTTCATTGCTCTAAATCATTGACCTCATTGCTCTGAAGCATTGACCTCATTGCTCTAAAGAATTGACCTCATTGCTCTGAAGCATTGACCTTATTGCTCTAAATCATTGACCTCATTGCTCTGAAGCATTGAGTCCATTGCTCTAAAGCATTGACTTCATCGCTCTAAATCATTGACCTCATTGTTCTAAAACATTGACCTCATAGCTCTAAAGAATTGACCTCATTGCTCTAAAGAATTGACCTCATTGCTCTGAAGCATTGAGTCCATTGCTCTAAAGCATTGACTTCATTGCTCTAAATCATTGACCTCATTGCTCTAAATCATTGATGAATACTAAAATTTGGTTTACTTAATAAAAAGATCAATTACCAATTAATTGCGCAAACCTTATCAAAGTGATACATAACGAGGCGCTGCTCAGCTTTCAGTTCAGGGGAGGCAGGCGAGAGAGAGTGATTGGGGAACTTCTCCTCTAAATACTCATCACAGATGGTCGACTCGTAGATCACGTGGCCCAGGTGTTCAATGATGGGCACCAGACCGGAAGGGTTGCGCTCAAACAGCCAAGAGGGCTTCTCCTTCAGGTTCACGTTGATCGTCTCGTGCCTGACACAGCGGATACAAAACTTACCAAATGCTAAATTGAGCGATTTTTAAATGAAAGTTATTTATGTCTGCGTTCATTTTAATTTCAAAAATTACAAAATTCGACGTTTATATCATATAATGACGTCCCTGACATCACCCTTGTATGAGAAAACGGACGTTAAACCTTTAGTGTTATTATTATTATTATAATAAAAGAATTTTGATCTTGTCTGACACAGCGGATACAAAATGAACCAAATTACTACATTGAGGGATTTTAAGTAAATGAAAATTAATTAGACCTAGTGGTTTGAGTGGAAAGAGTGCAGGGAAACTGTGTTCTCCTCTTATTTTTTCTGAGGTGCGTTCCCCATTCTATTGGCCCATATTAGAAACTAGGAGACCTGTAAATATATTAAATATATTACCGGGTGCAGGAACAATTCTGACTGTTCCAGGGTGATAGAAGGTTATTCTTAAATCCGCGCCGGCTGCAATTGATGCGCCATCACATCAAAAAGCAACGATTACTAATAGTCATGGAGAGGAAGGAGGAAATGGGCCTTAAACAAGCATCTGTGCTTCCTGACCCAGTGTGCCGTTATGTTCCCCTAGCTCTCAATATCGACTTTAACCACTGATTAATTATACCTGTATATATTTAAGTTGTAAATATGACTCAATTTGTCGTTAAATTCATTTTAGATAATTTAAATTTATTATTTTTTTTAAATTTTAAGTAATTTGTCGTTTATGTATCTTAGGATATTGAATTACTAAATTCAGCACATATTTAATTTCGTTATGAATTTTCAAACAACTTGCATTACTGCATTTATTGATAAATAATTGTCAATAGAGTATTTATATATTATCGGTTGTATTTAATCTTAACTGATCATTTCTGATATACAGTATGTGTTAGGATTACGCGGAATACAACAGCCATTGTTTATGTAATTTTGATGAAAAAGCACATTTTATTTTTTTAATTACTTTATAAAATGATTATCAAAAGGTGTTGATACTAGAGAACTCCAACTGATAACGGCTCCTCCAGTTGAGTTGAGTACGCTGAGTATTCTAAAGAGAAGCTCTTTGCTTCTGAACCTTGACGTTAAGCATATCACATTCTTTTTACCTAGTAATACTAAAAACAATTTCGCTGAGTTGGATTAATACTGTCAACTTCAAGAAATCTCAGAGATTTAACAGAACTCGGTTACTCTCATCTTCGTTCTTGTTCTACGACCTTGTTCTTGTTCTATGTTCTTGTTTTTGTTCTGCGTGCACTGTTTCCACTTTTCTAGTTAACTGAAAGTACATCATCTCTTCCACATCACTTAAATGACCTCACTTGACTTTATTTTGTCACCCAACAGACACCTTTTAGGATATTTTCTCTCTCTCTTCCGTCATATTATTTTCAAATATCTTGGCTGAAACGATTTGAAGTGATATGCATTGGGGACGTCCCTGACATCATCCCTGTAGGAGGAAACAGACCTTAAAACTTTATTATTAATATTGTTGTATACTTACGGAACCTTTTTGTGTAGCAGCACCAGCCTAGTCCTCTGCGCGTAAGGGCAAAACCTCATACTATACAGCCTGAGCGTGTCTGGAGCCACAGGTGGCAGCACACTACCTGAATCCATCAATCAATCAATCAATCGTATAAATCAATCAGTCTGATAAATCTATTATAGCTCATAGTAAACAACCAGGGAGTGTCTGGAGATACAGCTGATAGCATGCTACTTGTGCAAATCAATCAATGGGCTGAAAAATTAATCAATCAATCGGTCAATTGATCAATCAGTTCATTGATCCATTAATATGAAATAAAATATGTTTAACAATCGACAAGTCTCTAATAAATCGATCATGTATCAATCAATTACCTTCATTATTCAGAATTTATAATTATGTAATTTATAGTTACATAAGGGACAGATAGTCTTCGAGGAGCTCGCATATGATATGGAAAAAGTACACTCCAAAAGTACACTGATCTCTATCTACAGTGTATATATATATATATTATATATATATATATATATATATATATATATATATATATATATATATATATATATATATAATATATATATATATAATATAATATTTACAGAGTCACACTTGCCTTGTTTCAGACAGTACTCTGACATCTTTAATACAGATTTCTGTTGTCCCATCCAACAACAAGACAACAATAACAAGAGCTTTTACTCCACAGATTCCAGCCGTTCTACAGAGTTCTCTCAGCGTTCTCCCAGAGTTCTCTCAGCGTTCTCTCAGCGTTCTCTCAGCGTTCTCTAGCTGTTCTCCAGCGTTCTCTCTAGCTGTTCAGCGTTCTCTAAGCGTTCTCTCCAGCTGTTCTCAAGCGTTCCCTCAGCGTTCTCTCTAGCTGTTCTTCAGCGTTCTCCCAGCGGTCTCCCAGTGTGCATATACACACGGCTTAGCGTTGATTATTGTCTAGAGAACTACGTAGACAATAAAGCAAATAAAAAATAATTAGGTTTGTTCCACTAAGTGTATATAGCAAAAGAGCGTTACTAGAAAAAGGACTAGTAACTACTTAGTAAAAATTATTAAATACTAATAAATATTAGTGATACTCTGAAAAAAGAGAGCTATAGGGAGCTACATGTCACTGCAAAATAAAAGATAACTGGTGACTTCATTTAGCGCTTATATTTCCCCGTTGAATAATATTCGCTGTACAAGAAACTGTATTGATTTTCCATTACCTTATCTAGACACATGCTGACATTCTGTTGATATCAAGTGCTGTTGTTTCGTAAGTTAAACATGTTGTTTCGTAAGTTAAACATGTTGTTTCTTAAATATAGCCTATCGTGCTATAGCTAGTCGGATTGACTACAACACCAAGTTACTTTACTATTTCATTGGCTAGAAAAACTTGACATTCAACTATATTATATTATAAACCTTAGGAAAATCAAGGGATGTAAAATTGTAAACTTTGTATTATAAACGCACAACTTACTACCACCGTAATGCCTCGTATAACAACTGTTTCATCGAAAGCTATTCAATGTATACATTATGATAGGCTTCTATGTTTGCTTCTATGTTTAGGTCAGTATATAGGTCAAAACCACATGCACTATAGACTGCCCTGTGGTTGCCATACCATGGAAGGCAAACCGCTAATTCTTAACTTTCTTATATATTTTAAAATTAACTACCAATTAATTGCAATAATTAAGCCTATCTTACCAATTAATTGGAGTAATTAAGCAAACTGGCTAATTAATTAGACTTGCTCAAAAGTGAATTTTGTGCTTATATAGAATAGTGTTCTTCTAAAATAAATATTTCTACATCAACTACAGGTCTATTTGAGTGGTTATGTTTGTAATATACTGGTTGAACGAATTGGATAAATTTTATTTCTAATAACAATAATTTCATTAGGCAATGGCTAACAACCTCGGAGCAATATTTTCAAGAAAAGGTTACAATAAAGTTCGTAAAGGCTTGGACACTGTGATGAGATCAACTTGTTGATCACTGGAGTGCACTACTGAGCGAGAGAGTAGATCTAGAGTAAGAATGTGTACTTCAGACCTAACATTTGACAGAACATTAAAGAGAGAGAGAGAGAGAGCGCGCGAAAGAGAGAAACAGAGAGGATGAGAGAGAAAGAGAGAGAGAGAGAGAGAGAGAGAGTGTGTGTGTGTGTGTGTGTTTCATTTAACTTGCTAACAATGCATGTAGGCTATAAGCCTGCATTTTGGACGACTGGGTGAATTAGAAATTGACTGATATAAAGCTAATTTTAGAATTACGAAGCCTAACGTTTAGACCTACAGCTTTCTAATCGGTTGACTGGTGATTTTTGATATTGTGTTTGCATCGTTTTAAACCTTTTTGTCCTGGCTCGTCGTACTGACTTTTGATTTCCTAATGTTTCATGTTTATCATTTGACGACAATACTCAATGTTTTGATAAAAGCTCGGATATGCAACGGTTCAACAGTGTCTTATATTATAGTGGCTTAGGTAATAGTTAATAGACAATTAAAAGCATTCAAGGTCCTTTTAGGATGTCAAACCCTATTAGGACAAATACATTTATAACAGATAATTCACTGTAGTTCACTGGTTTCTTGCTGGCAGCTGCTTCAGCCGCAGAACCAGCAATAGGTTCAAATGCAGAAGTTACTGGAGGCGAGAGTGTCGCAAGAGTGACATCCCATGTAAGACATTTGCCCACCGACCCGGGGATTGGACTCATTTGAGTTACTCAATCTGGGCGCTTTCTATCAGATCCCAACAAAGCCTGGGAATCTTTTAGAGCGGGAATATTAGCCTTATTAAGGGCGCGTCAAAGTATGTCATTGAGAAAGTACCTGCGATGCAAGTTTTTCCTTAACTATCCTGATAGAGCCTAAATTAACAGTCGGACTGCCTGCGAACCTCAAATCTCTCGAGTCCGTATCGTTTAACTACTACACGACAGACACATGTCATGAGGCTTACTCATACCAGTGCTCAGACGACGTTGAGTTTATAATAGTATTATTATCTTTAAATAATTAGCAGTAAATTAACCACCTCTCTCTCTCTCTCTCTCTCTCTCTCTCTCTCTCTAGTGTTCAACAAATGGCAGGTGCAAGACACAAATTCATACTCACATGCTGATTTCGCGCTTCATAAATAGCACTCCATAGATCAACAAGTTAATCACTTCACAAAAGGCAATGACTTTTTCATACGTTACGTTGCCTATGGCTTTGGAAAGCTATATACTATAACTAGCAATAAGCTAGCATATAACATAGAAAATTGTAGGCCTATCCTTCCTACCAGGCCTATAGAATTCTGTATAAAGTAAATCGCCTATTCTGTATAAAGCGACTGCTGCATGAAATTACAAAAAGTGGATGTTAGTATGCATTTATTAAGTATTTTCGAATATGCAATTGCAAGAATGTTAATTATATAAAAGTGGAAAATTTAAAACACAACTAATAAACATGCGTGTTAAATATTACATTAAAGTTCACATTATTAATAATTGTGAGTTAAGTGTTCAGCAAAAACAATAAAACAATTAGAAACATATACGACTTCTACTCACCAATGGGTTATTTAACTTGTAAAAATTATATATATATATATATATATATATATATATATATATATTTATATATATATATATATATATATATATATATATATATATATATATATATATATCCAGTATATATACTGCATATATATACTGCAATACACATACATGTATATACACATGTATATATACTACTATACATACATGTGTATATAGATGTATATAATACACATATATACATGTATATATCCTGTAATTTTATTACTTAATTAAATATACTCACTAGAATGAGTCATCGTCATGTATATGGTGATGACTGATGATTTTAGCAAAACAGAGTATTTGAGTGGCCTCAAGTTTGCAACAAAACTAAAACGTAGTACAATTGCAGTGGATTAATTAACGTCACTAGCAACGTAACAAATAATTACGATAAATTAAGTATAATTAATATTTGTAAAACTGTGAGCAAAAGTATTAAAAGAGATCAATATCTCCACAGAACCTAATATGGTAGTGCATGCAAATATAAATATTAAATAAATTAGGCCCCTACTAGGCTACTAACTGATATTCAGAATAAAATTAGTAGTCCTACACAATTAAAACTAGCAACGGGGAGCTTGTAAAAACCTTGTGCAGAATCTGCAATAAAAGGGCGCTTCGTGTTGAGTTATTCTAACCTGATGATCACAAATTCTCAGATACGGAGGGGCTAAGGGGCTCGTCTAGGTAAGCAGGAGGGGGTGACACCAGACCCTTCGTATTTATTCTGATTCCCCTACGCGCCCATTCTTGTATTAGCTCGCAATAATCCGGCGGCGGAGTAATACCTGTGTAGTGCGGTTTGTTATTGTTTACCGCGCATGCGCTTGAACCACCGGAAATAGCAGACGATTGATGGCTAATCTTTGACTCTTCTAGTTTTCTAAGTCGTGCTATTTCTAAGCTTGCTGATATTGGCGTAAAATCTTTGACTGTGGCACGTCCTTCAAGCTGATCTAGCTTATTGTCAGAAGCGTTTGAAATTGCTGATTCCTGGTTAATAATTTTCCCCGTAGGCGTATTACTCGAATAGGTGTCTCTGAACTTGTCATCTTCATCGCACAATTGTCGTGTACTCGTTTTATTTGCAGAGATATCATCAGGCATTTTCACTGTACGCTCAACTCTCAACAGGTTGCCATTGCTGACATTTGAAGAAAATGAATTCAATTCAGATTTTCCAGTTTCTGTCTGCTTTCTATAATTGGCGGATTTTTCCAAATTTAGCGCTTTCTCGTTATTTGTCGTTATACACTGAGACCCGTTTAGGAAACTGGTAGCGGCACTGGAGTCTTGCAGAAGTGGGACTGTATCAGATGCTCGACTGCAGCAACTGACTTCGTTGTCTACATTTACGTACTCGTGGGTTAAAGACTCTGTGCACACGCTATCAATACTAATTTCTGATGGCGATTGGCAGACTGGATTTCTGCCGTTTGTTGATTTGGATTTGTCAGGTAATTCTTGGTCAAGGACGAGTGACGAAGAAATACCTTGTAAACTATTTGCATCGTTAGGATAAAATTTACCTTCCGGTTCATTGTCATCATCGGAGTTTGCTTGAAGTCTGAATGGCGAAATCTCGTCCTGGCTTAACTCTTCCCGTTGCCCTCTTTGATCATGGACTTGGCATTCTACTTGAATACGCAGAACGCTGTTTGGTTGATCTATCTGCTGAAGCAGCTGCTGTTGTCTCATCAGCAGCTGCTGTTGACTCTCTGCAGGAGCTGTCTGCTGACAATGCAGCTGTACTATCAGCTGCTGTTGATGATTCATATGCAGCTGCTGATCAGGATTATTCAGCTGTTGAGAAGATTGACGTTGAGGTGGGCATTGCTGCGTATAATCTGATTCCTCAATCCGCTTTTCCAGCTCCAGCTGCTCCAGCTCTTTTTGCTGCCCATGCAGCTGCTGTTCTAGTTTCACAATCAACCCGTCAGTTTCAATGACCCTCTCATAACTCGGTGGTCCGAATTCATTAATCAGCTGAAGAGACGACCTTCTTTCTGAGCTACATAGTGACGCCATCGTTACGTCATGGCTGGCAGCCTCTTCGTTAACATGGCTACCAGATCGACCACAACAGCAACCGCAGTTCATGACTGACACCACAGCGGCGATCAAACAGACGAGGAGGCTGCAGAGAAAGATCACAACCAGGGCAAGATGAACAGGGGTTATTTGTGAAATACCCAGCAAGCCTGCTCCAGGTCCGTGAGAGTGACCATGGTGATCAACCTTTGAGCCATTCACTGGCCTTGTCCTATTAGAACTATGATTCCATCTTTGCTCTGGTTTCTCTAAACGACTCTGATGAAATACATTTTCTAAGTTATCAGGATTGCGATGGGTTGATGGGTTTGTTTTTTCCACTTGGAATTCCATCCCAAGCATCGTTGTTTTTCTAGTTTTCATGTCGTCTTCTCTGAGATGGATTCCAGGTGTTGATTTCACAGAATTCTCGCCGAGTTTTTCCTGGAACGTTGATCCTGTTTTCATATTGGTGAATCCATTTACTTCATCGAGTTCTATCCTGGATTCAGCATTCCTAGCATTGAGATCGTTCTTTACCTCACTAGGTCGACTAATGGAGAAGTAGGTAGAGTCAAGCAGGGAAAACTGAACTGGTAAACGGTGACCTTCATTCCTTTCCGCTGCGTCTAAAATAAAAATATATTAAGTTCAATAAAACCATATAGATGCAATAAGAGAGAGAGCGTGTGATAGAGAGAGAGAGAGAGAGCGTGTGATAGAGAGAGAGAGAGAGGGCGTCTGATAGAGAGAGAGAGAGAGCGTGAGAGAGAGAGAGAGAGAGAGAGAGAGAGAGAGAGAGCGTGAGAGAGAGAGAGAGAGCGTGAGATAGAGAGAGAGAGAGAGAGAGAGAGAGAGAGAGAGCGAGAGTTTCAGTAAGCCAATGATACATCAAAATTCAATGATGATCAATAGTTCGTAATGAACTATTCAATAAAATAATCTAAAAGTTATTTTAAATAATACTTAACTAAAATTGATGCCGAAATGCACCGAGAATATTAACTTAAATAGCTATTGATCTAATGAAAATTCATTCCTGTCAGAGAAGAGCGCAATAGATAGGCCTATTGTTTAGCAGCAATGAGGTCGATATAAGCACTTCTCGCTTAATTATATGGCAAAGCATTTATGAGGAAGTTTAGAAAAAGTAAGCAAGCGTTACAGTGAAATGATCACCTATGTTGTTATCTATCACTTTTAATATCACATGTTTTAACCATTAGGCAATTTAGACCATTTTCAATATAACCAGTCCAGTGAATGTCCGAGATTTTACTCTCAGATTAGCGCGGCTGGGATTCGAATCCAAGAGAGTCCAATTCAACTAAGGTCTGTCATTTAAAACTTCATGACGTTACTCCTACGCTATTAAGACAGAGTAGCATATAGACCAGTTTGGTCACAGCTTACTTTTGTGGTAACGTACAAGAGAAATCTAATTCATTTAGTTTTCTCTTTTATAATTTGTTATTTTAAATTAATTCTTTATCTTTGCATCATTTACTTTTTTATCATTTCGTCAGCTAATTACTTTATGACTCCATTTTTATATACGAGCGTGCTTTAGGCTACGGCAATACTGAATGGGATACAATTTTACTGATTCTACTCAATGTTCTTTCGCTTTAGGAATCTAACTTTGAATCGGTTCAATGGATTACTATCATGCACTGTAGAGATTATAGATGTATGCCAGGCTTGCATAGTTTGGGATAGTTCGAATAGTTTGGAAAAAATTGAGAATTGAACCCACCGACAACTGAACGCGTTTTTCAAGAACGACCTGACAAAAATTTGACCGCGATGAGACTTAATCATCCGGATATAATGCCTGTCTCTTAGACTAAATATTAAGCATATATTAGCCTCAGTTTCCTCACTCGAAAGCGATATCAGTGACGGGCGAGCCAGGATTTGAACCCCGCACATACTGATTCCCGGTCGTATATCCTACCAACATTGCCACCGTCCCTAGCTAGTGGCGATGATTATTTATCGATGATTATAGGCCTATCTTAAATTTATAGCTTCTCCATAAATTTGATAAATTATAATTATATAAGGGCTATATAGGCCTACTAACAGAGATTAATCGTAAATTATCGTAATTAACAAATAATATTCACATAATAACATTCATAATAAACATAACTAATGGAATAGTCACATAAATTGATAGAAGATAAATATAATATAAATAAATTATAATAAGATAGCATAGACATGTATTTGATTACAAATGGATTTCTTACCTGCGCTGTGAGAATGAAGAATACATGTTGCAGCGTGAATTAACGCTACGTGAAATATCAGTGAAGTGTACATAGTGGGATATCCTACTCACTTTTATTTGTGATGATGATTTAGAATTTGCAGCTAAAGTACCTGGGATATCAAGCTACTCAGCTGTTTGTTTCACTTAACATATTATCTACTGGCAGATGATAAAAATGTTAACGACAGAATTAATGTTAACGCATTAAAATAAACCTAACTTGGCAGACCCATGAAAGTTACTAAAATGACAAATTGACGTAGTCATGCAGTGGACTGTGTAAATGCTACTCAAACACTCAAGTCATTCGTTATATACAGTTTAAGACGTCAGCCTTTAATGACAAGGTTCAAAGTTCACTAGTTCCCAGATATACGTATTTCCAATAGGCGTGAACTATACAGAAAAGTTTGAAGTGTCTGCATGCAATTAATCACTGTACAAGGTACGCTTATGACGCTAGGGCTGCACAACAGGTGATTAGTGAGACCACACATGAGCTAATCAATGCTCTGCGGCACATAATTCCACAAATCAGGTGAAAACTGTAACCCTTGTATTATATTTCAGAAATTGAAGAACAAAGACGCGTTTCTAGTGTTAAAGAAAGCGGGATATTGTACTAAATTAAAAGAAATTCATTGCGTTAAAAAGAACCACATCGTTACCAACCTATTAGAACAGATAAACTCAAATACAATGCTCGTCGTGCACGGCGATTCAATTTCTTACGAGAATAGAAGAAGTGTCTGAAATGTCTGTGCCAACCCCCAAGCACCAGAACATAACAGTTACTATTTTATTATGTCCATTCTGTCTTTCCCTTGTTGTATCCGGGATCCTGAAGAATATACCAGCCGTTAACTACACTTGTAGTAGGAGGCGACAAAGCAGGAACTCAGGAAGGCAATGGGAAATCACTTTAGAAGCCATATTTTTCAAGCTATAGGCTATAAAGCCAATAGTTAATATATAATTATAAAACTTTAGATTCTGAATTTTCCATCACACGACGTACCTCGCATTGCACTCCCATGCAGGTGATTATAAGTATGGGTTTAATTAAACTTTGAAAGGTAAAATTGATGGCTTAATTTTAGAAATATAATACTCGATGTTATCATGGAGCAATGACAGTAGCAATATAATTTTGTGCAGTTTTCTTTTTATTTATCAGACCTTTAATTCTCCTAAAATTAGATTACTTAATTTATGCGTTTTGCTAAATTAGCACTACGTCATCATATCCATTTAGCATGGCTTTAGAAAATAAATTCTAGCAATTAATGGCTAACTTTGAAGACTTGTTTTTAAGGCAATGTTTTGCGACGAGTTTTTTGCACGAAGTGGTTAACCGTGGCAAGTGCGCCTATTGCCATGGTGACAGGGGACGCTATCATGGCGGAATAATGGTGAAATAATATTTTGTTTTTTTTCGTTGCTCCTATTTTTACACTCAGTTTTCTCTATACCAACTAATTATCAATGAGAAACTTACTAAATGAACAATTTGTGCAGTTAAGCTTTGTATTTAAGTTCGGGTGCTTCTCTGAAAATGTTGTCACTTCGATTTTTAAATTAAAAATAAGACTAACATTTTATTTATGGGTTTGAGCTTGATTTAAAATCGTAAACAACTTAATTACCACTGAGTCACCTTTATACTAGACAATATATGAATAATTTTTATGCTAATAATGAAACTGACGTTATGTTATTTTGAAATTATTGAATGTAACTGGTTTTCTACATAAGCTTTTTCATGTAACATTTTATATAAATAATGGTTTTACGAAATATATTTATGATAGAATGTAATTTTGGCTTGTAAGTAGGATGCTACCCTATTATTATTAGTATAAACGCGAATAATTCAAAACAGTTGCCATAAAACTGTCGAATAATTACTATTCTAGCGGAGTCCATAACAAAATCAAGTGCACAATTTGTAATGTTTATTTTCAATTTGACATTAATTTTTTTGTGTGAAAATAAAATTTTAATTAAATAAATTTTGTTTGTAAAATTGAATTGAACAATTATAACAATGCACTGCACTGTTTAATGTATGCTATAAACTGTAGATTCATTATTGTCATGAAAGGCTAATTTATCTGACAATCTTCTAAACTGAATTTATAGTCTGCTATTTTGCTTTTTTGCTTTAGAACTTGGCATTGTAAATTTGTTTCTGGCTAATTTTTGATAAAATGCATAACTGCTATATAACATCATGTATCAAATCTGAGTAAATTAAATCTCATGCACTTATAGAAATTTTGAAATAAAATACATCTAAAATATTAGATGTCACAGCCAGTGTCACAATGCTAAATTTTGTCACAATAAACAGTTACATCATTTCAAAAAATCGCTACAATGGCCACATGAATATCTCCCTGAGCAATGAAAATGATTTTGAGCTTTTACTTTTTCATGATAAATGTTAAAATGGTGCTCTACAGTTCCATTGAAATGTAAATTGTTGTAATTTAACAGGATATTTTTGTCACATTGGAGGCATTATAATCATTTCAAATATCATGTGAACCATTAAATATCACCTTTTTGTCAGTTGTGGCAAGATATTCTCTATTCAGTAGTTCTTTTGTTGGTCAGCCCTGCTGCATGAAATGATTGAAGAAGTTTTCTCTCATTGAAACTATATTGATCTTTAAACAACAGATCTAAAGATATTTATATCGTGAGTGCAGTATGAGTGCCGGTAAGTGCAAGCGTGTTGCGCCAGAAGGCCCGCTATTGGCTACCAGTAGCAGTAGCAGCGACGATGATTCGCCACGTCAACCGCCAATCAATTCTCCAAGCTCCACCTCTTCTGCCCTCTCCCCCACCTCCAATTCCTTACAAGGAACTGACCACACCTCTGAAGCGTCCTCGTCTCCTATTGGTCATTGCAGTTCACCAGGGGGCAGCAGTACAAGCAGTGGGTTGAGCCATCTAGACCATACCGCCCACCGCAGGGACGTTAGAAGACCAAGGAGTAAGAAGAAAAGGAACGAGGATTGTGATCTTACTCCTCGTCCGTCCTTCACAAGTCCCAGAGACTCCTTCGACCTGCAGACAATAACATCAGATCAACAGACTGTTGACCTAAATAAAACATACACTTTAGTTAAACCAAAAGGCGCTGAACTGAACAGAGAGGAATATGATAGCGGAAAGGGTGAAACTGACGTGAGCCTCGAAGCATCGGATGCTTGCGCCATTAAAGAATTTGAAAATTCAACCGACTATAAATCTTTCTCACACTTCGGAAAGGGAATCAACAAAAACAGAAACCTTGGTAGAAAGTTAAGCTGTAGTGGGAACCCTGGTGTTGCAGGTGAGAAGATATTTTCTGATGGTTATACCGGTGAAAGCAAAGGAAAGCTAGGCGGGAGCAAAGTATCTGCAGGCGGTCAAAAAATAAAATCTGCCAGAGGTTTAATTTCTCTTAATTTTTTGATTTGCCTTTATTTTTTATGCTACTTGTCATTCAGTATGGAAAGGTTATAATTTAATCTTTTTAAAATTAACTATTTAGAAATCTCTTGGTAAAATATGCAGTAATTAGCAGTATTTTGTCATTGATTCAAAAAAAATTGTATAAGAAATTACTAGCCCTTGCAATGTATAGTCGACTGTTTCTCTTGCATGTTTATATGAATACCTGAGCAGTGAGCATGCACAAAAATAGCACAGTTGATATCAATACAGGTTACTATGGTACCTATGACATCAATAACAATGCAACAAAAAATGCAACAGTATTAATCGTATTAGTTTGAGGCATATGTTCATTGGTATCATAGTACTAGTATTAGTATTAATCGTATTAGTTTTGGCTATAAGACCATTAATATCTTAGTCTCTGCATAATATAATCATTTATATAAGCTCTACTTCTCTATCTGCTGATAAAATCTATCTTATGAAATACCTGACACTATCCTTGTATGAGGAAACGGACATTAAAACTGTATTACTATTATTATTATTATTATTTTCAGCTCCTTTGCCAATGCGACTAAGGGCATTTCCATCCAGTTTCTGGCAGCAGCCTAATGTTCCCCAGAGTGTTGCTCCTGGAACCATGTACTCCATTTTACCACCCTTGTTCAATCAGGAATCCACCGGAATCACAGGTTGGTCTAGTTCAATTATATTCTTGAGATGTTAACTGATATTTGATTTTTTCATTTATGAGTTTTCATATTTTCTATTTTTCATATATTCATTTTTTTTATATGTAGTTATCAAAACTATAGCTGTAATTCAATTTAGAAGCTGAAAAAAGGACTAATTAAATAATAAATTATAGTCCTATTAGTCCTATTTAATTATTAATAAATTAATAATTAAATAGGACTAATATAACAAAAAAGCACTAGTAATTTTATACATAACATGTTCTTTAATTTCCAAGTGTGCCCATGTATATTTTTAGAGCATATATTAGAACCGTGCTAATTTTTAATTATGCCATTGACCACGATCATGCTTTTAATTTGTTTTTAATTTAGCTTAGTATTATTTACAAATGCTGAAATTACTGTATTGTTACCGTATAGCGATATATCTGATTCCCGTTTCTCATGGCACTTGCAATTGTTTGTAGCGTCTTATATTGTCCCTGTACTATGCTATTGTAATCTGCATTTTTTAGTTATTTGCGATCATCATCTTACTGTGAATCTCAGTTTAGTTAGAGTCTGGATAAAACTTTTAGATTCGTATTAGAAAATTTATAGCAATTTTTGAACCTAGGCTCTCGCCAACCAAATGTCCTTTCTGACGTTGGTTTGGATCTTAGTTCTTTGATGCCTTTTATGACACGTGCAGCCCGCCATTGGTCTATTTTTCAACAACTCGGACACAATATTAGAGTTCGCAAGAGACGTCCCTGACATTGCCTTATGGAGAGGAACCGTACGTTAAATTCTTATTGATTGATTGATTGATGTTACTAACATTTATTTAGTTTGATGTTTAAATGATTTCTGGATTAGAAGTTCGACCGGTCACCCCACCTGACGAACAAGACGAAGATGTTTTTGAGACTCCTCGCACAACAATTCAAGGATCTGATGGGGAGATGAGGGGGAGAAATCCCCTCCTACAGACCGCCCCGGCAGCCCTCGTCATAGCCAATGGGCCGGGTCTGACCCCCAGGAGCCGTAGATTTAGCCGAGATAAACCGGAAATGTCCATCACTGTTACCAACACGGATTTACTTCAAAAACTCTTTGATAGCGTTGCTAAGGATAACAGTGTTGCCAATGCAAAGCAGAAAAACTCAGCTGTTGGGCAACTCCGCAGAATCAAGTAAGTGATGTTTCAGTGTGGATTTATTAAGTTTTAGCATTTACGATTTTAAATTGTACTACTGTTTATTGCAGAATCTTATTAAAACATGAAATTTATGTTAATATAGAGGTATAATCAAAGAAATAGTTATACTTATAGACCTTTTATAATATGTAATGGTAGCTCTGTTCACATAATTAACAAAGCCTAGTGTGAGAGTGGGGAGGGGGTGTGCATATATTGACGGCTGGCAATGTTCAATACATACTTTTTATATTTATTATGTATTTCTTCATTTATTAACAAAATGGTATTAAAAAAGTACACAAAAAATTATATTTCAATTTCTTGTCAATTGATGATAAACACATGTCTTAATTTACGGTTAATATATGTCTAGATAGCATATCTAGAGAGAATATATTACATTTTAAGGATATATTATATTGCTGTTGCCTTCCACAAAACAATTAATTTTATGATGCACAGTGGTTCCGTTCCAACGAAAAAATATATAGGGTGATTTTTCAATGTAAACACCTTTTATAAAAGGTCCATGGATTGCTATTCTTGTACTCAGTGTCATATTCTAGTGACTCATTGCTATTTTATAGTTGATTAACTAATGTTTTTCGGAGGTGATTTCAAGAACATTACTTTAATTACTTGGAGGTTGATTATTTTGATTTTATGAAAGTTATATTTAGTCATAGTTAAATATTTCTCACAGTTAAATATTTGAGGTATTTAGAGGTTCAGTCATTTATGTGTATTGTCTTTATATCCTTTCTGTTACCATTTAACTTTGAGCTGAGTATTGCATTCTTTGCCAGAACCTGTCAATCAACCTGTGATAGGTGGAGTCAATTAATTGTTTACCATATTCTAACGAACAGCATGACAAGTTGATTGACTGACAGATTAGCTAATAAATAATTTACAGAACATTTATTCGACTAAAAGCAATTTGATTGACTGATAGATAGGATAGTAAACTTATTCAAGTATATTTATTTGATTAAAAATTATTTGATTGACAGATAGATTAACTACAATGAACAAATTGATTGACTTAAGTTAAGGCAGATTAATTGACTAGCAAAACATTAGAATCCCAGCCGCGCTGATCTGAGAGTAAAATCTCGGACATTCACTAGACTGGTTGTACGGAAAATGGTCTAAATTGCCTAACGGATTAAACACGTGGTATAAAAAGTGATAGATATCAACGTAGTTGACCATTTCATTATAGTGCGTGTTTATTTTATTTATTTAATAATAACACATATTATAGTGAAATGATCAACTACATTGATATCTATCACTTTAATTCCACATGTTAAATCCGTTAGGCAATTTTGTCAATTTTCCGTGTAGCCAGTCAAGTGAATGTCCGAGATTTTACTCTCAGATTAGCGCGGCTGGGATTCGAAACCACGAGAGTTCAATTCACCTTGGGATCTGTCATTTTAAACTTCATGACGTTATCTACACCTCTAACCATTGTGCCATTGAGACATTCTAGACATTTATTTAACTTATTATTTATTAAATATTAATTATTTATTTATATGATTTGATTGACATGTGTAACCTAGATCTCGTAAACAGCCTGCTCAGACAGACTCCGCCCAGCAGCCTATAGTAGGCAGTGCGAAGCAGCTGCTATCAAGCAGGCATGATCCATACCTGGTGGACAGCATAGCAGACAAATTATTTCCTCAATTGTCGCTAGGGGCGGGGGGTAGGGGGGCTCGACCCACGGGTGGGGCGTATGGGGGGCACTCTACCCTTCAGCTGGTTTCATTGAGAGAGGGGGATAATGTTTTGACCCTCCCAGCTTTAACTAATGATCAGAACTATGGAGCCATGCTGAATGAGCTAGTGGCTCATATTTAAATCACGATAATAAGTATATACAGTACTCTTATAAATTTATTAACTTAAATGTTAATATGATAAGTTGTAATTCATAACTTATTAATTATAACTTATTAATTATAGTTATAGTTATAATTTCTGCTATAATTTGTATAACTAAAATAATAAATAATTAAATTGTAATATACAGCTATAATTCTCATAACCTAAATACTCGTAAATTTCAGAAATTAAAATAGTATGGAATTCAAATAATATAAAAAATTATAAAAAACATCGCGATTTACATGCATGATACAATGTATTTATGATATTTATGATGCCTATTAGCTTATCCTATTACCTTTTATTCATTTTAGTTTGTTTTCTTTCACGAAATTTGAAGAGCCTCAAAAATAGAAGATCTTTAGATAAATAGATCTTAAAATAACGAGATCTTTAGGTCTAAATGTGCCTGTGATTAGTGTATCAATTTAGTTTAACAATTTGATAAGCTAACTACTAGGATCAACATTCAATAACAGTAGAATGATTAGAGTGGTACTGTTGTCCGTTACAACATCATCGAGCACTATGAAATCAACCAAATCAGAACTGATGAGCAGCATGTGAGTGGTCCAATATAGGGCCTATATAGGTCTATATATATATATATATATATATATATATATATATATATATATATATATATATATATATATACAATATTTATATGTATATACAATTATACGTGTATATATTATATATATATATAATATAAATGTATATGCATTATTAATTTATATATATTTGAATTGAATATTCATTTAATTTGTAAATTTATTTAAATATTTATTTAACATAGAATTTCGGTTAATAATTTAATTGTATATATTTACTGGCGTATTCATTTTAGTTTTGTATTTACTTAAATATTATCACTCATATGATTTGAATGTGTGTGGTGTAGTATTTAATAATATGTAATATTTTAATATTTATTTGGTAGACGTGGATTTGTAGGAAAGAGTTTGAAGACAGTGCTTAGTGTGTTGTGATTTGTATATACTCAGATTAACTGAAGTTTTGTATGTTTGTTTGTAAATATTAATTAGCAATAGAAGATTTTGCATTTTTCGATTTCTATGTACTACTGATGATATAATACGCTGCAGATTTGTTATGCATAGTTTAGTTCTTTTCACATTTGTCGTTGTTTTATGGATTCCATTTGTGCACTTGTTGTCTGTGATTTTTCTATAAATTATTTATTTTTGTTGATCTCATATTACAGATGGGTCAGTTGGACAGAGAGAGGGGGATAAAGCTTGTAAAACCTTTTTAAATTTCATTTTTTTTAATGTTAAATTTTTAGTGTAGCTGTAATACTACCGCCCTCTTTCTGTCTCATTATGCTCTTCGTTCAGTCTGCCATATGTGTGAAATCTAATCTATACCATTATCTGCTTAAAACAAATGTTCCATAGAAGCTTAACATTTGTTTGACTTGATTGTTTTCAAAGTCATTTTCTGGTTGTTATAACTCTATCAAGTTACATACAAGCTTATATTGTAAGTTACGTTAGGAAGATTATAACTTGTATTTCGTATTAGCCAGAACATATAACATATCATACCGTATGATAGAACATATAGAGTATCATATCTAAGAACATATAACATATCATACCGTATGATAGAACATATAGAGTATCATATCTAAGAACATATAACATATCATACCGTATGATAGAACATATAGAGTATCATATCTAAGAACATATAGAGTATCATATCTAAGAACATATAGAGTATCATATCTAAGAACATATAGAGTATCATATCTAAGAACATATAGAGTATCATATCACAACATAGAACGTATAGAGTATCATTACAGAGAACATATAGAGTATCATTACATAGAACATATAGAGTATCATATCTCGGAATATATCTTAGAACAGATACAGTATCATATCTTGTTTATCATAGAACATGTAGAGAGACACTTCGAGTGCTTGTAAAATGCATTAAGAGGCATCATTGATTGGGAAATTCTTACAATATTATCAAGGTTTTAAGGGTTTTTTCGCAGAAATTGACGCATTTGTCGCATAACTAACTTATTCTACGGGATTTTTTTATCTCAACGCGGTGACTTAAAAAGACCGGGAAATCTTTGACTGCGAAGAATTACAACAATGCTATTCACAGTACTCACGGTGTAGGTTTATGCTGAGTGTTGATTTGATCATCCACTTTAAGATGTGTCGTGTGTGTCAGTCAATAACGTCAGCACAACTTAGTGGTTATTATTAAGCAATAATTAGGTGAGTACTTGAACAAGTGAACGCGCTATATCTAGTGCAGTGATAAGTAGAGATATAAACTAAAGGTTCATCAAGGCTCTTTGGCTTGATCCTTGGCGTTGTGATAAAACTGATAAATTTACGACATACAGTTTGTAAAAGCTGTGGATATAATCAATCAATCAATCAATAAGAATTTAACGTCCGATTCCTCGCCATAAGGCAATGTCAGGGACAAACGATTAATGATCAGTGATAAATGGTTGCCTAATAATTTAACATGTGAAATTAAAATTGGTCACCATTCTAGTATTCTTCCAAGTTACAGTCGTATCTAGATGCAACGTAAATTGCGAATTTCTTAAAAGACTACCAAGCGGGAATTGAAAAAGGCAATGGAAAAGCACTTCTAATGTTATAGTTTTTCTTCAGGTTTAATTAAGTCCTCATTAATATTTTGTATTCAATGTATGTACTTTTATGATAACATAAACACCCTTATCAATGAAGTGAGGTTTAGTGTGCATGCATACATGCTTTGTGTAGGATATGTATTTTGGACGTGCCATCGGACAAAACAATAGCTAGAGAGTGATATCGTCGTGGAATAGTATTTCACTATAATGTGTGTTTTATAATTAACTTGATAATATTTCTTATGTCGTTTTGTAGTTCATCTAGGACATAGCTTCTGTCAAGAAAATGTTACTGGGAGAAAGAATGAAAATATTTAAAAAGTGCATATGAGTTCTTCCAGAGTGTTAATAAGTTCATTAAAAGGGCGCCTTAATTTCTTAGAAGGGCACCCAAAATTCTTCGAAGAAACAAAATTTGTTTATAGGTTTCTCATTTTCCCTTCAGAAGCCTTCTAAATATCTGACGACCTTTTAAGGCGTTCAGCCGATTCTTGGTGGATTTCGGCAGCCGGGGTAGTTGGAGTTTTACTGGGTGGTAAATCCCTGACTGAGTGGGGGGCAGGGGGATTGCCCCCCGTTAACATTTTAAAAGAGGTTGTGATCCAGGTACGACATTGTTTTCGTTATGTGACTGCCTACTTGAAATATTCTGTCTTGTAATGTATTCAACGATCGTTGAGGTGATTGATCGATTATTGATTTCTTCTGATCCAAGAATTGTTTAACATGAACTGCCAGATGTTTGCTATATGACTATGTACCGCATACCAGTTGCGAAGCCGGTAAGATACTCGACCGCGGATCGGTATGTTCGGGGTTCAAATCCTGGGCTTTCCCGTCACTGACATCGCTTTTGAGTGAGGAAACTGACGTTAACCTTGGCTTTTTTAGCTTTTATATTCAACTGTCATTTGAATTCCATTTAAGCCGTCTGGTAATAGACAGGCTTGTCTATTAACAGTGAAATGACATGTGGTTTTTCTAAATAAGTTCTATTATTGTGTAAAAAATCATTAAATGCTATTCGAATTTGGACGTAATTGTTATAATAGTAACATTTTAAGTTAGCCACTTCCGTTAACGGCTGTAGTATCATTTACGTAGAATCCTAAAGGTGTGCCTTATGTTTATAAATCACGCATATTTTTGATGCCATTGATTGTGTCCTTGAATGAAGAAAGGCATGTTAATATTCTATTATTATTAATTCCCAATTCAATACTATAAATTTAATTAGGCAACTGGGATTTAAGGGGAGATGATGATGATGAATATAATATAAACACAATACGAATATAGACCAGTAAATGTGCCACTACAGTTCCATAAAAATTAATTATTTTATATTAGGGTTATGTGTGCGGTGAACGATTGATTGGTTTATTCTTCAGCGTCCCGGACATAACACGTGGCTGCCGTCATTAATGAATGTAATTTTTACGGGAATATCATCCCGGTGAATTATCCTTCCGATATCCCGTATACTTTCTCAATAAATAGTGAATTTGTTTCTTATCCTTTAGACAATGGCGGATCCAGGCGGGGGCGGCAATTTTTTTAACTTCAAAATAATTGTGTCATACATTAATGAAAAGGAACTTCAGATGACGTTTACCAGTGTGGTCTGTTAGGGTCCTAAGAGGGTGGCGATAATAGTCAAGAATTTCAGTCAATCAAAAGCTAACAAAACAGTTGCACGATTAATAAAAGGTCGTGAAAAAATTTTCTGGCCCCGAAAAAATCCGCCCCTGCTTTTAAATACTTGGAGGAATTGCAAAACGGGTTTGGGGGTATAGGCACCCCTCTAGGTTACTGTGTAGTTTCGATTTCGATTTCAGTTTGGCCCCTATCTATCAGCGTCTCTTGTCGTTGTAGAAACAGGCTTTAAATCAAGAGTTGTTGTCTTGACATTTATAAATGTTATTTGATCCGAAGTTATGTTATAAATAAAATATCCTAACAAAATCTCTATGATCTGTTTAAATTGTTTTATTTGAATTTATGTAGTTTCTTCCGTGATTTGAAGAGTAATATGAATTGAATACATTTAAATTTAGTAGAATATCGACCATTATTAGATTTGTGCTAGCCTAGCACACGCTAAACGTACTGTGCATATTAACTTGTGAAGTTTGAAAACTGCTTACTTGTATTGTTTAATATATTATAAACAATAATAATAATAACAACAGTTAGAGTGCTACAGTCATCAAAGACAACATCGAGCACTATTGAGACAAAATCAAGCCGGCGAGCAAAAAAAGAAGGTCCAAAAACGGTGCAAATTCCAAAATCCAGAAATTCAGTCCAAAGTAAAGGGAGTTAAATAAAAGGTGATTTAGGCGCAGGTCGCTGCTCATGGACACTGGATGGAAAAGAGAGATGGAAAAGAGAGACGGAAAAGAGAGATGGAAAAGAGAGATGGAAAAGAGAGATGGAAAAGAGAGATGGAAAAGAGAGACGGAAACAACTGCCACCGTACTACTTAATCAACTCTGTGAATTATACTATGCTATAACGATAACTATATATTAACTAATGTATAATCACAACATTAAGTAAAAAATTATGCTTGAACTAACATCTTAATTATTAGATGAAATAGTTGCGGAAAGAAAAGTAAGGTTCTTGGGTCCCGTATTAAGAATGCCTGATGATAGATATGCAAAGACTGTAATGAATTGGAAGCCAAGTCAAGGTAAAAGGAAAAGAGGGAGACCTAGAAGTACTTGGTTCAACACGATCAACAAAGATTTGAAAACTTTGAACATTTCATGGGAAGATGCTGTGAGGGTTGCTAAAGACTGAAAAGAATGGACGAATGTTGACGCCCTATGTTCTCTTCAGAACGCAAGGAACTGATGATGATGATGATGAACATCTTAATTGTATCGCAAAGTGCTTCGAACTGGTTATAAGCATAGAACGTCCTGTTGTCTAAACAAATGGATATGGTAAACAATTGAACACTCTAACAGGATTTAAACTAAGAATGAATATTTGTTTTTAAAGTAAGTTTTATTTTAATAATTGTATCTTAGTCTTCAAAGCAAGCAATTCAATGTAATATTGCCTGTCTGCACATGTATAGCAGATTATACTATTACATCTTGTCTACGTGTAAGCATATACTAGTAGTATACATTACAACATGTATGCATACATACATGTATACATATATAGTAGTGTATAGTGTATACATGGAGTGTTGCGCGTTTTTTAAAACCGATTTTTTAAAATTTAGCCGTGCCGTTAAGTGTGTGTGTGTATGTGTGTGTGTGTATGGTTGTTAGTGTGTATGTATCTCTATGCGCCTATATCACGACACTCATGCATTTTATCTTTTCTAAATTCTGATCTTTTTATGACCTTAAAACTCATACAAATCACATTGGTTGATGCAGGGTGATAGTAAACACATTGGTTGATGCAGGGTGATAGTAAACACATTGGTTGATGCAGGGTGATAGTAAACACTATCACCCTGAACTTTTTGTTAATTACACTTACAAATATACCTGCCAACGGCTTGTAAATGCCGGATTAACATCCTGAATTAGAAGTTTTAGCCTATTAGTTATGCCTAAACCATGAAGTATAAAAATTAAAAAATCTAAGAGAGTGATGTTCAAGATTCTTTTATAATTCTATTATTTGTTTAACAAGTTAAATTTCTCATAGTTGTCTGGGATTTCTCTGATATCACTGGTTATTAAATGTCTCCAGTGTCTAGTGGCTGCTGCAGGTAAGAACTAAGAGTTATCACGCTCTGCATCAACCAATGTATTTACTATCACCCTGCATTAAGCAATGTGTTTACTATCACCCTGCATTAACCAATGTGTTTACTATCACCCTGCATTAACCACCCTGCATCAACCAATGTGTTTACTATCACCCTGCATAAACCAATGTGTTTACTATCACCCTGCATTAACCAATGTGTTTACTATCACCCTGCCATTAACCAATGTGTTTACTATCACCCTGCATCAACCAATGTGTTTACTATCACCCTGCATCAACCAATGTGTTTACTATCACCCTGCATCAACCAATGTGTTTTGTATTTTATGACAGATTTTGCAATAGAACAGTTTTAGTATTCGAATTATTTTCGTATTGTTATCACTCCGAAATCATTGATTGATTGATTAATTAAATTTATATGAAGTTTACATAATAACAAAAAGTACTTGAAATTGTCATTTTATTATATTCCACAAATATGCAAAGCATTAAGGCAGATTGTATATTTAACGTACTTACAAAAATAAATTAGTACAAATTTCAGTTAATCGATTTGCATTTGAATTTTTTTTAAATTTAACGCTAAACAATTTTGAGAAGAGAGAGTTGTAAACAAGACTGATGAACTATTATCGAATGATAAACTATTTAGAACCCCGTAGATAATTTAACAGAGAAGCCATTCAAGTACGATATATAATATATCTACTGTTTCATACCAAGCATGCCCACCGCATTACTCCGTACTTTGAGATCTCTATCTCGCTACCACTTCATCCAAGCCTAAGTCACGTTAACAACACAAGAGTTACGTGCACACAGTAAAATTACCGGTCATTTTATAGCTTAACTAGAAAAAGTATTTCAAATTTTATACTTCTCAAAAAATATTTAGTATTTCTAAAATACTTTTAAAAACGTGTACTTTACTAAGTACTGTATACTCGTACACTGGTATACCTATTTAAAATAATAATTTTTAATACTTTAATATAATTATTTGTAATACCTTGTGTTTGTCAGTTAATGAATTAGTAGAAAAATTGATGTTACACTAAAAACGATAAGCATGGCGTTAATAAATTGAATAACTATCTAGAAAAATAGTGTCCCGGTACAGCTAACTACTCGTCAAACATAGTAACGTCAGAAGAACTAATTTCGAAATCAGAATAGTGCAAGAGAAAATACTTCTACTACAAAATATCTGCGAAATTGCCTTGTGCAACGATCAATTGTCATAAATTAAGAAGATCATTGTATGAAATACAATTTCTAATAAACGATAGTATTTCAATCACAGCAATCAATCCATTAAACTTTTGCAAACAATAAATTAATCAGGCGTTTAATTTGAATCTCTCAACAACGTCACAAGAACGCTTTTAATAAAGACCCCGAATGGCAGAGCCCGTATTAACCACAGCTGATCGCAGAGACGCTGTTGTTTGAGCGACCAGTTGAGCTAATAGCTTCTGTAGTGATGTGTGCCGTGGGGACGTCCCTGACATCATACCTGGATGAGGAAGCGGACGTTAAACCTTTATTATTATTATTATTATTAATACATATACGTCAGGATTCACATAGTTTTCCCTTCATTTCAGTGCTTGCTTCAGACACCCCTTAGAAACACATACAATTAACGGCTGCTAAGAAGAGTCTGTGTGATCCCAGGTAAGACAATGTGGTTAGTTCAGGTAATCTACAGTGGTAACAAACGTTACCTATACGTTACGGTACCAGCAAATGCTTAAGTTCCGTCACCCAAATGTTGACACAAATTAAAACAAGGTTAAAATAGCCGAGTCAGTATCAAACCAGCCCGATAGCAGAAGATGACATGATGAATAGCTGACGAATGATATAAAAGCTGAAGTACAAGGAAGCACATAAAGCTGAGGAAGAAATTAACGTCGTTTTCGCAGACGAGGAATACATCAGTCAAAGATAACCCTGAGGTTCGACCCGCGTTCCTATGAATTTGGTGCAAAATGATGAATACGCTTACTATTATAAACGATATAATTATTAATAGTACTTATCAATATTCTTAATATTAACAGTAAATGACGTTAATATAAATAAATGAAAATTATATATATTAATATTACTTAACACTATGAATAAGATAAATGACAGATTGACTGAATGATGGACTGATCAGAAGAATATAAATATTGTAATATGTTTCATTAACAACGCCCAAAGTAAAAACGGTCAAAAATCTGCCAATTTAAGAAGTGACGAATCGAGTCAAACAGACATCAATATACACAAGAAATGAATGACGCGGCTATAAAGTAAATCAAACAAGAGTTAAAATAAGAGATCTCTCATTTATTCATTACAAACTGCATGACAGCAATTTTATAAGTAGGCTAGTTATTTAATAAAAGTGCACATTTCTTTAACAATGACAATAAGAAAAGTATCGCAATTCCGTTCACTTAGTCATATCTATAGAATTAACTATATATCCGCTCCATATCAGTTATCAAAACTTGTTATCCGATAAAAGAAATCATACTGACATAAATAATTGTGAAATATCAAACTACCTAAAAATTACAGAATTTATATTTAAGCTAATTTAAAATTGCAGGAGATATCTGCTATTACAACCAAATGGTAGTGCAGTTTTGCATTTTGCTAATACATTCAGAATAACGACAGGAGTTGACGTTAAACGAACGAAAAGTAGATGGATTGAAATAAATAATGCATAAATAAATAGTAGATTAATCGTAGGCAACAGGCAAAATACAGAAAATTTAAATAGTCTAAGAAATGATAGTAAATTTAGACATTGTTTAAATATCAAATCTCAAACAATACAGTAACCGTCCAATTAACTCTAATACTACTTTCTAATTCTAAGGACGTTTGCTTCTGTGATATTCTTTTGTAAGTTTCTTGCATAGTTTTCGTTTTTTCTGCAAATTATGCAATTTTTTGTATAATTTCGCTTTCTCCCTTGAATTCATAAGTGTAACTTTATAATTGACAATTTTACTCAAATTGGCATAACAACGACACGATGTTAAATTATTAAATAGAACCGGGAACAGAGAGCCTCAAATTATTGTTCCATGGGTAAAAATAATTTCTACCCAAAAACTTGTACATTCGCCAGATAATTTATAATTAAACGAATTACTCCCTGATCAAATCAAGCGGGAATTGATCCCAGGACCTTAGGAACAACCATTTAAAAGTACATGACCTTAGCTATTGATACAATAAAATTTCTCGGTGTCTCAGTGTGTAGGCGCGTTAGGTAACAGCATGAAGTTTCAAATGGCTGTTCCTGAGGTCCTGGAATCAATTCCCGGTAGAGCTGATCACAGAGTAAAATCTTAAGACATTCATCTTTGAAGGTACACTGGTTTATCTGGCGTGTTAAAGAGAAATCCTTCGAGCATCTGACCTTGACGTTAAACCCATATTTTAAAAATATTTATATCTTCAGTAAAGGTGGGTTACTGATACCATGGCGACACACACAGAGCCAATATCATAGAATAGCTCGACGCCCTTGGTTTATATCATTATTTTATTTAATGCGTTATTCGGTGCCCAATCCGATGATTGAAATAAGTGCAAAAGTTTTAAAAGTTTTGCTGAATTCAAACTCAGAAAAAAAGGATTTCTAAAAAAAGTTAAAAAGAACAGCTGAAAGGTGTTCAAGGAGCCCTAAACCCTTAAAGAGTGTAGTTTTACAATTTTAGAAAACTGTAAACATATACAGTGGCAAACATTTAAAAATTAAGAGAGCAAGAAAATATTTAGACATAACTGCAATTTCTTAGAACTTCACGGACCCAGCAAAACTCTATTCTCTCTTCAACATTTAGCAGAAGTACCAATAAGTCTCAGAGGCAAATAAACTCACAATAACACAGAAATAAACTACATCAAAGTTTATGTGGAATTCAGTTTATATGGAATATGTACAAAATCTCAGTTATAAATAGAGAAGAATATTAAACATCCAATATACAAACTACGTAACAATTGCAAACTACAGGCACGATAAAGGCATACTGTATAAATATTTTATTTGTAACAGTCAACTGTAGAAGAAGTGTAATTCAATTTAGCAGTCGTCTTCATTTAGGTAACAGTAGAATTTACCAGAAACCTTACAACACCATTACTGTGAGAATATCTCCGAGATTTCTACTTCATTCAGAAAACTCATTTTTATAAATGGCATTCATCATCATCATCTTTCCGTAAATCCCAGTTTAACTAGGGAAGGAATACGAATAGACCTTCTTATAAAGTTCTAAGACTTTATAAGTTTATAAGTTTATAATTTTGTAAATCATTACAAAATGATTTACAAAATCATTTTGTAATGATTTTGTAAATCATTACAAATGATTTATTTCATAGGCAAAGTACAACGTTGTCGATACGGAAGTCGATAGAAGACAGAGTATAAATTTCCCGTAAAGAAACAATCACAATTATTGAATGATGCCATCCTTCAAGCCACGCACAATTTATTATGTCAGAACATGCAAACTTCTTACAAGAATTTATATCAGCTCAATCTCTTCCGTAGAGTTTTTACTGCTGAAGAAAGCATGAAAATCTAAGCCAGTATAGTGCGGGTAATGGATGGTAGCATAAGGCAGCCATGCAGTGTATGCACTCGTAATTGTATATAAAAAATTGTACTTAATTTTATTAAGTCCGACTTAATTTTTAAGCCACTAGATAGAATAGGTCGTTTAAAAAGTCTGCAGAATAATAAATAAATAATAATAATATTGCTAATAGTAATAATCATTATAATAGCAGTAATAATAATAATAATAATAATAATAATAATAATAATATTTTGTATTTATCTTTCGTTAGCTTGTTTGATCCTGAGGCCTATTTTAAAGTATGATTTGTGCGGTACGTCAGATAATAAACGAATATATTATTATTATTACTATTATTATTATTATTATTTTTTTAGCCCAGGGCCCTTTACAGCCCAGGGCATTAAAAAAATAAAAAATAAAAATAAAAATAATAATAATAATATATTCGTTTATTATCTGACGTACCGCACAAATCATACTTTAAAATAGGCCTCAGGATCAAACAAGCTAACGAAAGATAAATACAAAATTACACAATATGATTGAAATATTATTGTAATGCATCCACAGTAAAATGATCTATCAATACTTTTTAGAAGAAAATAGAATGGATTGTATATCTCAGCTTATTGATTTGCAGAGCTTTCATTAGTATGGAAACAGCGACGAAAATATTATGAAAGAGAATTGTTCACTACAGTGCAATAAACTAGCAGCTAATACGCTTAACAGACAACATTGCGTCGCTATCATATGCCACAGCGAGACGGCTAAATACAGTAGTTATGACTCCGCTCTGTAAGACGCTCTAATTCATCTAAAGAAAATTAATCATTTAAACTAAATACACAGCTAAAGACTATAATTACGTTCATTAAGACTAATCACCAGCTAAGAACATCAGATCAATCAAATCTATTCATAAGTGACAGTCCTGACGTAGCAGGTAGAAAGTAACTTCGATAGTAAAGTTAATCTTTGTTATTCGTTGATGTAACCAGAAGCCATCTAGCGGAGGCTTTCTCTCAGAAAAAACCCAGTAGACCCTAACAAATCACGGCTTCTTCTCAGATAAAAGGTGTAACTAATCACGGCTTCCTCCCAGATTAACAAGTAACTAATCACGGCTTCCTCCCAGATTAAAAGTGTAACTAATCGCGGCTTCTTCCCAGATAAAAACAGTAACTAATCACGGCTTCTTCCCAGATAAAACAAGTAACTATTCGCGGCTTCCTCTCAGATCAACGAGTAACTAATTACGGCTTCCTCCCAGATTAACGAGTAACTAATCGGGGCTTCCTCCTAGATTAAACGAGTAACTAATCACGGCTTCCTCCCAGATAAAACAAGTAACTATTCGCGGCTTCCTCCCAGGTAAAACAAGTAATATTATGTCTAGTACGCGCGAATAACTTATAACGTTCCTGCAGTGTGTATTAATGCAGAGTTGTAGACCCACTGGTTGCACGACAGTATTCAGGGGAGCAAACATTAAAAAACCATTAAATCATTAGCGGGTTACCACGTAACATTATTGAAGACAATCGGAGTTGTTATTTCACGAATCAATCAATGATTTTCAGCATGCATAAAAAACTCCATGATTTAATTCAATGTATAAATTTAACTCTAGTCTTCTTAGACTGAATATATTAAAGTCAATCAAATTAATTGAAGGTCAGTTTCTTTCAAGCTTTGTTCATAAGGAATACATTTAATAACAACAAAACCGCCTGCACAGCATATCAAATTGAGCATTGTACTCAATCTATCTTCATGAAATTAACCACTCATATTCGAAATAAAAACCGATACATTTCGAAATAAATAACGTTTATAACAACGAAAGCGCAAAACATGAAATTCTCAGACATTTAGTAGGATAACCAACCACAATTAACACAACAACTCTTAACTCATTGGCCGCTACAATATTCAGTTAGGTTTAGTGTAGCCAGTATACGTCAGCACAAGGTACTCTCGGAATGTAATGTTTTTCTATTAATTAGCTAGCCTATCGTCCGCCCTTTCTGTTGACTCATCAGTCAACCGAAAGGACGGACGATAGGCTAGCTAGCTTAATACTCTTACAATAAAATACCCAATTAATAGAAAAACCTTTTAATTTGATCTGAATTATAAGCCGAAGCCGGTACTAGATTGACTTTTTATTTTCACTGATTCTGCAAATCATTTCTGATTATTCATTATGTCTAATTCTCCATTCCTTAATGTAGCCATCAAGATTGGACAAATTTTAGAAAAACTGATAGGATGACACTAATTCTGAGACATCAATTGTGTTGATAAGACTAATTATACTGGTTATATGCGAGAGAAGCACCACAGCTACAACGAACGCGTAGTAGAAGCATCTTCTTGAACACTCGTTTACGATTTTCAATTGTGGATCGATTTCAGAGGAATTCTGGGCAAATTTACCATCATAAAGGATCTTATAATCATCTTATTTCAGTTCAGGTCCAAGCTGAGATGAATTCCGGGTAATCTAATAAAGTGTTTTCCTCGATTATTTGAGTTCTGGTTGTTTTTTGACGGCCAGCACTATCAGATTAGAGTCGGTCAGACCGGCCAGTATGTGAGTGGCGCCGCTGGTGACAGAAATACAAGTTACCGAAGCGTGCAGCGATACTGAGTTAATCGTTATTAGCCTGTCAATAAATCAATCAATCAAACAGTCAATCAATCGATCAGTCAGTCAGTCAATCAGCCAATCGATCAATCAATCAATCAATCTATCTATCTATCTATCAATCTATCAATCAAACAATCAATCGATCAATCAACCAATCAGTCAATCGATCAATCAATCGATCAATCAATGGATCGATCAACCAATCAAACACTCAGTCAGTCAGTCAGTCAATCAATCAATCAATCATCAATCAATCAATCAAACAATCGACCGATCGATCAAGCAATCAATCAGTAAATCTATCTATCTATTAATCAAACAATCAATCACTCAGTCAATCAATCAGTCAAGCGATCAATCAATCGATCAATCAATCAATCGATCAATCAATCGATCGATCAACCAATCAAACACTCAGTCAGTCAGTCAATCAATCAATCAATCATCAATCATAAATCAATCAATCAAACAATCAATCACTCAATCGACCGATCGATCAATCAATCAGTCAGTTAGTCAGACAGACAGTTCAACAGTAAGTCAGTCAATTAATCAATTGAAGTAGATAATTTAATAAATTCATCAAAAGTATAGTCAAAGTTTGAAGCTACTGAGGACGTAAATTACACACGTAGGATTAAACATAACAGCCTATTCATACTGTGCAGTTCACTGAGGCCTTGCCATCCCTGTTGGATAGTTTAGAAATAGATAACATACAAACTGTATGTGTTAAAAGAGGAAGACTAACATAATACCGACTTCGCATTGGTTGGAGCCAGTGGCGAAGTCGGTAAGACACTCGACCGCGGATCAGTAGGTGCGGCTTCAAATCCTGGGCTCGCCCGTCACTGACATCGCTTTCGAGTGAGGAAACTGACGCTAACCTTAGCTTTACTTTTTTTAGCTTTTTATAATTACTGCCACATTGCTTGTATCGCAGCTACTGAGTGTTTAAGCAATAGACTATTCGAATAAAAAATTTGTAATTTCTTCAACAACTCCAAACTGATTTCTAGAAACAAACCACACTAATATTCTTGTAACTCATTTGAGCTCTGATCGGGACAGTTCTAAGTATAACTTTTTGATAGCGAGAAATTTTTGTAATTTCTTTAGGTTAATTTAATTTAGTTAAGGAGGAAAACTATTTTTAAGAGCCATAATAATAATACTAAAAACACACATTATAGTGAAATGATCAACTACGTTGATATCTATCACTTTTAATACCACATGTTATATCCGCTAGGCAATTTAGTCCAGTTTCCGTGTAGCCAGTCCAGTGAATGTTCGAGATTTTACTCTCACATCAGCGCGGCTGGGTTTCGAACCACGAGAGTTCGATTCACCTCAGGGTCTGTCATTTAAAACTTCATGCCGTTATCTACACCCTTAACCATTGTGCTATTGAGACATTCAAATATTTTTAATGTCTCAATAGCGCTTATTAAACCAATGCGATATTGTGACATTCCATACCCATGTAACTGCCGGACGTTGACCTGACCTTCTTTGTTACCACTAATGAGGAAACCCTCAGAGATACACATGTCGGTAATAGCTGATTGGATGGACTCCTTAGAGAGGTGTTTACCATTAACTGTGTATAGGTGAAGAGTCATTTTGTTCTAAACAAATAAATAACAATAATATCAACATCATCGTCATTATCTTTCCTTGAAGGAAGAACACCTAAGTAGATGTTTACCATTAACTGTGCATAGGTGTAGAGTCATTTTGTTCTAAATAAATAAATAAAATTAATATCATCATTGTCATCGTCATCATCTTTCCTTGAATTCAACTGTAACTAAGGTTGGGATACGAATAGACCCTTTTTACATTCTTGTTAGAAAATTTCGCAGAAATTTTTGGAGCCTATGCGCTCATCAACTGAATGCCCTTTCTGACGTTTGGTTTGGAAACCACGACTTTGTCGTCTTTAAGACACGTGTAGTCCACGATTAAGAATAATAACAACAATTAGAGTGCTACAGTCATCGATGACAACATCAAGCACTATTGAGACAAAATCAAACCGGCGAGCAAAAAAGAAGGTCCAAAAACGATGCAAATTCTAAAATCCAGAAAATCAGTCCAAAGTATCAATTTTTTTAATTTTCTATTCTTTTGCAACCCGAACATAACACTAGTATAATTAAATGGATATCAAAGTATAAAAAAATATGTTTAATCAAAGTTTCTCAACTAATTTTATAATCACACTTAAAAGACAGGAATGATAAATAATATAATTCAATTTGAAACACAACTATAAAAAACCTTAATAATATAACAATTTTGTAATATAATTACCACATAACAATATCGTCATTATATGCGTTTTCAACAACAGTAAGTAAATTGGTTTACAGTTTACATGCACAGCAGTTAATGCAAGATGATTTGAACTAAATGATTTGACATAGCTGATTGGAACTAAGTGATCTGAACTTATGAAGTAATTAATTTGAAACAATTGATTTGATTTGAACTAATTGATTGAAACTATATGATTTGAACAAATATATTTGAACTAATTGACTTTAATTAATTAATTAAAACCAATTAATTTAAACTAGTTTCGTGTCGTAGACGGTGACTAAAGAACTAAGATCCACACTAACGTCAGAAAGGGTATTTGGTTGGTGAGCGCCTAGGCTCCGGATATTACTACAAAAATTTAAACGAATTGAAGTCTCAAATAGGGGATTGAGTGATGGATGATATGGTGTAGGACAGAGAGGGTTTGAGAGTCTATTCGTATCCTGACCCTAGTTAAACAGGGATTCAAGGGAAGATGACGATGATGATGATTTAATTTAAACCAGTTAATTTTAACAAATCGCCTGAGTTGCAACTTAAAACTGCAGTGTTCTTTTTGGTAATCTGAAACATTTCTCTACAGAGTACTTTATATTACAGAATGTATAAGTTTTAAGAAACATGTGTCAAAAAGGTACACCAAATGAAAATTTTACAGAAAGAGTTTTAAAAAGTTGTATAATATACAGAGGCAGATCAATCCGCTCACATTCGCAATTAATTTCTCTGCAACGAAGTAATGAAGATTAAAACATTTTTACATAATTTTACAAAAAGAGCTTACATATACATTTTTAAAATATTAAATTACTGTATAGTAAATATTTATTATAGTTAATACTGTTAATATTAATAATATCTTGTCTATATCTTACTGTATAGCGCAGAAACAGCTTCTTTTAGTGTTACTTATTACATGAAATTATCAATAAATAAAATTAATTATACCAATCATATAGACAATTTCAATTGCTCACCGATAAACCACGCCCACTGGGCGGTGAGTGATTGCAGTAAACACAGATTTGACCTAGATCTGAGAGAGAAAGTAGGTCAACAGAGAGAGTCCAGCCTTTCTCGTAAGTAGGTCGCAGAGTGCGCAAGTACTCGCCAGTCTTGACCGAATGCACCATCACCGTGCCGTCCTGTCAGAACATCAGTCAGCAAGCAGCAGGAGTTCAGCAGACGTAAAGTAAAGCTAAAAAGTTCATAGTTCAAGTTAACGTCGGTTTCGTCACTCGAACGCGATGTCAGTGACGGGCGAGCCCAGGATTTGAACCCTGTACATACTGATCCGCTGTCGAGTATCATACCGACGTCGCCACTGGCTCCAGCCAGTGACGTTAGCAGCACTAGATAGAGACAGAGAAGTAAGAGTTAACGCTAACACCAAGTTTAACGTCAGTTTTCTGCTCGCATAGCTTGTCACTGACAGGTAAAGCACTGGATTTGAATGCGGCATCTACTGATCCGTTGTCAAACAACTTGCCAACATGCTACCGGTTCAGCCTTGAAGTCGCATACAGGGCTATCTCACCGGATTACAAGAAAACTTACAGTTGAAGCACCGTATGCGGTAGAAAGAGGCAGACAAGTCAGATAAGAATCTCAATGACATGCTTCATCAATTAACATACTTCACTTATCACAATTACGCTATATTAAGCAAATATTAAGAGTGAGATAGAGAGAGCAACAGAGAGAGATATAAGAGAGATAGAGAGAGAGACAGAGAGAAGAAGCATTGGCGTAGCAGGAGAGAGGGCAGGGGTCATGTACACATGACCCTTGCCCTCTCTCCCCCTGAGAAAGAGAGAGAAGAGGAGAGGGAGACAGAGAGAGAGAGAGAGAAAGAGAGAGAAAAAGAGAAAGAAGAGATACACAAGAAGTTAGATTCCGTAATTTAACTACAGCATACACTACTAGTGTCCTTATTAAATAAGTGTCCGTGTTATTTTGCTATTACAGTATGTAACAGTACAACGAACCTTAGACCCTGAAACAGCCATATCCAACTCAGTTGTAATAGCGACACAAGTAACACAGGCGTCGTGACCACAGAGAATCTGTAGGGGTCTAGGGTTAACCCCTGTCGTCTGACCAGCCTAACAAAATATAAAATAATATAATGCTGAGAGAGAGAGAGAGAGAGAGAGAGAGAGAGAGAGAGAGAAAGAGAGAGAGAGAGAGAGGAACAGAGACATCAAAATATATAGTGAAAGCTCTAATTGCTTAGAGATTTAATTCTTCTTTTATAATCCTTTAACACTAGTTTAATCAGAAAATCGTGATAGAAATATTACGAACATTGTTAAGAGATAGTTAGAGATAATAAGAGATAGTTAGAGATAATAAGAGATAGTTAGAGATAGTTAGAGATAGTAAGAGATGGTAGGAGATAGTAAGAGATAGTAAGAAATAGTACAAGATACTAAGAGAAAGCAAGAGATAGTAAGAGATAATAAGAGATAGTAAGACACTAAGATGGTAAGAGCAGTATGGTATAAGCCACAGACCTGAGATATGACAGCCCAGATAATACACGTAGTATCAGCAGAGCCCGTGATGATTCTAGTACTGTAGTGGTCCAGTGACACACAGGTTACAATATCTGATTCAATCAATCAATATACTAAATCAATCAAAAAATCTATTAATCAATACAATCAGTCAATAGATCAACAAATTAATCAATGCAATAAATCAATCTCTACAATCATTAAATTATTAGATTACTAGATCAATAAAATCGCCCAACAGATCAATCTGTCAATATAATCAATCTACAGATGATTAAATCAATAAAATTAATAAATAGGCCCATACGTCAACAGATACATTTAATCATTGGATCACTTAATTAGTATATATAGTGAATCAATCAATAAATAAATAAATTAACGATTGATTGACTTATTGATATGTTGATTGATCGTATTGATTGATTGATTGATTATCCCCTGCATCCCAGTCCAGCCAGGGTCGGCATACGAACAGATCTCTTCAAGCACACACAGGCACACAAGCACACACACAGGCACACTCACCCGTGTGACGCACAAGTTGCGCCACCTGTCGAGAGCGCGGCACGCTGTACACCCTGACGCTGTTATCCCAGTGACCCACGCTGACTATCAGCTTAGCGTCGTGTGACACAGCGAACAGCTTGGGCGACACGACGGCGGACGGGCTGAACACACCCGCTAACTTCTTCCTCGTTCTGCAACAAAACATTCCATCGCCACTACATCATCGTATGTGCGGGATTCAAATCCTGGGCTCGCCCGTCACTGACATCGCTTTCGGGTGAGGAAACTGACGTTAACCTTAGCTTTACCAGCTTTTTTATCGCTGGAGGAGACGATACAGATGACGTATCAACCCGGTTCTTTTATAATTTTATAACGATAACTTTTATTCCGAGTCATTACAACACTGGGGGGATGACAGAGATGACGTCCCTTTTGACGTCCCAGACAATGCCTTATGGCGAGGAACCGGTCGTTAAATTCTTATTGATAGATTGATTGATTGATTGACGTATATATCCAAGAATAAACAAATGAGATAGAGTAAAGACAGCCTTGTTCTTTTATAACTTCCTGGCTATTTCATAACTTCATAGTTATTTCATAACTTCCTTGTTATTTTTGTTATTTAACAGCATGGGCTTTAGTCTATCCGCATATGTAACCATCTTAGTGTATGTAGTACCAGTATTGAGATACTAACAATGTCCATAACAATACCAAGCAACCTACATACAAGTACAAGCACCAGTAACTAAGAAAGTTTACAAACTTCTGCTGATAAATTTTACTTCTAAATTGAAATAAATCATTAAACATTTAGTCCGTAGACTAGAACGGAAACTTTCTATAAGTAATATACTTTAAAAAGACTTCATAAAGAAGTTAAAATTATTTAAGTTTTACAACCTAAACGCAATCATTGGATTATCCTTAGTTAAGAATACTTTTAGTCTGTCAGGACAAAATTAATGGTTGGTCCTAGCAGACCTGTTTTAATTCCTTAAATATTTAAGTAATAAAAAATATACCTTAAAACCTGAACTACGACTACAATATGCACACATGAAATCGATAAATTATTTCACTCTTGGCATAATTCGATGTCACAGAATCACAATGAAAGTAATTTTATATTAAATAATTATTTAATATAAAAGTAATTTTATATTAAATACGTATCAAGCTGACTTACTTAGGATTGGCCGCTGACACATCCTTTTCAAATGTGAAGAAATTTGTGATTGATTTATCGTACGGCAACCAACCATGAGTCAGCAACGTTCCGTCTGTTGCTATAGCAACCTGTTGTCATAGATAAAATACTAATAGTTTAAGGGAGTCTAGACAAAGCTACCAGTTAGCAGTTTGTTGTTGCTATCATTAATATAGCTTCTACAGTATTCAGTAGCATAGCAGACAATTAATAAACGTATTTGTTATTTTTTTGTAATTTTCTACTGACTGTATTACCTTACAGAGCTTAGGCTCTTTTGTGGTATCTCTCTTCCTGATTATTTGTTTAGTTTCTAATTCAGTATGTCGCATTTGTTGTTCATTATGAAATGGAAAACAAATAAAAAAAAGGTTGAATGAATGAATGAATATAAGATTTTGGATAAGACATTTACAAAAACAGAGCTTAGCTCAGCTACTATGAGTCAACTGTCTGTTGCTATAGTGATCAGTCAACAGTCTATTGCTATAGTAACGAGTCAGCAGTCTGTTGTTATAGTAACGAGTCAACAGTCTGTTGTTATAGTGACGAGTCAACAGTCTGTTGCTATAGTGACGAGTCAACAGTCTGTTGCTTTAGTGACGAGTCAACAGTCTGTTGCTATAGTGACGAGTCAACAGTCTGTTACTATAGTGACGAGTCAACAGTCTGTTGCTATAGTGACGAGTCAACAGGCTGTTGCTATAGTGACGAGTCAACAGTCTGTTGCTATAGTGACGAGTCAACAGTCTGTTGCTATAGTGACGAGTCAACAGTCTGTTGCTATAGTGACGAGTCAACAGTCTGTTGCTATAGTGACTTGTTGTCATAGAATGACATAGATACAGAAAAATAAACTCAATACCATGAGTCAGAAATGTTTTGTTATAGTAACCGGTCAGGTAACCGTTTACCACACGCACAATCCTGTTCTGTTGAAGACCATACAGCGTCATTTAAATTATATAACATAAAGCTTCTTAGGCTGCTTATCATTGCCATTCTCAGCACATACTTAGTCGCCTCTCACAATACATGCAGACTTCATATATATATATATATATATATATATATATATATATATATATATATATATATATATATATATATATATATACTGTTTATACTTATAAACAATAGCATACAATATACAATATAGAAATATATAATAGAAAATTATTTTTTAAACCAACCATTGTGTCAGACATGGCCTGCTGAATGAAAGATCGCACCTGATTGGGTGGCACGGAAACAAACACTAGAGGATTATTGGCTGGTGCTGCCTGTCAATCAAATTAAACCACACCAACATGACGTTTCATAGTTCATCAATAACATATATATAAAGTAAGTAGCCTAGCTCATCAAAAGCCACAAGAGATGTATAGAGACTTCTGTAACGTTGATAGCATCTGTTACAGTTCAAACAACTGCTATAGTTCAAAAGTCCTGAAGTGCAAAAAGTTCGTTAGAAATGCAACATCTACAATAGTCGCCTCTTGCGAGTGCAGTCTTTAATTGGTGTACAACTACACATATATATGTATGCGTTTTTATTGTTACAGAAAGTAATTTTTCAAGATGTATATGAGATTGAATATGCAATAGTCTGCTCTGACTCTATTGTATTACTACTGCACTGCAGCATTTATAGACAACGATTTCCTATAATGATACAATTATTACACTTTACACAGTAATATTTTACCGCGGTCGAGTATCTTACCGACTTCGCCACTGGCTGGATGGAGCCAGTGGCGAAGTCGGAAACTGGCTTTAACCTTAGCTTTTTCAGCTTTTATTGAACGAAATAACGAAAACCCACAACAGAAACCATAAGAAAATTTTTAAAAATTAAGGACGATGAGATAAGTTGAGAGAAGTGTAACTGGATGTAGAGAGTGCAGTGCAAGGCACTGGTGCGGTTGAGTGAAGACACTAAAGATATACACGAATGAGATAAGTGTCATGCTGCCAAGAATGACGGTAGCAACGTCAGTAACTATCTGTATGAAAATGCGCAAGTCCGTAAAATTTAAAGTTTTAAACAACTTTATAGTAACAATATTACATTTAAATTGCTGGCTAAAAAGTAATTAAGCTAAATTCTGCTACAATGAAGTAAAGAAAAAGTTCACTGACCTCTACACAGAATGACTTGAGCTGTTGGGGGGCTGTGAAGACTTTGATTGGCCTATCGACTTTAGACACGACAGATCTTGATAGTAGTTCTTGACTCGTTAATCTCTTAGGGTGAGGTTCCTGCAGTACACATTAGAAATCATCAAATTTTAGACTAAGTAATGGTTAGTCCACCAGTAAGTGATATCCACCAGTGACATCCATCAGTTAGTGATTCCCTCCAGTCAGTGTACGCTAGTGAGTGATATCCACCAGAGAATGTCCACCAGTGAATGTCCACCAGTGAATGTCCACCAGTAAATGTCAACCAGTGACATCCACCAGTGAATGTCCACCAGTCAGTGTCCACCAGTGACATCCACCAGTCAGTGTCCACCAGTGACATCCATCAGTGACATCCACCAGTGTCCACCAGTGACATCCACTAATGAGTGACATCCACCAGTGACATCCACCAATAAGTGACATCCACCAGTGAATGTCTATCAGTGACATCTTTTCAAAAGAAAGATAAAACTGACTTTAAATTCTTGTAGATTTTCTTTTCCACACAATTGTCACATTAACAATATTTCGAGACTTTATGAGCAGAAACCTTGAGCAGCTGGCAGGGTGTCTGACCGAAGTTGTTGATCATGCCCTCAAGTGCCTTCCTCTTGCTGGGGTCAGTCACTGTGTCGAGGTCAACAGCTCCTGAACAAATCATATCCAATCAATATTACATCAAACTGATCATCATCATCATCATCATCATCATCATCATCAACATCTTCCCTTAAATCCCAGTTTAAGTATTTTTGGGATAAGAATAGACTTTCTCCAGTCCTCCCTGTCCCACACAATATCATCAGTCAATCCCCTACTCTTCATGTCCTTCTTAATTACCGCATCCCACGTCAATTGTGGTCTACTTCTCTATAGCTTAGCATCCAGTTCCTCCCTCTAAACTCTGAATTAATACTTTTTAAAGAATGATAAAATATTTTTTACAATACGTACAATTTTAATTAATGGCATATTTGATATTAAAGAGTTATTAAGTAATTATAAAGTATTGCTTAGAATATCAAAGCTAATTTTACATCAAATAACATTAACGATCAATCTATTGCAAAAATTAATGTTTTAGCAATAATAACAAACTAATTTCTAGATACTGGCTGGAGCCAGTGGCGATGTCGATTAGATATTCGACCGCAGATGAGTATGAACGGGGTTAAAATCCTGGGCTCGTCCGTCAATGACATCGCTTTCGAGTGAAAAAACTGACGTTAACATTAGCTTTTTTAGCTTTGCTTTAGATCTGCGAAAAAATAGCCTAGCCGGACTACAGACTGCTAGTAATATAAAATGTAACCACAACAACATCTACAACAACAACAGCAACAATAATAACAAATAAATATATAAATCGTCACTGATTACATCGAGTTCATGAACAAAAGCCGATGAGCAAAATAGCTTCCAAAAACGATACCAATCCAATATCCGTTAAACCAGTCCGAAGTTTTAAACCATACCCTCGTAATTATATTTCAACTCTATGGCGTCTCTTTGTGGACACTAGAGTAGTCTTTTACAAACTTCCTCCTCCACCAATCGCAATCCATGGCGAGATCATATACATCACCACCCTCAAGATTAAATTTACCCTCGTAAGTGCAGTAGTAGAAGACGTTGAGAGCCTCCACGGCAGCTGGTCCTCGTTGTTTGTAGCCGAAGATGAGGTCGATCCAGTTGTGGAGGTTACGAGAGACGTAGTCTGACTCGAGGGCGGCTCTGTGCTTGTTGATGAAGTCATAGGGTGACGTGGCCCAGGCTGGGAGAACTACGTCATCAACCCTCTCCTTCAGTATCTGCATCACACCCAGGTCAAAGTCTGCACCAGCAATCAATCAGCCAATCAATCAATAAATCAGTGAATCAATCAATCATTCAGTTAATCAGTTAATCAATCAGTGAATCAATCAATCAATCAGTCAGTTAATCAGTCAATCAATCAGTCAATCAATCAGTCAATCAATCAGTCAATCAATCAGTCAATAAAGGATTCAGTGAAAGAATGAGTCATATCCATCAATCAATCAGTCAATCAATCAGTCAATCAATCAGTCAGTCAATCAATCAGTCAATCAATCGATCAGTCAGTCAATCAATCAATCAGTCAATCAATAAAAGATTTAATGAAAGAATGAGTCATATTCATCAGTAAAACGAATCAATTAGGCATTTCACAAATAATATGCCATATTCAAATACTTGCAAGATATCATCATCTGCAAACATTTCAATATCAGCATCATTTTAAAGTGAAGTCTATAAAATCTAACAATACATGAATCGATTATTTAGTCAAGAAAAGAACTAATAAACGGAAGGCGAATATTTCAGTACTTTTAGTACTGAAAGAGAGCGAATCTATGAATAATAATAATATACTATAATAGTGGGACAATGATTTGCAATTTATACCATTCATATTCATGAGAAACTCCGGTAGATAGAAGAACTCAGGTATAAGTTCTTTCACATCATTACCGTTCTCCATGAGACCCTGCCAAGTGGCAGGTATAGAGTGGAACTGTCTGTCTGCCATGTCAAACCTAAACAACATTAAACACCACCATTTCAACATCATTAAAAATCACTATTTCAACATCATGCACTAAACACCACTATTTCAACATCATGCACTAAACACCACTATTTCAACATCATGTACTAAACACCACTATTTCAACATCGTGAACTAAACACCACTATTTCAACATCATGCACTAAACACCACTATTTCAACATCATGCACTAAACACCACTATTTCAACATCATGCACTAAACACCACTATTTCAACATCGTGAACTAAACACCACTATTTCAACATCATGCACTAAACACCACTATTTCAACATCAAGCACTAAACACCACTATTTCAACATCGTGAACTAAACACCACTATTTCAACATCATGCACTAAACACCACTATTTCAACATCAAGCACTAAACACCACTATTTCAACATCGTGAACTAAACACCACTTTTGCAACATCAGTAAACAATAAATTTATTCTCGACTTTCTAAATTTGGAAATTCTTTTAAATTATTTTTCTAAAGAATTGAATTAAATTCAAGGGAAACCACACGGGTAATTCTAGATTAATTTGAAAGATAATCAGTGAAGTGAATGAATGAAAAGACTCCTAGGAGCTTACTTTCCGCTCTGGAGCTGTATATGTAGGGACGTGAATGGCTCCATGCGTATGAGGTAGTGCATCACTCCGGCAGGGTTAGAGTAGTGAGTCCCGTAGTGGAACTTCTCCACAGTACCTGTCGGGTCCTCAAAACTCTCGTACCTACACACACACACACAGACACACATACACACACAAACCACTATAATCAAATTTCAATCACCATTACAATCACTCGACTCAAAATGGCTTATTGCTAAATTCAAAGCAGAGTTTTCTAGAAAAGGCTTACATTACTTAAGAGACTATTCGAAATTCTGACCGTTCTCAACAATAGAGCAGCATAGTCTAAAAGACTCTCTAGCGGATATTCAAAGAAGTTATCTCTAAACATATCAATAACAAAAAGAAAAAAAAAGTAAACAAGCGTTATATAGTGAAATGATCAAAGGTGTTGATATCTATCACTTTTAATACCACGTGTTTTAAACCGTTAGGCAATTTAGACTATTTTTCGTACAACCAGTCCAGTGAATGTCCGAGATTTTACTCTCACATCAGGGCGGCAGGGATTAGAACCCACGATGGTTAAATTCACCTTAGGATCTGTCATTTAAAACTTCATGACATTACCCCTACGCTATTAAGACATTGAAACGAGGAAGACCACACACTTTTCTCTCACATAAATATTCAATCAATCAAAAATCAATAAGAATTTAACGTCCAATTCCTCGCCATAAGGCAATGTCAGGGACGTCGCTAACAAATGAGTAACACCACTCACTTTTCTCTCACATCTCTCTCGTGTTTAGGGTTGACTATGCCGATGGGTAGCGACAGATCTCTATACACTGACGGGTCCTCCAGGTTCAGTGTGGTCGACGAGTAGTCACTAAGTATCCACGGAAACTGTGCAATCAATCAAACAAATCATCACTCAACCGAGAAATTTACGGATCAATCAATCAAACAAATCATCACTCAACCGAGCAATTTACGGATCAATCAATTAATAAATCTGTAAGTACAACAATCACATAGGAAAACAATGAATCAATAAATCAATGCTTAAGTACATCAATCATGTAGGAAAACAATCAATCAATAAATCAATGCGTAAATACATCAATCAAGTAGGAAAACAATCAATCAATAAATCAATGCATAAGTACATCAATCAAGTAGGAAAACAATCAATCAATAAATCAATGCATAAGTACATCAATCAAGTAGGAAAACAATCAATCAATAAATCAATGCGTAAGTACATCAATGAAGTAGGAAAATAATCAATCAATAAATCAATGCTTAAGTACATCAGTCATGTAGGAAAACAATCAATCAATAAATCAATATGTAAGTACATGAATCAGTTAAGAAAACAAACACTAAATAAATCCATCCGTACGTATATCAATCAGAAAATAAAACAATGCATGAATCAATCAATCGCTAAGAAACAGCATACACCACAGGGTATAGAGTGAGAGAAAGAGAGAGATCTAGAAATACAAGCACACGTACATACCACAGGATATTGAGTGAGATCTAGAAATACAAGCACACATACATACCACAGGATATTGACTAAGATCATTGTAGGTTCTCCCAGCTATTGTGTTCAGTTTCATCAGATACTCGAAGTTACTGATCTCTCTGTCAACCCATTTCTACAATTGTAATTTCATAATTAATTTAATAATTTAATTCTACAATTCATTTCTATAATTGTCAGCAACATTTCTATAGTGCACTCCTGTATATTTTATATTTTAGCGTATCTTTGCTTTAATTAAGAATCAACAAATTGTGAATATGTGCGTAAGTCTTGCTAATATCGCAGAAATCATCAAATCATAGCAAAAGTTGCTATAAGTTGTAGATTGACAGAAACATATTTCTAAATTATATGCCACCTCTGTGTGAGACGGAAGATTTTGAGAAGTTGACTGATTAATTGATCTGCTGAGTGATTGATTGAATGATTGATTTATATACTTAAATGCGTAACTGTGTGCGATGGAAGACTTGAGAAGTTGATCGATTGATTGATTTACTGGGTGATTGATTGATTGACTGATTGATATATTTAAATGCACACCTGTGTGAGACCAGAAGATTTAAGAAGTTCTGCAGGAGATCTCGACTGGTTGTAGATTAGATTTGGAGGTCGCAGGCTGACTATCCTACTGTACACCTTGTTGCGCACCTACAGATCGATCACTCACTCAATCAATAGATCATCGAATCAGCGATTGAATGAATGAATCAATTAGTCAATCAATCAATCAATAATACAACTAACCAGGCAACCAAGTTGAACAAACCATTAATCAACAACAACTAATCAGTACGTTTGAAAACAACAAACACAACAAATCAATCATCAATCACTCAGGACCTCAATAAAAATAAGCATAAGTTCAAATTGAGTGAGTTGACAAGAAAAACCACTTAACACAATCAATCGATACGTCATCAACAACAACACTGACCATCTAGTAGTAGTACTAGTAGTAATAGTAGTAGCAATAGTAGTAGTAGTAGTAGTAGCAGTAGCAGTAGCAGTAGCAGTAGCAGTAGCAGTAGCAGTAGCAGTAGTAGTAGTATGCACTTCTGAGCACCGATGTGTGCAAGCAACACTTGCAATCGTTGGTACGGGAAAAAGAAAGCAGCACACTAGTCCCAATCCACGCTACGAAAAAAATGCTAAAGCTTCTGATCATCAGAAAATCTTATCCTGCAAACCTTCTGCTGGAAGTTGATGAAATAGTTGGACTGATCGAGCAGGAAGATCTCGAGAGCGCTACGGCGCAGGTTGTAGCGCCTGAAGTGAATCTCGCGCAGGTCGTCCAATGCGCAGCGCATGTCCTGAGGCACCCCGCCACTACCCCCCTCACCCCCGCTCCCACCTCTACCAGGTGCAGAGAGGTCAGTGAAGTACAGACTGGAGGTCGTGACCTCTAGACGACCTTGAATGACCTCTGTGATGGTTATCAGTTCACATTCCTCTGCGAGAATGATCTTTTCCTTGCCCGTCACGTCATCCACTATCCTGTTTGTAAATTATTTAGCGATTTTGGAGAGATTTCAAAAAATTATCAGATAATATATTAATTTCTTTATTCGTCAAAAAACGACAGGATCCAGATACATCACACATACATACATACACACACACACACACACACACACACACATACGATCATAGAACAATCAAAATGCATTATAAGAAACTTTCTAGTCAATTAAAGACTTTCAATTTTCAAATTTTAATTTTAGTCAATTGTTACTCAAGTATATACTCTGATACCCCAAAATAGGAATGAAAGAAATGGCTATTTCTAATACTGTTTAACACTACCAAGGAGTTCTGTGTAACAAGGAGTAGTTCCACTGTAAAAACATCCGGATACAACAATAGAAAGATAGTTCAAATAAGCTTAAACCAGATTTTAAGGCACCTAGTTCTAATTAGTAAGTCAATGTGTTCAAATTAGGAAGAAAAAATGTAATTTATTGCCTTCATCACATTTAATGTTTCATAGACAAAAAAAACTAGAAGTGCTCAGCAAAAGATTATCAACAAACGGCATAACACAATAGTACTTAAACGCTAATTTATATGCAGGACTTGACCCACTTACTGAGTGTTCTGATTGGTTATAATGTTCCACTCCTCGTCTTCCAGCCTATCATCATCCAGGCTAGCCGTACTGACCTTGACCTCATTAACCAAGGACAGTGCTAGGAGATTAGATACGCCCTGGTCGTCAGCACCTGATATGAGTTATAAAATAAAAAGAAATCTACAGTACAATTTCACAGTTTTCATCAGACATGTCAGGTATTACCACGTAACTTGAATGTCTCAATAGCGTAGTGGTAACGTCATGAAATTTTAAATGACAGATTCTGAGATGAATTAAACTCTCGTGGGTTCGAATCCCAGCCGCACTGATCTGAGAGCATAAATAAATTGCCTAACTGATTCGACATGCGATATTAAAAGTGACAGATATCAACGTTGCCGATTGTTTTACTAAATAGAGTGTGTTGATATAACATAATTATTATTAATTAAAAGAAATCTAGAGTATACTCTACACAATTTCACAGTTTCATGAGACATGACAGGCATATTATACAATTATCATAACACATAATTAATTATAAAATAACTTTATTACGTCACTTTATATATTCTTTATATATATATATATATATATATATATATATATATATATATAGATATATATATATTCGTGTGACTACAATACTCTGCATGCCTAATAATTTGAACTGCATGTTTTTGAAGTACTACTGACTCCTTGATCAAGGTTTTCGATGCATTACCCCAGACATATTGCAATAATTTTAATGTGGAAATATGAGACTGTAATACAAATTTAAAAGACAGTGCTTTGGTAGCTTTGCTTTAACGCGATAAAGTAAAACAATTTCTTCATCTAATTTATGGAATTATATGAAATGTGATGTTGTCATGACAATTTCTTAATCAAGAAGCTCTCCCAGAACTTAGGTTTATCTATATTTTTCACAAGACTCCTGATATCAGATCGACAGATTGATCGAGGGTGTGCTCATGATGAGAGACCTATAGCAGAGAAGGAGAAGAGCTGATACCCTGATTATCTCTCAGTCGACTAGCCTCGGTGTGAGGATCAGCGGCATAGTTGACGACGAGCTTTGGTCTCATTCTCTGCAGGTTCTCGTGTGGCGAGAGCTTCCAGTGCAGCTGAGCGGCAGAGGATCTACAACAAACAACAAAGATTTGACGTCCGGTTCATCACCCGCAAGCGACGTCAGGAAGATAGAAAAATATTTAAAAGTGCTTCTCCCCATAACACGGCTCAGTAGTGCTAGACTAACAGTAACGAGTCAAGTAACCTAGAAGTGAAGAGATCATGGGTGAGGTCTTAGAGAGATCTGTGCAGATCTGCAATTTGCGCTATCATTTGTTACGTAATGTAGAATCTAATATCAGTATGGACGACTTCAACACTTATACTTCTTATCTATTTTAGTCGCCTCTTACAAACTAACGACGTTAATTTATACTTAAGCAGATATATTAAACTTCAAAAACAGCCTACTATCTGGATCAATACTTCTTGCGATTGTAGATTTAAATGATAACCTTTCATCGGAACACCATGTACCACGTTCACTGCAGAGGAAGGCACTGGAAAGCTTCCACTGTCTCATCACGGTCTGATTCTGGCATTTCATTGACTGCTTGATATTGTTGAATCTAATCATTTCTGACTTGACCCTCGAGCGAAACGCCGAGATAAATTCCTCCTGAGAAATGAGCAAAAGTTCAAACATTCTGTAGTATAAATTATCATAAATGTGTCAACTCTATGAGAAGTGTTACACTTACCATATTATGCACAAGAATCAATAGAAGTTACGGCAACATTATAAATAATTGAAGCCTATACTCTGTGGCTACTAAACGTTATTTCATAAAAGAATGAACATAGTATAAATAAATAAAACGTATTAAATAAATGACAATGTTTTAATATTAAACAGGTATTAAACTATTTAAATCAGTATAGTAATTGTTCTAAGGTAGAACGTACTTTAATCTGCATAATCTGCGCCTCAAATAACGAGTTAACGTCACTTCCAGTCGTTTCTAAGTCCAACAGAATTTGAACTGATAAAAAGTCAAATTAAGTTAATAAATATTTTGTCTTCTAATATAAGTATATTGACATTTAATTAAACCAATGTCTATCTGATAACAGAACTTAATAGATCTGAATATTGTCTAATAAAAGATAATCTGAATTATATACCGTAACAGTGGTTAAAACTACAGAATAGGCAAAACACTAAAAATGTTTTAATTAACTTCGTAATGTAAAGAAGAGAATAAGGACTGGATTAATATCAGGGCAGCTGTGGGTACACCTACCTGGAACTTGACCTTGGCCTCGCCCTTCTCCCTGTCTCTCTTGTGTCCCTCCACCATCATCAGCTCGTGGCAGTCACCCACGTACGACTTGAGCTCCACGCGCAGCCCCTCGTAGATGTTAGTCTGGTACTGACTGCGCGAGGGCGCCACCTGCACAAATCAATCAATTAATCAATCACTTAATCAATCAATCAGCCAATCAATCAATCAATCAACCAACCAATCAATCAATCAATTAGTCAATTAATCAATCAATCAATCAATTAGTCAATTATTTAATCAATCAATCCATTAATCAATCATTAATTCTCCAATAAGTCTTCTACTAGTACTGTATATATAGTTTGATATTGACCTTCAGTTGACCTCGTTTGCACAAATCAATCAATATATAAGAAATAAACAACATAAAAATACATAAATAAGCAAAATAAACCTGCTATAAATATACATAAATAAATAATATACATAAATATATATATAAATATGTACATAAATATATATAGAAATATATACATAAATAAACAAAATAAATCTTGATCAATCAATATATAAGTAAATAAACAACAAAGCTCCACCTGGCGATTAAGGAATAAACAAAAAAGCTCCACCTGGCGATTAATGAAGCTGCTCCACTCTTTGGCCAGACAGTACTGTTTGAAGTCATCAGCGAATGAAGGTCGAGACTTGAGTGCAGCAAGGTCAGGCAGGTAAGCGGTCATGTTCAGCATGTCCTCACACTTCTCCAGCAGAGCTTTCATCACGGGTATCAGAAAGTTGTATTGATCCGTGTTCTCTGTACCAATCAATCAATCCGTCAAGCAGTCAATAATCAATCAGTCAAACAATAAATCAGTCAATCAACCAGTTAGAATTTAAATAGTACATAAATAAATTAATCAATAAACAAATAAATCACTCAGTTAATCAAAAATTAGTTCAAACGAAAATTAAGAATTTAAATTATAAAATTAAAATTTAATAAAATTAAAGTTTAACTGCAAGTGACAAAGGGCATATCAATCAATCAATGTGAGGACGACTGATGAACCAATCTCAATCGCTCAATCAGTTCAAGCAATCAATCAATCAGAGAACGACTGATGAACCAATCTCAATCGATCAATCAGTTCAAGCAATCAATCAATCAGAGAACGACTGATGAATCAATCTCAATAGATCAATCAACTCAATTAATGAATCAATCAATCAGAGGACGACTGATGAATCCAACCTTAATCGATCAATCAACTCAATCAGTCAGACGACCGATGAGCAGTATTCTGGAACTCACTCCTTTAAAATTATCATTTAGTAATCAAGCAATCATAGCTAATCCATCAAGCAATCAATCAATCAATGAGAGGACTGATGATCACTCACTCCGCACAGACTCTCTGATGATATCGTCGATGTATCCCAGTATGTAGCATGACTCCTGCAGCTTCTCCACAGGTCGAGTCTGTACCAGCGTGTGCAGCCGAGCCGCTGCTATGCTGCACAGCTGTAGCAACAACAACAGTAAATCAGTTACGAGAACTGTAGCAACAGCAACAACAACAGAAAACTCAGTTTTGACAGTTGTAACAACAACAGCAACAACAACAGCAGCAGTCTAGTCGTGAAAGCTGAAGCACCAACAAAAACAACAGCAACTCAGATGTGAAAGCAGTAGCAACAACAGCAACAACTACAACAACAGTAACTCAGTCGTGAAAGCTGTAGCAACAAAAGCAACAACAACAGTAACTCAGTCGTGAAAGCTGGTACAGCTGGTACAGCTAAGGTTAACGTCAGTTTCCTCACTCGAAAGCGATGTCAATGACGGGCGAGCCCAGGATTTGAACCCGCATCAACTGATCCGCGGTCGAGTATCTTACCGACTTCGCCACTGGCTCCAGCCAGTAGCAACAAAAGCAACAACAAAAACAACAGTAACTCAATCGTGAAAGCTGTAACAAAAAAAGCAACAACAACAGTAACTCAGTCGTGAAGCTGTAGCAACAAAAGCAACAACAAATCAGACGTATCGCAACAACAACTAAAACATAAATCAATCGTGAAAGCTGTAGCAGCAACAACAACACGTTGATCGTGATGGCTGCAACAATGACAACAACAGAACAGTTGTGACAGCTGTAGCAACAACACAAATAGTAGCAATAACTGCAGCAAGCAACAGCAACAAAACGGTAGCTATTGTACATCAAATCACGAATCCAGCAACAACAAAATAAAAACTTAATAGAATCTATGAAAAGTTTTTACTGCACTCATATTTTTTACGTTCATGGAACCTTTGTCTCCTTGAAAAACTCCTTTTCTGTAAAACTTTCTCTCCTCTTATTCTGAACGTTGCAGATTTAAAATCAAACGTCCACAATATTAACCAAAAGTGTACAGAGTGGAGAAGAGACAATCCGTGACAAAAGATTTAATTATACATGTATTTTTTGGTGTAAAGAAAAAGGTGTTTTAATATAACTCTCTGCCTTCCGACCTTCGTTCATGTTTTACTACTTCTACTTTCCGTTGTAGTTTGAAAACAAAATCCCTTCCCACTATAGACTTTTTTCATCCTGCCTGACTGCTTTTTGGATCACCGGACCGGCACCGTTTAGGATCTTTTCTTTCTCTGCAGGACATGTTTTTCAGATAGTTTGAGGTAAATCAATTTGAAGTGACATGTGATGGGGACGTCCCTGACATCAACCTTGTATGAGGAAATGGACGTTAAACCTTTATTATTATTATTATTAATATAAGCGTATCGATACATCTGGATACATATAGACAAAATATTTAATTATACACGTATTTTCTTAGGATTAAAGAAAAAGGTGTTTTAATATTAGCTTATAGTTACATCTAGGTCATCAAATGAAGCGAAGGCGAGGAGACAGCTCAGTCCTATCCTCTCCATGTCGAGCCACTCATTGCCCACCTGCCACACGAGCAGCAGATCTAGCATTGCCATCATGTCCTCTATCAACTGTTAACATACATACATACATCATCATCATCATCATCATCATAATCACCTGCCACACGAGCAGCAGATCCAGCATTGCCATCATGTCCTCTATCAGCTGTTAACATATAAATATCATCATCATCATCATCATCATCACCTGCCACACGAGCAGCAGGTCAGCATAGCCATCATGTCCTCTATCAGCTGTCAACACACAAACATCATCATCATCATCATCAATTGATAACTGTATTAAGAAATAGGAAGAAGAGATGGATAGGACACATACTAAGGGGGGAAGGTCTATTAAAAGAGGTCATAGAAGGTAGAATGGAAGGAAAAAGAGGCAGGGGCAGGCCGAGATTAGGTATGTTAGATGATTAAAGACCCACGCAAATGTGGAAATTAAGAGAAAAACGGAAGACAGAGAGGAGTGGAGGCGTTATATACCCTGGATATGCCACTAGGCAGTGCACTAAGAGATATATATTCAAATAAAGCTGGTAAAGCTAATGTTAACGTCAGCTTCCTCACTCGAAAGCGGTGTCAGTGATAATACACTACAAAGATGTCTAGAATTCTTATGTACTGTCTTATAAATTATCCACATTACCTGTTCACTGAACGTGTGGACGGCAGGACCCTGTTCTACACACAGCAGGTGATAGCATAGCTTCATCAGCTGTAGGCTATTCTTACAGTTACCTATGTGCGTCGCTCCTGTATACCAATAAATCCATGACAATATTTAGCACTGTTAGCAACATTTCTACACAGAAGGGATAGAAAAGCTTCATCATCTGTACTTAAAATTAACTAAAATGACGCTAAAACACAAACTTGTGCGTCCATGATAATACACAGCATTATGTTGACTCTTTGATTTAATATTAATATTATTGGATTTCTGTTTTGTTTGTTGGCCTATTCTCTATAATAGAATGTTTGAAGTGAGTATTTTGATCCAATAAGGCTAACTGTAACTCTAACTGTGCAATTGGTAGTAGTTTATTTATGATCCTACTTTTTATGTTTATGCTGGTTGATTTGTTTTCTGTTGCTTTTCTTTCAGTCAAATGATGACGAATAAAGAAGTAGATAGATATATTATCAATCATCATTAGCGTCACATGAATAGTCCTTCTCCAATCCTCTCTGCACCACCACCATATCATCAGTCAATCATCTATTTCTCATATCTGTCTGAATCACCGCACACCACGTCAGTTGTGGTCTACCTCTCTCTAACTTAACCTCCATCTCATCCTTCCTAGTTTAGCATTATCAAAAATAGTTTAACGGAAAATAATTGGCAAGAGCTTTCTCAACCGTCAATTGCTCACAGAGAAGCCTATGTACCTAGCATCAACGCATCAACACTGCAATATCAGCTATTAATCCATCAATCAATCGATAAATCAATTGATCAATCATTGGGAATTTAGCGTTAAACATATCACTTAAAGATGATATCAGGAACGTAGCGTGTTCCCTAAAGGTCCGATAGAAAAATCTGCGAGAACTTTGATATTGCGAGTTATTAATGAACGTCCAATAACCCAATCTATCGGTTATATTTGAAAAGAAGAGTAAGAGGTTATCAAGTGCACTTATCAGGAATGAGCGCGTTCTCTTTTAAGTGAACTTCATAAGCGTTGTATCAATACAAAAAAATATAAACAGTACAGTGTATCACACATTTAAAGCTCAGCTTTTAGCCGAATTTGAGATTACAAATAACTCAAGAAGAATACAAATATTTACATAACTTGCGGAAAATTATCTAACTTTCATTTACGTTGATATTTCCTTCACTTTGACAATATATAAAATGAGCGCCTAGGCTCCAGAAATTTCTACAAAAACTTGAACGAATTGATAAACTTTTAAACTCAATTCATATCCCGACATTGTTTATTTAAACTGCGATTTAAGGGAAGATGCTGATGATGATGATGATGATGATACAAAATGACAGAAACTTTTACACAAATCTCAGCAGATGTTTACAGGTATACTTTCACAAATATCTCCCATGACTCTCAATGAAGGCAAGTGGACCAGCTCAGATGAACTGATAGGAAGTGCCAGAAACGTCACTGACGAGACGGTCAGATGACGACACGGGCGCTAAAACTTGAGTTTCCTCAGTTCAACTGTTGTTACTACTTAGCGTTATGAACTTAAGACTACTAATTAACGACCGGATACTTTAATTAAAAAACGCACAACTCAGAAAACTAAAAACCCAGCTGTGACCATGACATCAGCAGTGACAATGAGATCAGCTGTGACAATGAGCTAAACTGATGGGAAAGCAGATCGCTAGATAGATGCATAAAACGAATTTCATGAGAACAGAAACAAGGTTACGCCTCTAAATCTTTAAAATAGAAATTCCCAGCACCCATACAATGTGTACCTGCGTGAGAATTGCGACCTCCTGCAAATTTGTATAATTACTATTATTAAAGAAAATATTTATATTGAAATGACAGTACTATAGATGACATAGTTATACTTCTACTTTATCCTTTATTTTCTGCATGTAGTTCGACGATGGGTCAGTAGATGCAGGGTTCAATTCCAGTGCTTTCTCCATCACTGACATGCTATTGGAGCACGAAACTGACGTTAAACTAGGCTTTAGGGTTTAGCTTTGGCTTTATTACTGCCTACGGGTAGCAGATGATGGTTGCAATAAAAAACTTCGAATTACAGGTATCAAATGTTGTCATACATTGACTTCAAGCAAAAAGCTGGTACAGCTAAGGTTAAAGTCAGTTTCCTCTTTCTAAAGCGAAATCAGTGAAGGGCGAGCCCAGGATTTAAACCCGCATATACTGATCCGCGGTCGAGTGCCTTACCGACTGCGCCACTTAGAAGATAAAAAACCATTGAACAATATTGCCTAACATATAACTGACTCCTAAAACAGAAATTTAATGTATAAGATTTGACTTTAAAAAATGCATTTTATAGCCTGACTGTTTAAGCTTTTCCGGGCCTTTTCCATCCAGTGACCATTTTTCTTTAATTTCCTTTATCTTTAAACTGATTTTTTTGGATTTTAAAATTAGCACCATTTTGGACCTTTCTTTTGTCTCAATATTGCTCGATATTGTAATTGACGACTGTAGCACTCTAATTGTTGTTATTATTATTAAAGACCTTGTTCTCTGATGTCCATGATACAGCCCTGTATGAGCAGCTCCAGTAGTTTCCTAAACAGCTCTGTCCTCGTCATCAGCAGCTCATTGTCCTCACTGACATAGGCGATAGCTGCAAACACCTGCCCCCTCTCCTACAATAACAGCATTACATCATTACATCGTTACATTATTAAAACATTACAACGTTACAGCATTACAACATTCACGGCATTACATCATTACATCATTACAGCATTACAACATTACAGCGTTACAGCATTACGACATTCACGGCATTACATCATTACATCATTACAGCATTACAACATTCACAGCATTACACTAGTAGAGCATTCCAACATTACAGCATTACAGCATTGAAATAATCACAGCATTACAACATTACAACAGTACAACATTACAGTATTTAAACATTACATCATTGCAACAATCACTGCATTATAACGTTACAGCATTTCAACATAACAACTTCGCAGCATTAGGCCTACATCATTGCAACAATCATAGAATTACAGAATTATAAAAATCACAGTAGTGCAATATTACAACATTACAACATGTTTTAATGTTGCACTAATGTGAAATGTAATCTAATGTTGCACTAATATTGAATATATGCATTTTCTCGATATATTATATTACTATATAATAATAATATTCACTGTCTACATAGCAAATTTTTATAATCCAGGAAGTGAATCAACTACAATAGACTTGAATTACAGCACTTTAGGTGAAGATACACATTATTCACTCTCTCTCTCTCCAGTGTTCTGCCAAGTAACTGCTTTCAGGCACATATTCCTAGTGATTTTTAGCTTTCACACTCAAAGAAGAACATTCAATCGATTAACGAATAAATCCATTCGCAAAAGGCTTTACATACACCTAAACGTGGTCCATAACTTGAGAAAAACAAAGATTCTGAGATACTTTCCCTTTTGCATCCTCAGTTATATCTTACACTCCTATTATAACTCGCGCAGTTTACGGTTGGTCCATACATCAGTGACCCAGACACTGACGATAATGATGATGATGATGATGATACTGTATATCATAATTTCATGCGCCAAGATAGAACCATTGTAATGTATCAGATCACAGCTGGTTAATAGGATAAATAATTATTAACCCAGTAAAGAATGAGAACCACGGCGACATTTTTGTTTCATAAATCCCTGCACAACCATTCAATGCACCGGGATTAGATTGAGACCTCGAGCTTCTTATAGCTTCGTATATACACTACACACATCATACCTGCCAGGCTTTCTCATCAGAGGAATCGATGCCCTTCCACATGATTGTAAACAACGTGATCAGTAGATTCTGACATAGCTCCTCCTCCTTATCTCCCGCCCCGTCATAGTCCCGCCCACTGCCACGCCTACCTACCACCTGCTTACAATAAACACGCATTATAGTGAAATGATCAACTACGTTGATATCTATCACTTGTAATAATACATGTTTAAACCGTTAGGCCATTTAGATCAATTTCCGTTTAGCCAGTCCAGTGAATGTAAGAGATTTTCATTATTATTCTCAGATTAGTGCGGTTGGGATTCGAACCCACGAGGATTCAATTCACCTCAGGATATGTCATTTAAAACTTCATGACGTTGTCCCTACGCTATTAAGACACTCAATAATTCACAATAATTGTAATCCCTATTTAAAACTCTAGAAAGGGTTAAAAATCCAGTTGAGTCTCAATGTAAAGGTAAAAATTCTATTACTTCCATACATCGATGAGAAAGAGAACCACGGGAATCATGAAAAGAATGAGACTAATAAGAGATCTGATACACTGTAAGCAAATGAGTATAAATTAAATTGGCAAATCTGTGCCGTAGCCACGAGGAACATTGGATAACATTCTTAAACAAGCATGCAATTGCTTCCTGACTCTGTAGTGTTATGTTTTAAGATTTTATAATTTCACGGTACAGTTCAATCATTCTTGTATAAAACATCTACTCCTACAGAGCTAATTAGTATGAGCAGTATACTTCATACTAACTTATTTCATGACGTCCCTGACATCATCCTTGTATGAGGAAACGGACGTTAAACCCTTATTATACTATTATTATATATAGAGTCCTGCTCAGAAAACCACAAAATTGCTATTTATTCTATTCAAGTAGCACCATAAGTTTAATTAGAATTTGTAATGACATATTTTCTTCTTCTTCTTCAGTGTGCTGCCAAGTGGCAGGCTCAAGGAACATATTCATACTCAAAGTCTGTTGTTTCGATCCATAAGAGCACTCCTTAGATCAACAAGTTAATCCCATCATATGGTAAATGGTAACCAATCCATCAGTTAGATGGATTAATTACCATCTAATCCTGGGGAAAAAACATATATTGTTGATTAGTTAGACTATCAGCGACATCAAAACATTAAATACCTCAAATCGCTAACCTTATCAAACCCGTGCAATCCCATTTTCTTCACAGCAGTGGCTATCGACTCAGGATCAGCCACGTCTACTACGTTGGAATCCCCTGAGGCAAACCGGCCGTGCCTCCAGTCCACAGAGGTCAAGGACGAGGTCAGCATGTCCCCTGCACCACTCTGATTGGACGACCTGCTGCTCACACTCAGGGATCTCACGCTCTTCGTAGTCTGCACCTCTGCGTCGTTCGAGTCTCTGCGCCATTGGCCGGCACTATTTTGTTCCGAGCTGCTGCCTCTAGTGGGGGAGGAAATGGAGTTGAGCTGATAGGGGTCAGAGAGGTACTGGTAGTCAGGGAATAGAGAATATTTACTGGTGGGAGAGAGTGGGGCGTCATCCCTCTCATCCTCAAATTCTATCCTATTCTCTGCACAGATAACAGCAACAACAATTAAAATAGTAATATTAATGATAAAGATTATGATAATGAAAATTATAATAATAATAATGATAATAATAATAATAATAATGATCATAATAATAGTAATAATAATAATAATAATTTTGCACTCCAGCGTTTTAATGCTGCATGCGTTCGTGGCACATTGGCGAATGCGGCCTCCCAGAGCGTAGAGGAACTATTTTAAATATTTTTCAACTTTCTTTTAATTAAATAAAGTCTTTTTTATCTTATATTTTAGCCCAGGGCCTTATACAGCCCAGGGCATTTTAAAAAAATAAATAAAAATTACAATAATAATAGTAATAATAATAATAATAATTTTGCACTCCAGCGTTTTAATGCTGTATGCGTTCGGCACATTGGCGAATGCGGCTTCACAGAGCGTAGAGGAACTATTTTAAATATTTTTCATCTTTCTGTTAATTAAATAAAGTCTTTTTTATCTTATATTTTGGCCCAGGGCCTTATACAGCCCAGGGCAATTTAAAAAAATAATAATAATAATAAAAATAATAATGAAAATAGTAATACAAAAATTAGTAATAAAATAAAATAAAATAAAAAAGTAATAATAACAATAATAGTATTAATTACCCGTGTTGAGACCGGGTGTGGTTGGGATCACTGCAAAATATGGCAACCGCAGACAACCTATGTAAGAGGCGACTAAGGCAGGAGCTGAGGAAGATAAAGACTTTAAGAACTACTTTTTCTTCCAACTGCCTAGAACTAGCTGCCATTTATCAAAAGTTCACAACCCTTTAGGAGGATACGGCCTATGACTTAGAGATATGACCTATACGAACCTTCTTCAGAAATGTCAATCAATCTGTCACTTGCATTCCACGTCATTGACGGAGGCTTCTCATTGGCTGGCGAGACGATTGAATGCACCTCCCCCGAGTCATTCGCTACGTTACTAGACAGCCACTTTGGGGCGGGGACAGAATTAGGGCGGAGTATAAAGAGACGAACGAGAGCAGACTGCCAGCCATGCTGCTTAGCGAATAACTTCGGAATGTTTGACTTGGACAGCAGCACCTTCATCAGCTGTGATCAATCAATCAAGTAATCAATCTTTTAATTTGTAGTTACAATTGACCACATTAACAATACAATACAATACAATTTACATTTACAGTTACAATAGTATCACATCAAGCTTCGCCTCAAAGCGATGTAAAAGCTGGTAAAGCTAATGTTAACGTCAGTTTCCTCGTTTGAAAGCGATGTCAGTGTCGGGAGAGCCCAGGATTTGATCCCCGCACATACTGATCCGCGGACGAATATCATACCCACATCGCCACTGGCTCCAGTACTGTATATTTAAGATAAAAATATATATAATCACAAATCCTGAAAAATCAATCAGCAATGCTAATAAAAAAACCTTAAAAATCTTTTCGCTAAGGCAAACAAGAGTCAATGGTAATTTTAACATATTTAATATATTTTTAAAATAAAACTGCTTCACTATTCAATATAAATAATATTAAATATTAATGGTCTCATCCAATACTATGATGTATTTTTTGATCCTACTTAAAAAATAACTAAAGGTATGTTATAAGCTACAGATAAGGCGGCTAGAGTAAAAATACCTATCAATTAAGTAAACATAAATTGAAGGTACGTAATAATTCAACTGATGATAACTGAAATCTAAATGCTACATAAATATATTAAAATGGTACAAATGGCACATCAAGACAATCTGCAATTAGGTCAAATCTCTCTCTCTCTCTCTCTCTCTCTCTCTCTTCAGTACACTGCCAAGTGGCAGGTTCAAGGTACATATTCATACTCAAAGTCTGCTTTCTCGCTCGAAAAGAGCACTCCTTAGATCAACAAATTAATCCCTTCACAAAGTCAATGCCTTATGTAGCCTATAGCTAGCGAAAAGTATGGCTTCTGAGGTAGTTTCCCGTTGCCTTCCTCAGGTCAAATATGAATTACAAAAGAAGAACAGGAAGCCACACCTGTCGTACTGCTTCGACCTTGACAGTGACGTCACAGAGGCTGAGGGTTTGTATTATATAGATACTGGCATTGATGCTAGCCGCTGACTCTGTGAAACAATGTGATTATCAATCAATTGATAAATCAATCAATCACTCAATCAATCAATTAATCAATCAATCGATCGATCAATCAATCATTCAATCAATAGACAGACGCTTAGTAATATATACATACTAGCATTAGAACGTGACTGTGTTAGATATATCAATCAATCAATCAATTAATCGATCAATTAATCAAACAATCAATCAAGAGAAAGACGCTTCTTAATATATACATGCTAGCATTAGAATGTGACTCTGTTAGATATAAATCAATCAATAAATCAATCAAACACTATACAGAGGATTTTTATGATAAAAAGACTGGTACTAATACTTGCTACAAACTCTGCTATAAGTAACAATATAATGATCAATTAATCAATCAATCATTCAACCATCGATATGTCATAGAATCAATCAAGCACCAATAGACAGTGATTGTGCTACATACTACCTAGTACTTCCTTACATTTTAAAACTGATATAGATGAGCACAATCATTCAATCAATCAATCAGCCAATACAGAGAAAATTAATACTACGCAGACAGTCATCCTATACTTGTCAAGGACTCAATATTCCTAAATCCTTGAAACAATCAGCAAATCATTAATAACAGGTAGATTAATGTCATATCACGTGATCATTCTGGGGCTGGTTCCAGCCACAGACTTCTCCATAATATTCCTCCACAAGATTCTAATCGTCGCCATTTTCCCTATATTCATTCTTTTCTTCCTTCTACTCTTCCACAAATGCTAATTCCATAAGCTATCAGGTCTTTTACGTATGACTGCTTCAATCTTTATACCATTGGTTAATCAGTTTCTGCGTGAATATTTATCGATGCAAACAGAACAAACTTAGTTTCTTCTTTGATATTATTGACTGTTGATATTTGCTATCACTAATATTGTCTCATAGCACAAACACACGGGCGGCACTATTATATGTTAGCACAAACACCCAAACAGTTCGATTAAATACATTATATAAACTTATTTACAAAATACCTCTCTTTACAAATTAAATATCTCTATAAATAGAGGGGCCTTACTTCTATCTATAATTTCTATCTATCTATCTATAATCTAATATATAATAATTATCTATATTACAGACTACAGTAATTTACTGTTTATTACCTTAATCTTTGTGACGGTAGCTCGAGTGTGTCGAGTCGTCTTGAAGAGAAGCCTAGTGCTTCTGAACCTTGACGTTAAACACACTACAACCTACCTATAATTGGAAAGGCGAACGTTACCTATTCAATAAAAATAATTCAATTTTTAAAAAAACTTTTCAGAGTGGATCAGTAATATCAATTTTTCAGCAACGAACAGCCCTAAGCTTTTATATATTTACTTTGATTATGGATGAGTCACTTAAGGGAGTTATTAACGAGGATGATGGGGAGTTGGAAAAGGAGGTTAAATTTATAAAGATTTAAGCAGCCAAAAGTAAAATAACATAACACAGTAAAGAAACGTGAAAGAGATAGAAATCTACCGGCAATGAAGACTTGTTCGAGCATGTTCCTGGTCATGTAGACAGAGGGTAGAGTGTCCACCATCAGGCTGATGAGGCCAGGGTAGAGGTTCGAATCCAGCAGCCGCAGTCTCGCTTTACTTCTCTCGTACACCTTGTCTGTTTTCAGCAGCAGCACTATAATCTGATAGCACAAACACAATTATCTGATAGCACAAACACACACGCAGTCCTGATATGTGATAGCACAAACACCTGGGCAGTGCTATTATCTGTTAGCACAAACACCTGGGCAGTGCTATTATCTGATAGCACAAACATCTGGGCAGTGCTATTATCTGATAGTACAAACACCTGGGCAGTTACATGCAAAATCTCCAGTTGATTTGTGTTTAACACTTTTTTACAGAGTAATTTTCAACAGTTTGATCATTCTGAATTTCTCAGATTGTCAACAACAATATAACATTGTTTAAAGAACCCATCATTAGAAGATTAAACAACTACGCATATAAACAAACAAATTTGATCAAATTGCTAAGATCTGCTACTGCTAATTAACATGATAAACAATTTCATGTAAATTAACTATCATACCAAAAATGTTTTAAAACTTTTAAATCAACAGAATCACCAAATAGTCAAGGGATAAATGCTACGTAGCACTAAAGTAGCACTAAAGTTATATCTTATTAGGATCAAGTTTGCAACACCTGAATACAAGTAACTATATTATGGTATATGAAAAAGACTGATAAGAATTTTGAGTAAAACTGATTGTTGTTTTTATTAAAAGATAGTTTATTTGCTAAAACATAATGCATACTAAACAGAATAATGCATTGCTTTTAACTAATTAAATAAACAATAAAACAACAAAGAATAGTTTTCCAATTAATAAAAATAATGCACAAACTACAAAAAGAAAACGAAATGGTTATTATTATGAATAAAAAATAACTTAAAAAATACAAATAAGTATAATTAAAAGAATCATGCTTAAAAACCATAGAAAAAGAGGTCTTTCACAAAAAAATAAGTTTAATAATAATATTAATAATGAAGGTTTAACGCCCGTTTCCTCATCCAGGGATGATGGCCGGGGACGTTCCCACAGCACACATCACCACAGATCAATTCACCCAGACCAATCTGCAAAAGAAATGTGCTGACGAGCAGTTTTTTAAGAGAACTAGTAGTAAAGAAATGCAGACCCTGAGTATTTTTTCTTTGAGATCCACGGAGAAGTCTTTATGAGTGAGGAGCACATAGAGCAGTTCACCCATTCCAGGCTCATACATGAGCAGATAGATCTGATCCCTCTTACCTGGAAGCTCTAGTAGCGATATCAGCAGCTCTAGTACCTCACACACCTACATACACACACACAAGTGTACACACACAAGTGTACACTTACAGGTGTACACACACAAGTGTACATATACAAGTATACACACACAAACACAAGTGTGCACATACGCACACGTACACAGGCTCATTAATAGATATTCTTTTTATGAGTGTCATAAATAGATATTCTTCTTGACTGATTAATATTTTAGATATTTATGATCAGACTGAAAATTTACTAAATCTAGATATTCGTAAGAAGTCACCCACCAGATATTCGTTCCTGACCGAGCAGACGAAGCCGAGGGTTTGACTCAGCTCATCAAACGTGATCTCTTTGCCCACGTAGAACCTGACCAGGCTCATCAGTGACCTCACTATCAACTCAAGGTCATCCCTAGCCTTGCCCATCACAGTAGATCTGTGACCAATAGAAAGACGAGTTATATATTAAGTGACCAATAGAAAGACGAGTTTTATATTAATTATCCAATAAAAAACGAGTTATATTGAGTGACCAATAGAAAGACGAGTTATATTAAGTGACCAATAGAAAGATGCGTTATATTAAGTGACCAATAGAAAGACGAGTTATATTAAGTGACCAATAGAAAGATGCGTTATATTAAGTGACCAATAGAAAGACCCGTTATATTAAGTGACCAATAGAAAAACGAGTTATATTAAGTGATCAATAGAAAGACAAGTTATATTAAGTGACCAATAGAAAGACAAGTCATGTCATATTAAGTGACCAATAGAAAGACGAGTTATATTAAGTGACCTTGGAACATTATATTAAATGGCCTTGCCCATCACAGCAGAGATACGAAATACAAATACATTTAAACTTTTAATTTGTTTAGAAAATAATAATTACAATGAATTACTAAAGGTATAACAATTCTGAGCTTCGAGAATACTTTACACAGTCATGCAGTTGAGTAGCTCAGAGTGTAGAAAACAGTCAGTTGATAGATTCATTAATCACTTAATTTAATCATGTCGATTGATTCGTTAATCATCTGATTTAATTTTTTACTTGATTGATTCATATGTTAAATGATTTAACAGTGTTAGTTGATTGATTCATTAGCTAACTGATTTAACAGTATTAATTGATTAATTAGTTAGTTAACTGATTTAACAGTGGACTTGAATGTACTGTCAAATGGACATACTATTATACGCTAATCTTCTCACGTTTTGAGCTCCAACAATAGTTGGACAAAACTGAGAATTTCCAATATAAAGTATATTATATATATTATATTATATATATTTATATATAGTTATATATTTATTATATATATATATTATATATATATTTATATTCTTTACTTTTTTTTATTTTGTATATTTCCAAGTACATATCTATTTATAATATATATGTACATATCTATTTATAATATATATGTACATATCTATTTATAATATATATGTACATATCTATTTATAATATATAAGTACATATCTATTTATAATATATATGTACATATCTATTTATAATATATAAGTACATATCTATTTATAATATATATGTACTTACGCGTAATGTTGTCTACAGATGTCAAGCAGACACTGCACGCCGAACCTTTGTCTAAAGTACTTCCTGTCCTCTTTAACCACAGTGTGTAGGTACTGTACGTGAACTAAACACGTTTTATACTGATATAGCAACGATCATTCAATGCAAATCTATTATATCTATCTATTGGGACGTCTTTGACATCATCCTTGGATGAGGAAAAGGACGTTAAACCTTTATTATTATTATTGTTATTATTATTATTGTTACTGCTATTATTATTATTATTATTCTTATAATTATTACAACATGCAATCACAAAACTGCATCATTGAATCAAAGAGCGACAAATCAGACGTAAAACATCTGATTGATTGACTACCAAGACTTTGAAAAAAAATCTGTATCAGTGTTACGTAATGAATTCGATCATAACATCCATCAATCTCTAGCTAGGAGCAGCACTTCTATACAATACACGAGCCACTAGCTTAGTATTTACGGTTATCAACTAGCATTTAAGCATTTAAATAAATTAAATTAAATTACAAAATATTTTCAAAGGTTTCACATTCTACATTAAGATCTATTAAATTTGATCATTCTCCAGCATCAAATCTTTTATTGATTGACCAGTTGTTTCATTGTTTGATTGATTGATTGACGGTGAATATATTTATGAAGACAGTATGATCTCTTTCTCTCTTCAGTGTACTGGCTGGAGCCAGTGGCGAAGTCGGTAAGATACTCGACCGCTGATCAGTAGGTGCGGGGTTTAAATCCTGTGCTCTCCCGTCACTGACATCGCTTTCGAGTGAGGAAACTGACGTTAACCTTAGCTTTACCAGCATTAGCTTTTACTGCCAAGTGGCAGGTTCAAGGTACTTATTCATACTCAGAGTCTGCTTTCTCGCTCCATAAGAGCACTTCTTAGATCAACAAGTTAATCCCTTCACAAAGTCTATGCATGTCTATCCATACCTAATGGATAAGGAATGGACAGTATGATACACATATATTAAAGACACTAACTGAAGCACACGTGCTGATGACACCTACTCCACACCCGCCAATCAAACAGAATGTATTTCTGCAAGTCACTCAGCAGTTTTTTATTCGTATCCAAAACCAAGCCCCCTGCCACACCTTCTATAGGCGTGGCTTGCTGAGAAATGTCATCTATCAGCAGCTTCAGAGATTCGTGAAAACAAACGTCCAGCAGATGTGGCTCCACCTTTCGAATACAAATTAATAGCCGTAATTAATTAATTAATTATGGCTGGAGCCAGTGGCGTAGTCGATAAGACACTCGACCGCGGATCAGTATGTGCGGGGTTCAATTCCAGGGCTCGCTCGTCCTGGACATCCCTTTCGAGTGAGGAAACTGACGTTAGCCTTAGCTTTACCAGCTTTAATATTAATGCAAGAAATTAAATTAATTTTAATTAATTAAATTAAGAAATTAAATGAGCGCAGTCGTGCTTGACTTTATCGCCCAAAAAATTGTCAGTGACGAGCAATCTTTCGACATTTAAGATCGATATCTACTTGAAAGTTAAAGATTTTTAGGAAATTTTAACAAATATCAGAATATCGGCATATGACGTCGACCAAATTCATCATCAGCATGTGACAAGTTAAATCCATCTCTTCATTAATGGAATCGATTTACTGACTTACTGTAACTTACTGATGCAAACGGCTTGAAAGAACGTGCATTAACATCCCATTTGTGGACGATATTAGCGCCGATTGTTATTCTGCATATTTATGAGTTTGTTTTTCACACTATCATCTTTGGTCTCTTAAGCCTGTAGTGATGTCTCACGCAAAGTAATAATAATAATAACAACAATTAGAGTGCTACAGTCATCAATGACAGCATCCAGCACTATTGAGACAAAATCAAGCCGGCGAGCAAAAAGAAGGTCCAAAATCAGTGCAAATTCCAAAATCCAAGAAAAACAACTAATATTTGCAGAAACGTGAACAAGGAGAAACTGTATATCAAACCTTTTGTAGGAGCATTCCAACAATAGCGACCAAGTCATCTCTGAGTAGAGATTCCTTGTTGACGACACTGCCGTGAATGAAGTGCTTGAGCAGAATGAAGAAAGCTGACACAGGGTTCTTCAGCAAAGCTCTCTCGTTCTCTGATACACCTGCAACAACAACAATAATGATAATAATAATAATAATAATAATAATAATAATAATAATAACCTTCGACAATTTCTATAACGGTGTTATGGCCGGTGTCCGGTCATCGAGACCACTTTACAGATTCCTGGCAGGTTATTATTAATCCTTTCCATGGTTAATCATATCTTTGCTATTAATAGCGCCAAACGGCAGCAAGCACCGATACTAGATTAACCTTCCATGGGCCCATGGGGATATCCATCATTTGTTGACTGACCTGAGCTTTGAACTCAGGCCACTTGTAACAATATCATAACGTATAATAATAACAAAATTATAGTAAGCACTATCGTGCCATCATCGTCGTCATTCCCTAAATTGGGATTCCCTTTCATTCCAATTCAACTAAATTCAATATATAGAAAATTTTGTAGCAATAATATAAACAAAAACTGAGAATTTCCAAATTACAAATACAGATCCAAAATAACACAAATATCAACAAAGGCTGCGAGCAATATTGCTTTGGGATGCATAAAAATGAGTTGTAAACAAGTAACCTAAAATGAAGAGAGAAATAATAAGAAATCTGACCTTCAGATGCAGGCCATATTTCTCTTAACTCCTCCTCCTCGTTCTTCATTGGTGAACCAGGGACAACACTTGATTGATTGACAGATCTCTGAGGTGAGGAGGTCAAAAGGTCAACGGCTGGCCCATCCCCACTACCATTCGAGGCGGCGTTATCAGGAGCTAGGACCGCCTCTAGCAGAGAAAATAGCACTCTCACTCCTCCCAACTCATTTATAACGTCCTGTGTTATCAATCAACAATACCAACAACAGAGTTAGAGTGCTACTGTCGTCCATGACAACATCGAGCACCGTGGTACCAAATCCAATCCAATGTGCAGAGTGTGGGATCCAAAAAGGTGCAAGCCAAAATCCGCGAGTTCAGAACGAGGAAGGGTACTAGTAGAATGGAGGTTTACATTCCAGTGCAGTGGTTGAATAGATCAGTCAATCAATCAATCAATCAATTAGTCAAAGAATCAATCGAAATTGTTCAATAAAAAAGAACGAACCTTCTTAAAAAGTTAAAAATAGAACATAAACTACATATACTTCATTTATAACATGATTAGTTGTTCAGTATATAAAATCAATCAATCAATAAGAATTTAACGTCCGGTTCCTCGCCATAAGGTAATGTCAGGGACATCAGATAATGTAAAATAAGTATCTCAACACGTTTATATGTTTTCAGTGTCATTGGCTGCAGCAGTATCTACTTTAACGGTAGCTAACCTGAGCTGTATGACGTAGGCACACGTTACTGCTTTCTCTCAATTGTCCATTGACCCCATTGGCAGAGAGATCATAACACACCGCTCCGTCACAAGCCTACAATCAATCAATCAATCAATTACTAACGCAATCCTACCACATAATACGTTAAATCATTAATCAGTCAATTAATTACCAAATTATTCAATCAATCAAGCAAACACGTTATAAATCAATCAATGAATCAGACATTAAATTTAGCAATATGCATGACACTAATTATTATTAATTTAATCCTTGTAATCAATAATTATAATATTAGCACTAATCACATAAATCTTTCGTTTAAAATTAACTGTTAGTCTAATGGAATTAAATTAATCCTAGACTAACCCAATTAATCAGTAATATTGAAATAAATTTTAATCAGTAATAAACCATAAATAAACTGATAATCTAATCCTATTCATTTAATCCACGTTAATCTCATCCCAATAATCAGTCATATTAATATTACCCCTAACATAAGAACAAAACAATTATAAGAAAAATATATAATAATACAAATATATATATCATATAGTAGAAGTTATCCTAGCCAGATAACTTATACTGTTATTCTAATCGAATTCAATTAATTGTACGATGAATATAATTTAATCAATCTAATCAAATTTCCTATCTAGACACCTCCGTGTCGACTCCAAATAGGGATTAACGTATAAAAGGAAGTCCTTTTATTAATAATCTAATCAAAACAACTACGCTATTGTTAATTCAATCACTTTAATACGCTAGATTTATTCCATGATGATTGTACGTCTAAAGAGATACAGAACTCAAAGGTTACACTGATTAATCGTAGCTCTACGTACAAGAGCATGATAATGCAGCAGTGGTTTCTGAGGCAGTTCAGACGGAACAGCGGCGTCATCTAGCTGACAACCGTGTCTATTGGCACCTGCAAACATTTGTAGATCCATAAATCACTTGTATTAGCTATCACAAATAAATTTCATCATAAACATAGAAAGCTAAAGCTAAGGCTAACGACAGTTCCTTCACTCGAAAGCGATGTCAGTGACGGGCGAGCCCAGGATTGGAACCCCGCACGAACTGATCCTCGATAGAGTGTCCTACCGACTTTGCACTAGCTCCAGCTATATATCATAGTCTAACATACCTTATCATTCATTCAGTCACATAGACTGGCACATACAAACACATACTCTATCATTCATTCAGTCACATAGACTGGCACATACAAACACATACTCTATCAAGCATTCAGTCACATAGACTGGCACATACAAACACATACTCTATCAAGCATTCAGTCACATAGACTGGCACATACAAACACATGCCCTAACACATGCAATACACTAGTATACCAAAACCACAAACGTGAACATTGGAATCATCTTAAACAAAACACACACACTAGCACTGTGCTATATTACTATTTGTATGCGCTAGTATCGCATACGAATGCGCACCTTATCACTCAAACTGACACATAAATGATGATACTAGCGCAGAGAGTAACTCAAGATTTAAAGCTATGTTATGCATTATTAAGTACGATGATAAAATCACGCCATTTTATAATACCCACTATATACGTACAGTCACCATTAATTAATACAGCAAAGAGGACATTATGCACTTTTACACTTAGAAAAATCTGCAAGACGCTAGACGTTTATACTAAATAATTTGTAAGACAGACAACTAACAAAAAAGTCTCAGTCGTCCTTCTCGTATTAGTCGGAGCTTTTGACAATTCTTTCGTTATTTTTATTTCAATCATTCAATAATAATTTAACGTCCGGATCCTCGCCATAAGGCAATGTCAGGGACGTCTCTTGCAGACACTATACAAACAAACAGGCGCCAAAGCACCACACGATAACGACTGAGTACTCAGAGACCACAAGAGAAAGTGAGATCAAAACAGTGCAAGTCCAAGATCAAAGGCAAGCGGGTCATAATTTAGACCTATGGCAGAAAGGGATGGGTTTTTAGTTTGCCAAGGAAAGTACCAATACAATTACAAGATCTAAGGTCGAACTACAGCAAAATACCTTGTCTATATAGAGCCTGTATCTGAGAGTCAATGAGAGGCTCAGTGAATAGCATTACATCAGCCATGCAGCCACACAGTGACACCGAACTCCCAAATCTTCCACAAGAGGGCTCTCCCCTCAATTCCTCCACACTGGCCGCACTTCCCACTGATTCCGCCACATTTCCACTTCTATTCAATCCCCTTAAAGACATCCTAGACCAAAACCCCGCGGGTTTTACCGGGCCGCTGGTTTTTCCACTGGCAATGGCGGAAATTTCCGAGTCTGTGAAAGAATTGGACATTCCCCTCCTGGCTCGATAGTCTGTTGCACTGCTCTCTGGAGATGTAGGAGACGTTACTGAGGCTGACTGGGGGCCAGGTTTCAGACTACCACATCCAATACGACATATTGCAATATCCTGCAGAAATAGTTCACAAAGAGAAGTAAAAAATCATGAAGAGCGATGGTAAGAAAGCCAAAAACTTAATGTTGATTAAGCAAGCAACTGAAGATGTTGAACAATTGACATTGACACTGATTTTGCAATCATTCAAATGTTCGTAGAGAAAAAGGCGCCAGTTAAGCGATAGATATGAGTACAAAAAGTAAAACACGACTACACAATGTTAGTGAAACCATGTTATCAAATAATACCTGCAGTAAGAAATACTGGCAATAACTTTCTTCAGGTCTCTCTCATTTTCAGATCTCTCTTTCTCTCTCTCTCTCTCTCTCTCTCTCTCTTCTTGAAATATTTCTCTCTTTCGAGTCTCCTTACGCTGCCAAATATCTCAGCACTAATTTAACAGACTGCGTATTGCAAGCCGAAATGTCAA